>OY882872.1:39817608-40295108 GCA_963693515.1 Pipistrellus nathusii | reverse complement strand
AGCGAGAGTGGAAAGGAAGGAGGGAGGGGTGGGGGAGAGAGAGAGAGGGAGAGAGAGAGAGAGAGAGAGAGATGGTTGCCTCCTGCACACGCCCACAGAGGCAGGGATCCCAGCTGTAGCCCAGGTACGCGCCTGTCAGATGCAGCTGCTCCGAGTCCATAGATTCTTCTGAATTCTGCTCGACTAGGCCAGCTCTCAGGGCAGGTTTCTCCTCAGACCCTGCCCACTGCACTCACGGTTGGGCCTGAGCCCCTCTGCTTGGGGACTGGACCTTCTTGAATGCCCGGTCTCAGAGGGAGAAGCCCTGGGAAGTTGTGGGCAGAAGCCAGTGGCCGTACAGCCATCAGACAAACAGTCCTTCCCAGCAATCCCATAAAGGCAGCCGCACACCGGCTGCTACGGCCATAGCTGTCCCCCACAGTAGCAGCCACCTCGGTGGCCACACTTTCCCTCTGAGCAGCCGCACGCGGCCCCTGGACTCCCTGCCTCCCATGGGAGAGGCGCCCGGCTCTCTGCCTCAGCAGCGTCTCCTGCACACGGAGCTGCATCCTCCGTGTCTGCCTCAGCTTCTCTCCCCCGGGCACGGGCTGGCCAGTACCACGCATCATACTATTTAGACTAAGGAGGCGCTGGCCAACCACGACGCCCATCGTTTTGGCGTCGGAAGGGCACAGGGTACCAGGAGTTCACCATGGCCTTGTGGCTGCTTACGGTGTCTCAGCTCTGAACATTCTGATTAAGATTCCCAGGCTCAGAGGGCCCTGGCCCTCCGGCGTACCATGGACAAGGCCTTTCGCACGCTGTTGCCTTGACTCTCTGGTGTGGTTCCCACGGTGCCCTTGACTGGGAATCTAGCCCGGGACCCTTCGGCCTGCAGGCCAATGCTCTGACCACTGAACACACCAGCCAGGACGGGACCTTGTGGATTTTTGATTTTTAAAAATATATTTTATTGATTTTTTTTACAGAGAGGAAGGGAGAGAGATAGAGAGCTAGAAACGTCGATGAAAGAGAAACATCGACCAGCTGCCTCCTGCACACCCCCTGCACACCGGGGATGTGCCCGCAACCAACGTACATGGCCCTGACCGGAATCGAACCTGGGACCTTTCAGTCCGCAGACCGACGCTCTATCACTGAGCCAAACCAGTTTTGCCCCTTGTGGATTTTTAATAAGCAGCTAGGAGGTTGGGGGATGAGGAGCAAGGTAGAGAATCCGTGTTCAGAGCATGTTGCCCCTGAACCCGCGATGAGTGAAGTCATGACCTAAAAGCCCCTACATATTTATGATATTTTCTTGTAAGGAGTTTTCTGGAATTATAATGTCCAAGAACATTATGTATTTCATAAAACAAGGCAAACCTGAGTGGCAAGGTTAATTCAGTCCCCTAAGAAGAAGGCATTGCCAAAAAGTGATTGTTTTTTGGCGTTTCTATCTGCCTGTCGTCAGAAGCTAACAAAACGTTACTGGGCCAAAGACCTTTACCAAGCACATGTGTGCTGGATTCTCTGCTCGACTCATTTAATCTTTTCAACAATCCTAGGAGGTGGGAACCATTTAAAAATATATTTTTAATAATTTTTTAGAGAGGGAGAGAAAGCGAGAAGCATTGATGTGAGAGGGGAACATCGATCCTGCCTCCTGCACACCCCCTGCTGGAGTCTGAGCCTGCAGCCTTGGGCATGCACCCTGACCGGGAATCAAACGGCAACCTTTCGGGACAAGGGACCTGCTGAGCCACCCCGACCAGCTGAGCCACCCTGGCCACAGCGATGGCCACTATGATTATTATTTTTAAAAATGTATGTTTTTATTGATTTCAGAGAGAGAGAGAGAGAGAGAGAGAGAGAGAGAGATAAATAATGAGAGAGAATCACCGATTGGCTGCCTCCTGCACACCCCTTACTGGGGATTGAGCCCACAGTCCGGCATGTGCTCTGCCCGGGAATTGACCTCCTGGTTAGTAGGTCAATGCTCAACCACTGGGTCACACTGGCCAGGCGATGTCCTCTATTATTATCTTACTAGAGGCCTGGTGCACTGGGGGCAGGGAGTCCCTCAGCCTGGCCTGCGCCCTCTCGCAGTCCTGGACCCCTCGGGGGAGGTCCGACTGCTGGTGGGGAGCAGGCCTGAGCCAGCAGTCAGACATCCCCCGGGGTCCTTAGTGCTTCTGAGGCGGCGGGAGAGGCTCCTGCTACTGCGCTGTGCTTGCAGCCGTGAGCTCGGCTTGGCTGAGCTAAGCTCCCCCTGCGGGAACACATGACCACCAGGGGGCATGGAGCGTCTGCCCCCTGGTGGTCAGTGTGTGTCATAGCGACCGGTCCTTCTGCTGTTTGGTCGATTTGCATATAAGCGTTTTATTATATAGGATTTTTACAGGCAACCTGCCCACAGCGACGATGCGTAGCCAGCTCAGCTCCATCGAGGCCCCAAGCCTGTGTCCTTGAGCACCTGCTCTGGTGAGGAAGGAAGGGGACTCACCAGCCAGGGTCTCCGCACAGCAGCTGTGGAAACGGTGGGACCTGTGCCTCAGTTTCCTCCCTGGCAGTAGCCACTCATAAGGGCTGCGGTAGGAGTCCATTGAGATAGTGCCTGACAAAATCGGTGCCCGAGACACAGAGGCTATTATTATTTTGTGGTTATTGTTGCTGTTCTGTGACAGGAGGGAACTGGATGGCCCGAAGGATTCAGTCAAGGAGCCCAGAGATAGCCAGAGAGATGGGAGGCTTGGTTTTGGGGACATCTGAGCCACTACGCCCTGCGGATACAGGATCTGCTTGACCCAGAAACCTGAGCCGCCTCCGCCGTCGCTCCCAGCGCCCCTCCTACTGGCCTCATTCTGAAGTGCACAAAGCAAGACCCAGCTGAATACAACCCGGTCTCTCCCCGCTCCCTGCCGCCATGGCTGTGGCTCTCACTGGGCTCAGGTGAGAAAGCTCATTCTGTCCTGCGTGGAAGGTAGGAGATCTAAGGTCTGGCGTGGCAGAGCCTGCCAGCTGCCCACCTGGGAGCCATTCTTCCTGTCTTCCTTGGAAGCAGGACCCTGATGTTCTTGGGGTAGCAGTGTCCCCAGGGGAAAGACTCTACATCTCAGCCTCCCTTGCAGCTAGGGTCATCACGTGACCAAGAGCTGGCCAATCAGATGTACGTGGAAGTTGTAGGATGCGACTTTGGGAAAAGTTTCTGAAAAAGGGCACAGTCCATGCCCTAACCGGTTTGGCTCAGTGGACAGAGCGTTGGCCTGCGGACTCAAGGGTCCCAGGTTCAATTCCGGTCAATGTGCCTTGGTTGCGGGCACATACCCAGTGCAGGAGGCAGCTGATTGATGTTTCTCTCTCATCGATGTTCTAATTCTCTGTCCCTCTCCCTTCCTCTCTGTAAAAGATCAATAATCAATAATATATATATATATATATATATATATATATATATATGAACACCATCCATGAATGGGTGTGGGGCTCTTGTTGCTTTTTGCCCCCTCTTTTCTGAACATGGCTGAGGCGGCTACTGCTCTTGGACCACGAGGTGCTGAAGAGAATGGAAGGCCCAAGCCCAGAACAATGGAGCAGAAAGAGAAAGAGCCGTGTCCCCAGTGACACCACGGCCCCACCATCCCAGCTCTGAGCAATGTGTTTATGAGTGCGTTTTTATGTATGACAGAGGCAACCTTCCATCCATGCAAGCCACTCTTACATATGCCAGTTCCTCTCTTATCTTACGTTACTTTTCTCTTCGTCGCTTCGGTTGTGTGTGTTATTTCCAGTCTCTCCTACTGGCCCCTGAAAGGAAATTCTCACTGATATACCTAGACACGAGCCCTACGTATGTCACTGACTTTTTTTTTTTTTTTGTAAAATATACATTTTATTGATTTTTTAAAGAGGAAGGGAGAGGGATAGAGAGTTAGAAACATCGATCAGCTGCCTCCTGCACACCTCCCACTGGGGATATGCCTGCAACCAAGATATAAGCCCTTGACCGGAACTGAACCTGGGACCCTTCAATTTGCAGGCTGATGCTCTATCCACTGAGCCAAACTGGTTAGGGTGTATCACTGACTTTTTTATTTTTATTTTTTATTGTTGTTGTCAATCCTCACCCAAGGATATTTTCGCACTGATTTTTAGAGAGAGTGGAAGAGAGCAGGAAAGACAGAGAGAAACATCGATGTGAGAGAGAAACACATCAATTGGTTGCCTCCTCTGAGCCAGGGAGGAGTCTGCAACTGAAGTATGTGCCCTTGACCAGAATCGAACCTGG
Source organism: Pipistrellus nathusii (assembly GCA_963693515.1). Classification (NCBI taxonomy): domain Eukaryota; kingdom Metazoa; phylum Chordata; class Mammalia; order Chiroptera; family Vespertilionidae; genus Pipistrellus; species Pipistrellus nathusii. The sequence goes on along the minus strand of OY882872.1, from coordinate 40,290,844 downwards.
GACCCTTCAGTCCACAGGCGGACGCTCTATCTGCTGAGCTGTACCGGCAAGGGCTGTCACTGACTCTCCCGTGAATTTGGAGGGTGGGGAGAATGTGGACTCTCTTTCTCATTTGGGGACGAAATAGTGTTGGGATTAAGAGTATGTGCTCAAGTGCATCCTCAGTTTCTAGCTGTGTTATTGCCTGGGAAACCTCATATCGGAGGCCACTGGTTTAGGTAACAGCTTCCAAAGGCTTAGTGCCCCCTGGACTTTTAGTGGGCAGGACTCCGGGCTCTCTCCTTTCTTCATTGGCCATTCTGGGTCACATGGCCTCCGGTAGCTGCAAAGCAGTCTGGGAAAGTGAGTTCCTGACATTTTTTTTAAAAATCTTTCTTCATGGTAGTCAGTGCTTGCTCTCATGGAAGAGGAGAGGGGAAGAGCTGCTGGGGAGAAGTTCACGAACCTGCTATGTATTCCCCGCATCTAACATATATTTATTGAGCATCTAACCCGGGACACACAGACCTGCTTCAACCAGAGCCGTTTCTCCTTTCTGTCATATATGCGTCTCCTCCGCCTCTCGTCACAGAAAGTTTGTCTGTTTTATTGGCATTTTCAAAGAGCCACTTCAGGTTTTATTGACCAGCTCCTATTTTGTCTTATATTTCGTCCATTTTTGCTACGATCGTTCTCCGTGTCTTACCTTGTTTTTCTTTATTTTGTGGGCTTTTTTTCCCCTAGTTTCTTGAGTGGAAAGCTTATTTGCCTTACTTGGAAGTGCTTTTCTTTTATTACGTTCAATCCCTTTAAGCATGCCCCCGCCCAGCGTGGCTGTTTTCACTGCCGTTTGATTCTGGTTGATATTTTAATGACCTCTATAATCTAAACATTATTTACATTTAAGGAACTGTTTTCAAATGTGGAGAGAAGGCTATAGCTTTTGAACTGATGCCTACCTTTATTGCATTGCTATTTTATTTGTTGATGTATTTTTTTTTAGCGAGAGAGTGGAAAGGAGGGAGAGAGAGAGAGAGAGAAACATCAATGTGAGAGAGACACGTCGACTGGTTGCCTCCCACATGTGCCCCAACCAGGGCTGGGGGATCAAACCAGCAAGCCAGGTTCCTACCCTTGACCAGGAATGGAACCCATGACCCTTTGATGCTCTAACCACTGAGAAACACTGACCAGGGCTGCATTGCTGCTTTTAAACAACACATTGACCTACGGTTGAAGCTTGCATGGAGAGAAAGAGCCCTGAGGCTAATAATAACGGTTTGGAAAACTCTAGTTTACCCTGAGCCCACACCTGGCCATTCGGAGGGTCTGTTGAACCCACGGCATATGCGAGGTTATGGCTCGGATTTTATAACTCGTAACTGTCCGGTACACCAGCAGCTCTGCTTCTGGGCCTGGGTGGTGGAGTGAAGCCCAGCACGGTGAGGGCGTGTCCTGCAGAGCCCAGCGCTCCTGGTGTCCATGGGAGGGGCAGTCTTTGGCCCCCCTGGGGGGCAGGACCCCCAGCGAGAGCCTGGGCAGAGGTGGGAAGGGCCCGGGGCCCTGCCATGAAGCACTGGGGACTTGCAGCCCTGTGGTTTGGGCACCCCTGTGTACGTGCACACACACACACACACACACACACACACACACACATGCACACACAGGGTGGGAATGACCTTGTAGGAGAGGAAGCATGTGGGCAGTGGCAGGCCGGCGGGGTGGAAGGAGAGGCGACACACTGTGTTCACCAGCACGTTTATGGCCTCTGGCGTCCGGCAGCTCGGCAGCTCGGTGAGGAGCAGGCGCTGCCGGCTCTAACTCTATGGTGGGAGCGGGAGAACAGAGGGCCGAGGCCACGGAGACCTTCCGCTCAGGGGGGAGACGGCGAGGGTGGCACGGGCTGGCTCTTCTCTCGGGAGGTGTCCGGGGCGGTGCTGCTACTCCAGGGCTGCGGGGAGGACGGGGCAGAGGGGCAGAGGGGGCCGTCAGGGAGGCAGAGGACCCTGTGCCCCCCCTCCTGCTCCTCTGCCCGCCCCGGCCTCCCGGCGGCCCACCCGCCCCACGCTCAGCCTGTGCCAGGTTCAGGTGCAGGAAGGTAGCGCTGGTCCTCGTGCAAGGGAGGGAGGCTGACTGTGAGGAGAGAGACAGGTGAAAGGGGGTTCCGGGCTTCATGGGAGGGGGGGGGTTGCCTGCTGTCACTGGACAGCACTGTCCCCCCCAACACTGACCCCGAAAACCAGTGAGGGGGTCTGGGTGCCTGCCAGGGACTGGGTCCCTGATCCTAGAAGCTTCAAGGCCGAGGGAGGGTGACTCTGTCCCTGACTCAGGGGCCTGGCTTCTGAGAGCGTCTGGTCTGAGGGGGGAGGCAAGACTCCAGCCTGGGGAATGAACGACCTGAGTGTCTGAGGCTCCTGGTCTAGAGGGGAAAACACGGCCCTGAGTATGGGACATGGCCTCTCAGACTCTGGGATGCTCAGTCTGAAGGAGGAGACACGGTCCCTGGTCCTGGGAGCCCCCAGTCTGATGGAGGAGACATGGTCCCTGACTCTGAGAGCTCCCAGTCTGATGGAGGAGGCATGGTCCCTGACTCTGGGAGCCCCCAGTCTGATGGAGGAGATACTGGGAGACCCAGTCTGATGGAGGAGACATGGTCCCTGGTTCTGGGAGCCCCCAGTCTGATGGAGGAGACATGGTCCCCGACTCTGGGAGCCCCCAGTCTGATGGAGGAGACACTGGGAGACCCAGTCTGATGGAGGAGACATGGTCCCTGGTTCTGGGAGCCCCCAGTCTGATGGAGGAGACATGGTCCCTGACTCTGAGAGCTCCCAGTCTGATGGAGGAGACATGGTCCCCAATTCTGGGAGCCCCAGTCTGATGGAGGAGACATGGTCCCTGACTCTGGGGGCCCCCAGTCTGATGGAGGAGACATTGTTCCTGACTCTGGGAACTCCCAGTGTGATGGGGAGACACGGTCCCCAACACCTGGGAGCTCCCATCTGATGGAGGAGACATGGTTCCCAGCTCCCGGGCACCCCCAGCCTGGGAGTCGTGGGCCCTAACACCTGGGGATTCCCAGTCTGACAGAGGAGGCCCACGGCCCACCACCTAGACACCTCCGTTGTAACGGAGCAGGCTACTCCTATTTCAGTTTGAGAAACTCCACCCTCCGCTGGGAGAGATTCTGTCCGGATTCCTACTGAAGTGCAAAGGATGAGGCGTGATCCCCATCCTGCCTAGGCGACAGTCTGAGGAGGGAGGCGTGATCCATCCTACACCTCCAGGCTGGACGGGGAGGTCAACTCCACACGTTAGCCCACCTCCCCGGGACAGTGGGAGAAGCAACGCCTTTTGGGGTCCACTCGTCTGGGGGGGGAAAGGACGCCCTGCTCTGCTCTCAGTCTGGTGTGAGAGAGAACCCCCTCCGGGAGCCCCCAGGCAGATGGAGGAGGCCCGGTCCCCTCTTGCAGGCACGTCCATGGAAGAGCGAGAGAAGCCCCTTCCGGGAGCCCCTGTCTGCACGCTGCCCCCGCCCCTCCCCCCGCACACTCACGGGCCACCTGCAGCTCCAGCTCCAGCGTCTCCGTCTTGCCCTGCAGCGTGACGGTCTTGAGCGTGTAGCGCCCGGCGTCGGTGAGGTTCAGCTTCTGCACCAGCAGCGAGCAGTTGGCGAAGCCCACCTCGCGGCCGGTGTGCGCGGGGCCGGCGATCCAGTTGCCGGACGGCAGCTGGCTGAGCAGCCGGTTGGGCTCGGAGGCGGGCCCACGGTACCAGGTGTACACCAGCAGGTCCTTGGGGTAGCCCTGCACCGTCAGCGTCACGTCCTGGCCCTCCGTGGGCTTGGTGGGCACGGGCACGATGGACATGGCCACCACGGCCGCTGGGGAGAGAGGAGAGGAGGGCGCGGGCTCAGCGGCGCCGCGGCGGGCATCGCGCCCCCGGCCTGCCCGCAGCTGGCTCGGCCTTGCCGACCCCCCCGGGGGCCGGTGCCCCTCGGGCAGGTTCTGGGAAGGAGACAGAGGAAGGGGTGACTGTGTGGTCGTGGCGGAGGGTTTCGGGTCCGACACTGCCTGCAGGGGTTCCGTCTTCCTGGGTCAGACTGGGCGGCCCTGGGGGGCAGGGGGATGGCCACCTCCCTCCGTTAGACTAAACATGTCCAGCCTTCGGGGTGTCTTTCTCCCACGGAAGTGCAAAACCCTAGAGAATAGGGTCCCGTCTCCTCCATCAGATTGCAGACTCCCCAACCAGAGGGGCCACGTCTCCCCTACCTGATGGGAAATTCTAGGATATGGGGGACCGTGTCTCCCCCGTGAGGTCGGAAATTCTAGAACGCGGGGACCGCGCCTTCCCATCAGATAGCTGGGAGCTGTGTGCCACGGGGTGTGTGCGTGTGTGTGTGTGTGTGTGTGTGTCATTCCCCTGGGGCGGAGAGGCCTAGCCTGTGAGGGCTGGCATTCCCCGTCCGGGTGAAGGACCCCGAGGGGCAGGGGCCGTGTCTCCTCCATCAGACTAGGAATTCTGAATGAATGAATGAATGAATGAATAATTAAATAAATGGCCCCTGTCTCCTCAAGGCCATGTCTCCTCCATCAGAACAGAAAATCTCCCCACGCGAGGACGGGGCCTCCTCCACCTGATTGGAAGCTAATGAGGGCGGGTCAGGTCTCCCCCGCTGCCTCTCCTCTCTGACTAGCAGCTTCTGGCATGAGGAGGCCACGCCTCCCTGTTCGGGGGCCATGTCTCCTCCATCAGATGGGGGGGGGGGGAGAGGGATGTCTCCTTTTCCTCTGTCTCCCTCCTGGCACCGGCCACCGGGGTGCTGACCGCTCAGAAGGCCCTGGACCCACCCCCTGCACGTACCTGCGCGCCTGGGGCGCCCCCACAAGGCAGCCCCTGAGGTCAGCTGGTCCACCCCCCTGTCTCCTACCCGATACCGGGCCGGGCGGGGTGGGGCAGGAGGTGCACTTACCTCTGGGGGTGTCATTTCTGCTTTTGGTGAAAGAGGATCCACCCTTTGGATGAGACCCAGCCTGTTCGCAGGAGGGAGGAGGGAAGGAGGGGGGACGGCGGCCCCCCCTGTCCCCGGGGGACCGGGATTAGTCAGACCCTCACGCCCAGAGCCACCGTCCCCAGGGGAGGAGGCAGAGTCCCCTGAGGCTCCTGACGGCCCTGACAGCGCCAGCTGTGCCTGCGGGCCCCAGGGCGTTTGAGGACAAGGATAAGACAGGCCGCTCAGCCCAGCTGTGTTTTTCCATCGGCCAACAATTGGCTGAGATTTTCAGAGAGAGAGAGAGAGAGAGAGAGAGAGAGAGAGAGAGAGAGAGAGAGAGAGAGGCCCAGTGTGTGCCCACACCGTGGTCTGGAGATACCGGCGTGATCTACCAGCCGCCCAGAATCCAGCGGCTGCCCCAGGGCGTGGGTCCAGCCCCTTAGCGGCTGCGACTGAGTTAAGAACAGGGCTGGGGGGCTGGGGAGGGGGGACCCGCATGCAGGGCCCCCTCTCCCTGCAGCCGCTGTGCATTGTGGGACCTGTGCCCGAGGTCGCTGTGCATTGTGGGGCCTGTGCCTGAGGTCGCTGTGCATTGTGGGACCTGTGCCTGAGGTCGCTGTGCATTGTGGGGCCTTTGCCCGGCTGCCGCTGTGCATTGTGGGGCCTGTGCCCGCTGCCGCTGTGCATTGTGGGACCTATGCCCGCGGCCGCTGTGCATTATGGGGCCTGTGCCCGCTGCCGCTGTGCATTGTGGGGCCTGTGCCCGCTGCCGCTGTGCATTGTGGGGCCTGTGCCCGCTCCTCCCGCCCAGGGCCACCCCTCAGGGAAGACACTCAGGCTTGTGGTCTGTTTTCCAGGAGACGGGACGCTCGGCCTCCTTTGCCGCCTGGACGAAGAGGGGTCCGTCCCCCCAACGGCCGGCCTCCCCCTCTCCCGTCCTCAGCTGGGTGGCCGGTGGCCGGTGGCCTCTCTGCTGGGGGGCAGCCAGGCCTTTCCGGCCACCGGGGCTCCGGGCGGGGGACAGGGTCCGGCCGGCGGCTCACCCGTGAGCTTGACCACCACCGAGGCGGAGCCGGACAGCAGGGTCTTGGGGTTCTTGGCGATGCAGGTGTAGGTGCCCTCCTGGGCGGCCGTCATGCCGCTGATGTTGAGGTGGTCGTGGCCGTTCTTCAGCGCCCGCCCGTTGAAGGCCCACACGTACTCGGGCTCCGGGCAGGACCGGGACACGCACCACAGCGTGAGGGAGGCGTTGAAGTCCACCTTGATGGTGCAGCCCGTGAGGGTGGTGGAGTCCTGGAGGATGGCCACGCGCTCCGGGCCATCTGTGGGGCAGGAGCGAGAGACACGGGGCAGTAGAGGGGGAGGGGGGAGGGGGCACCCCTGGCTCTCCCTCCACCGGGCTGGGCCCCGGGCAGAGCTGGGCCCCCGGGCGGAGCTGGGCCCCCGGGCGGAGCTGGGCCCCCAGGCAAGAGCTCTGGCCTTTTCGAGTCCCACACGGGGCTCTAACTTGCTCTGGGCAGGATTCACGGCCTCCCTGAATTTGGAGGGATGGAGTCACCAAGGGTCTGGAGTCCCTTTCCCTCTCAGGGGGCCTCAGTTTCTCTTCTGGAAAACGAGGGGGTTGAACCAGACTACATCTCAAGAGGTGTTTGAAACCGATGGCTCCATTAAAAAAAAATTAATAGTAATAATAATAAGTCTAAGCGTCTGGTTTCCGACAAGCCATTCTAAAGGCCTAGCATGCGAGGGACATTTCAGACGCCGGGACGGTGAGAGCCTAGAAGTCTAGGTTTCTTAGATGCTCGGGCCGGTGGCTCCACGGCGGCAGCGGGAGATGCTAAGCGTCTAAGAATCTCAGCTTCTGGAGTGACCGGGGTCCTCAGCGTCTAGAATTCAGGGCTTCTTATCCCGAGGTCCTTGGCTCTGCTAGTGTTTTTGTTTCATCTCCCTCCCTGGCCCCTCCGCCACTCGCTTCCCGCCTCCCTTTCCAACACCAGGGCTGCCCCTTCCCTGAGGGAATTGCTTCAACCCCGGGGGGATGATTCCATCTCAAAAGTGTCCTTACGGGCCAGACACACGTCCAGAGGGACCCCCGCTGCCTGCCCCGGGGCGCCCTGTCCTGGCCTCGGTTCCCCGCCGCGAGGTCTGGGGACTCACAGTACACGTTCAGGTTGACGGGCTCGCTGCGGCTCGCACTGACCGGGTTGCGGACCTCACACTGGTAGGCGCCGGCCTCCTCCCGGCGGATGCCGTGCCGGGTCAGCACGCGGCCGTCGGGGGACAGGCCCAGGCGCAGGGCGATGGGCAGGGCCTCGCCGTTGAAGAACCACCGCACCTCAGCGGGGCTGGGGCTGCTGCACACCAGGCGCAGGGTGTCCCGCCGCTCCACCAGCTCCGTGCTGTTGGCGATGACCGCCGGCGGGGCCAGGATCTCTGTGGGGCAAGAGGCAGAGGGGGAGGGCCCCGGGCACCGCCTGCTCCCGGGGCCTCCCCGTCCCCAGGCAGGGGGCATGGCAGGATCCGGGGGAGGGGTGCCCCCGTACCCCCAGCCAGAGTGGCAGAGGATGGGATAAGGAGGCGGGTGTAACCCTGGAGGCCTCCCTGGAGGAGGTGGGCATGTTCCTGTTGTTTTAGGTTTTTTTTTTTTAATTCTTATTTTTTTATGGCTTTAGCATTGCTTAGATTTATTTTTTTTATTTATTTTTAAGGAGAGGGGTTAGAAGGGAGGTGGCCAGGCCCAGCCAGGGAAGAGGAGGGCTGGGGCTTATCTCACCATAGACTCGCAAGTGTCCGTAGCCCACCTCCGTCTGAAGCTGCCTGTTGAGAGTCTGAAGGATGTAGGTGCCCGAGTGCCCGGGCAGGGCGCCCTGAATGTCCAGGCTGCCGTCGGGGCGCACGGCCTCCCGGCCGGTGTGGGCCGGGCCGGGGGTCTCGTCGCCCGTGCTGACGATGTAGCTGGACACCAGGTGCGCCAGGCTGACGGTGGGCCCCGCGTACCAGCTGTAGGCGAGCAGCTCGCCCGAGAGCCCGCGGACGGCCAGGGTGACGTTGTCCCCCTCGGCGGGCTGCTCGGGCTCGGGGGTGATGGCGATCTCCGCCCCCGTGCTCAGGAACGCGGCTGGGGAAGGAGCCAGAGGCCGGGGGTGAGGCAGGCCTGGCCGGCCGCCCCGTCGGAGGGAGAAGGGGACGGGGGCTCCCGGGGTGCCTGAGGGCTCGGTGCGTGTTAGCCGGGCGCAGAGCCGGTCCTGGAGGTGCCTGAACCCCGTGTTCTGAGAATGGAATGGGGTGGGCCGTGCTGAGGACCCGGCCCAAGACTTTGCCCACCTGCTGCTCAGGGGACCTCGGACTTCACGGGGCTCCGAGAGTCAGCAGACCGAGGCTCTCAGGCCGGAGCTGGCTCCTCCGGCCCTCGGCCCTGACTCCCAGGGGCCGTGCTCTTCCTTCGCCTCCCATAACGAAGACCCCCCCCCCCTTTCCTCTCAACCCCACAGCTCGACTCCAGACCCCAGGAGCCGGTCAGGGCTGCTGGCTCTGCAGTGAGTGTTCCCGGGGAGAAGCACGCACACGCCCGGCCTGCTTTCCGGGGCTTTCCGGGCTCGGGGTGTCGGGCACTTTCTGACTTCGCTTCCCATAGCCCCAGGTTCCTCGTCTAGGACGTGGGGGTCGGGGGGGGGGGGGCTCAGAGCAGCTCCAGGTGCAGGGTCTGCCCTGACGTGCTGCTTAAATGACCTGCAGACGACCCTGCGGGTGAGGCCCATTTCACAGGTGAGGAGACTGAGGCCGAGCAAGGTCCTCAGGGAGGGGCAGGCTGCGGGCGAGAGCTCACCCTGCGTCAGCCTCCGCACCTCAGCCAGGGTTTGTCTGAGCAGCAAACCCGGGCTCGTGCCCTGGCCGTGGGCATCTCCGGGGTCCGCCCTGCCTGCCCACTGCCGGCCGCACGGCCGAGCGGGTGCCTCTGGGCGGAGCGCCCTGTGTGAGCCGAGCTGCCTCCCTGCCCAGCGTGCTGGGCTCCTGCTCACACCGTCCCTCCCTCCCTCCCCGAGGCCCTGGGCTGAGGCTCTGGGGCACCGCTCACCGCTGAGGAGGAGCCAGCTGCACCCAGCCAGCGCCATGTTTCGCCCCAGATCTGGCTCCCGGAGGCGGCGGCGTTGGCGTCCCGGTGCTCTCCGAGGCCCTTCCTGGTTGGGGCTCGGCTCCGTCTGGCGCGGGACCTGGGAGGGCTCGGCGATTTGGAGCCGGGGGAGATCACCTGAATTTGGAGGGATCGAGTCACCAAGGATCTGAGGCCCCGTTTGGGCACCAGAGCAGGCGTGGCAGGCACGGGCCAGGGGCCACGACCCGGCCAGGCCTCCTGGGGCACCGCCTAACCTTCTTTGTGCCGAGGGCCTGGGTTTGGTGCCGGGAGAGGAACCAGGTCGCCGGGGAGGAGGGGGGCGGGGGGGAAAGGCTTTAGGGCAGCTCCTACCCACGACCCAGGCCCTGGCCTCTCGGCTGGGCTCAGGGGTCAGGGAGGAGCGAAACCAGGCAGCCGAGGCTGCCCCTTCCCAGCTGGTGCCTTGGGGGATGTCCTGTGAGGTGGGCGCCGACAGAGCCTCCATTCCTTTACAGCTGGGGAAACTGAGGCATCGGGCAGGGGCTCTGGCTGGCCTGAGCAGGGGAGTGATTTGAATCCTGCTCGGTTTCTTTTCTTTAAAATATATTTTATTGATTTTTCACAGAGAGGAAGAGAGAGAGATAGAGACTTAGAAACATCGATCAGCTGCCTCCTGCACACTCCCCACTGGGGATGTGCCCACAACCAAGGTACATGCCCCTAACCGGAATGAAACACGGAACCTTTCAGTCTGCAGGCTGGCGCTCTGTCCACTGAGCCACACCAGTTTTGGCAAGCCTCCATTTCTTTTTTAAAAAAATATATTTTTATTGATTTTTTTACAGAGAGGAAGGGAGAGAGAGAGCTAGAAACGTCGATGAGAGAAACACCGACCAGCTGCCTCCTGCACACCCCCTACCAGGGATGTGCCCACAACCAACAGACATGCCCTTGACCGGAATCGAACCTGGGGCCTTTCAGTCCGCAGGCCGGCGCTCTATCCACTGAGCCAAACCAGTTTTGGCGAGCCTCCATTCCTTTACAGCTGGGGAAACTGAGGCACCGGGCAGGGGCCCTGACTGGCCTAAGTCCCGGCAGGGGAGGGATTTGAACCCTGCTTGGTTTCAAGGCCACACAGAGAGCAGGAGGCCGGGTGGCTGCACACTGTCTTGGGGGCTGTGCTGCTTGGCCTCCTGCTCGGGGTGCAGCCCCCTCGGGGCGGTGGGGAGAAGATGCCGCACGTTAGTTATCCATGAAGCCGGCGCCCGGCAGAGGTGGGCCCTGCACGTGAGGTCGGCGACTGTGTCTGCTCCTAAAAAACGTGGGCCTGGACGGACGCTTCTATCCTCTGCCGCCGGGACTCTGGGCCTCAGTTTCCTCATCTGTAAAATGGGAATGATGGCAGCGCCCCTCTCCTCGGGCTGTGGTGAGCATTCAGTGAGTCAGCATGCGTGGGGGACTTACAAAGCCCGGCTCGGAGCAGATGCTCAGGGAATCGCTCATACAGAGGGAGCGGCTCCTGCAGACACTGTCCTAGGTGCTGGCAGCTCTAGTCCCTGCCCTCCTGGGCTCACTTTGTGCGGTAAAGAAATCAAATGTTGTCCTAACCCAGTTTGGCTCAGTGGATAGAGCATCGGCCTGCGGACCCAAGGGTCCCAGGTTTGATTCCGGTTAAGGGCCCGTACCTTGGTTGCGGGCACATCCTCAGTAGGGGGTGTGCAGGAGGCAGCTGATCAGTGTTTCTAACTCTATCCCTCTCCCTTCCTCTCTGTAAAAAAAAAAATCAATAAAATATATTTTTTAAAAAAGGAACCAAACATAAAATCTATTTATTCCATGTTGGCCAAAAACGGTTTGGCTCAGTGGATAGAGCATTGGCTTGCGGACTGAAAGGTCCCAGGTTCGATTCTGGTCAAGGGCATGTACCTTGGTTGTGGGCACATCCCCAATAGAGGGTGTGCAAGAGGCAGCTGATCAATGACTCTCTCTCATCGATGTTTCTAGCTCTCTATCCCTCTCCCTTCCTCTCTGTAAAAAAATCAATAAAATATATTTAAAAAAAAGTCTATTCCATGTTGAATGGAGATAAGTGACGTCTAGGAAAGTAAAACCAGGAAGGGGGTTTGCAGTTTTATTATTATTATTTTAAAAAATATTTTATTATTATTTTTTACAGAGAGGAAGGGAGAGGGAGAGAAAGTCAGAAACATTGTGAGAGAAAAAAATCAGCTGCTTCCTGCACAGTCCCCACTGGGAATGTGCCTGCAACCAAGGTACATGCCCTTGACCGGAATCGAACCTGGGACCCTTGAGTCTGCAGGCCGACACTCTATCCACTGAGCCAAACCGGTCAGGCCTGCAGTTTTAAATTGAGGGGCAAGGGAGGGGGTGTCCCTGAGAAGGTGACGTTGGGCGGAGGTCACGTGAGAGGGTAGGGGCGAGGGCGGGGGGTGGAGGCCTGGGGGTGGGGTCCTGACAGACGTGTGATCATCATGTCCTGGCGGCTGCTGGTCCTGGCGCCTCTGGGGCGGCAGTGGCCTGCCTGGGGGCAGGGCCCCCGGTGGCTCACCTGTCCTGGTTTGTTCCTCCAGGGCCCTGTCCTGAGCTGCCCTCGCTGGCGGGCTCTGGTGGGGGAGTGAGCGGTGTGGGTGACCTGGCGCCGCCTGCTCTCCCCACCCCACCGTGACCTCACCTCACCCTCTCTGTCCTGCCCGGCCCCTCCCCTGGGCCCTGGGACCGCATCCCGGTGTCATTCAGGATGCCTCCCCGATGTCCCTGAGCACCTCTCACTCACCTCGTCCCGGGCTGACCTTGGCGTCTGCCCCAGATCTGCTCTACCCCCTGTCCCCTCTCAGGGACGGCGCCACGGCCGGCCGCTGTCATGGGGACAGAGACAGGCCGAGCCCCTGATCCCACCCCCCACACACACACACCGTGCCCTATGGGGCCTAATGTGTCTCCCACGAGCTCCTTTCTCTCCGCCCGTGGCCCTGGCCCTGGTCTTGTCTGGCTGCCCCTCCCAACTCTTCTGTGGCCGTTGCCCCTCACCCACCGTGGTGGGTAGAACCTGCCATGGCTCCCCAGCCTCCTGGGGCACCCCTTCCCTGTGGAACTTCCTGCTCCAGCTCTTCTGTCTCACACGCACTTCCTCCAGCGGCATGTCCCCCTGCTCCCCTCTACGGCCTCCTCTCCTGCCGACCACTCCCCCTCCTCCAGGCAGCCCTCCTGGCTTTCAGGCTGGGCCAGGTGTGCCCCGGGACCCCCATCCCAGCCCTGACCCCCTGGGTCCTCACTGCCAGGACTGGACTGTGAGTCCTGGAGGGCAGGACCGGGGAGGGGGGTGCTTTGGCCACCACTGTGTCCCCGGCCCGGCACAGCCCGGCCCAGGGCTGGGCACAGGGAGTGTTTGTGGAACCGGACACCAGGTGTGGGTGACTCACAGGGACCGAGGCCTCCAGGGAGGCCCTGGTTTCTGGCGAATTGGCCGAGGGGCAGGACAAGGACTCGGCTCCGAGAGGCACAGGGTGGAACCCGGCGCGTGTCCAGACCCCGCCATGCTCCCTGCCGCCCACCGCATCCCGGGACCCTCCTCTGCGGCCTGCTCCGGCCCCCTCTGCCGGACACCGAACATCATCACTGGTCCTTAGATGTGAAGAGGGAATCGGGAAGGCTGGCCAGCCTAATGGCTCTGGACGGCCGGGGCTATTCACACACTGTTTAGCTGAGACAGTGGTAGCTGAAGCAACTTTCACCTGTTCATCATACGTACATTCCTGCGGATTGTCTATTGTTGGGACTTCCTGCCTGAAGGATGTGGGTGTATCTCAGAACCTCCGTAAAAGGGATGGCAAAAGGCCAGAGCTGGGTAGTCCTCCCCCTAGAGGTGGACTCCCGCCTGGCCCCCATGTTCCCAAATTAACTCTTTTCCAGTCTCTTTTCTTTTGTGTGGGCCTTCCCCAGAACACGGGACCCTGCAGAGGAACCCTGAACCAGGTGGGATGTGATAAGGGATCCCACGCCCCTCCCTGGCCCTCCTGGTCTCCGGGACACACCGGAGCCCACCGCTCGCTCCGGTAGCTGCAGCTCGTGAGCACCTGAGCCAGGCCTGCCCGCTGCCCTCTGCAGAGCGGGTGGAGGCGATCGTGACATCGACCTCCCCGGGGTCCTCTGAGGTGGCGGAGACCTCTGCTGGGCGGGGTTGCAGCCTGGAACAGGACAGACCCTGTTGGGGGAGCCGGGGGAGCCGGAGTGGCCGCGGCTGGTTGAGGGAGGGCAGCCAGAAGGCGTCACGGGAGGTGACGTGGGAGTAGGCACTTGTAGGGCAAACTCAAAAGGAGTCTAGAGGTTTTGCTGGAAATAAAAGGTAGAGATTTATTCTAGGGTCTTGGGGTTTGCAAACTGGAAACACAGCCAGGCAAAAACCCAGGCGTGCCCCTAAGAAGCAAAAGCACATTAAATTAAAAAAAAAAACAACATATATTTTATTGATTTTTTTTTAGGGAGGAAGGAAGAAGGATAGAGAGTTAGAAATATTGATGAGAGAGAAACATCGATCAGCTGCCTCTTGCACACCGCCCCCTGGGGATGTGCCCGCAACCAAGGTACATGCCCTTGACCGGAATCGAACCTGGGACCTTTCAGTCCGCAGACCGACGCTCTACCCACTGAGCCAAACCAGTCAGGGCCATTTTTTTTTTTTTTTTTCTTAAAATCGATTTCAAAGAGGAAGGGAGAGGCAGAGAGAGAAACATCAATGATGAGAGAGAATCACCGGTTGGCTGCCTCCTGCACGCCCCCACTGGGGATCCAGCGGAAACCTGGGCATGTGCCCTGACGGGGAATCAGGGTAGTCCTCCTGCTTCATGGGTGGATGCTCAACCACTGAGCCACCCCGGCTGGGCTAAAAGCACCTTCTTGAGCCTGATCAATCCTGCATTCTTCGCCCTGGGGCTGGTCCGGGCGTTATCAGTCAGATTCGGGGAGACTGGGAGATGGGTGCCAGGAGGTCTGGTCCCCTTGTGCCAAGGCCTGATAATGGGTGTCAGGTGGCCTGGATATGTGAGTCCTCGGGGCACAATGAGAGGGCTACCTGGAGGCCCAGGCACTCATGCGGGATTGGAACCTTCCAGAAACTTCAAGTTCCTGATAGTTCCTCCCTTCCTCCAGTTGATGGACGGAGGTAAACCCCACCTGTGGCCAGACATTCCTGAGCTCTGAACCACCAATCAGCACCTGCCAAATACCCTGAGCCCCCTGAATCCTAAATCCCTAGGTCCCTAATCACCAATCAGCGTGTGCTGGGTGCCCTAAGCCCCGCCCCCTAGCCCCCTATCCTTAAAGGTGCTTGTACCCCAGCCCTCGCTCTCTTCCGCCCCTCTCTCTGGAAGCAGCCGGCAGGGGGACTCTTCCCTCCAACAAAGCCTGTGTGTGTCCTGCCATCCCGGTCTCCGGCCCCCTCTCTATTTAATCTATCGGCTCCCAGGCTGGTGAGAGCAGGAATGGAGTCTCTCCTCATGCCCGGACCTTCATAACGTTAATAATACCTTCAGCAGCTGGGTTAAAATAACTCCATCTTATGTGTTCCTCAGGCTCAAGAAGGGACCCATGAGATTCTGGGGGAAGAGCCTTCCTGGCAGAGGGAGCAGCCAGTGCAAAGGCCCTGGGGCAGCGGCGCCTTGTTGCGTGCGAGGCCCTTGAGGCTGGAGCCTGTTTTGCAGTCAAGGAGACGGAGGCTCAGGGTCATTGCCTCAAGAGGTTGGAGTGGATGTTCTGATTGGCGTTTCTCTGTCTCTGGATCTATTCCCCCCCCCCCCCCCATCGGTTTATGTTGTCCATTATATTACACAAATGAGTGAGATCATGTGATATTTATCTTTCCCTGCCTGGCTTATTCCACTTAGCATAATGGTAAGGGGGCGAGATCAACCAAAGGACTTATATAATAGATCCTCCCTTCCCCCAACTGATGGGCGGAGAATGACGTAACCTGCACCTGCGGCCGGACATTCCTGAGCACCTGGCCAGGTGCCTTCCGTGGACTGTACATGAACCGCCCGTCAGCACCTGCCAAGCACCCTAAGCCCTAATCATGTGCCTTACATGAAACCGCCAATCAGCGCGCGCCGAGTGCCCTGAGCCCCGTCCCTTCCCGTTCCCCCCTCAAAAGGCACCTTCACCCCTGCACAGGTGCCCTTTCTCCTTGGAAGGCAGCCCGCAGGGTCTTCTCCCCCAATAAAGCCGTGTTCTGGTCTCCTGGTCTCCGGCCTCTGTCTCATCTCTCATTATATGCGTGCATGTGAGCCTAATCAATGGACACAGACAGCAGGGGGCTGGGGCATGAGCGGGGGGTGGGGGTTAATGGGGAAATAAGGACACATATGTAAATAATAATAATAATAATAATAATAATTAATAATAATAATTAAAAAAAAAGAAGAGCCAAAACCGGTGTGGCTCAGTGGACAGAGCGTCGGCCTGCGGACTGAAGGGTCCCAGGTTCGATTCCGGCCAAGGGCATGTACATGGGTTGCGGGCACATCCCCGGTAAGGGGTGTGCAGGAGGCAGCTGGTTGATATTTCTCTCTCATCGATGTTTCTAGCTCTCTCTCTCCCTTCCTCTCTGTAAAAAATCAATAAAATTTATATATATATATATATATATATATATATATATATATATATATATATTTTTTTTTTTTTTTTAAAGAAGAAGTTGGAGTGGATACGTCTCATCTTCACCACGTGTGACCAGCTGGGGACAAGGCCCCCTGACGCTGTTTGGTCAGCTCCCTTCCCCCACCCTCAGCCCTCTTATCTCACCAGCCACCTCATTCATTCCTAGGGAGCCAGCTCATTCTGCCCACCGGCTGAGGCCCCACCTCCCGGGCCTAATCCATGTTTGCCGAGTAGATAAGGTGGGTGGCCTGTGTCCCCTGGCAGGACTCATGGCCTGTCCCCGCTGGGCAGCGACCTTGGCGCAGATGGGCTGGCTGGGGAGGGGGGGCAGGGGCGGGGGTGAGGGGGGTATTCCCCTTATCTCACAGGGCGAGGCGGAGGCGGAGGCGGAGGCCAGGCCGCTGCAATATTTACTCAGGGATCTGACCTCAGGGAGTGGCTTCCGGGGCCACCTGGCCAGACCTGGGCTCGGTCCTGTTCCTGGGGAGACGGGACCCCCTGTCCCCTTAACGCCTCAGCCTGGGAAGAGCACGCAGACCCCCGTGCATGAGGGGGCAGTGGGGGCAGGAGCCAGCTCAGGCCTTGGCACGGGCGGCTCCCTGTGCGTGGATACCCCCCTCGCCCCCGCCCCTACCCCCCCCCTTGCCCCTCCCGCCTCATTTACCTGGGGCTTTCCAAGCTATTCAATCATTGAACAAATATTTATTGAGCGTTGACTCTCTGCCCGGTGGTGTCAAGGATACAGGATGTCTCGGGCTAAGTCCTATTGGAGGGAGACGGGCAATAATCAAACACCTGATACCGCGATCACGTCAGGGGGAGATAAGTGCTATAAAAACAGCAGGGCGCGAGGGTGGGGGGGACGGGGCTGCTCTTGTCGCCAGGGAGCCAGGGTGGCCTGTCTGAGGAGGGACCGTCACAGGGAAGGGGGTGGCAGAGGGCACAGTGAGGCAGGACAGCTTACATGCATGCATATGAGCCTAGCCAATGGACACAGACAACAGGGGGGTGGGGTGTGAGTGGGGGGTAATGGGGGAATAAGGACACATATGTAACATAATAATAATAACAATTAAAAAAATTAAAAATAAATTAAAAATAATAATAATTAAATGTTGTTGGTGAGTGAGTTCAGCTAGGAGGCGTGGCTGGAGCTGAGCGATGGGGGATGTGGGGGGCAGTGGGAGGTGGTTAGAGAGAGAGCATCTTGTCTCCCCTCCCCTCCTCTCCCCCGCCCTCCCATATTATTTGAAAGCCATTTCCAGCCATTATCTAACTCTATTCATAGGTCCTTCAGCCGGTATCCCTGACATGTAAGGGACTCAGTAGAAAACCACACGCACAGTGTCACTGGCTCACCTGGAAAGTGAAAAGACTGTGAACACGAGCCATTCCTTAGCTCCGTCCAACGCCCAGTCCGCGTTCAAAGGCACTTCCGTCTCCTAAGCAATCTCTTATCGGCTTCCTGGGGGCCGGGTCCGTGCAGGAAATTCCCCGCGGGCAGCCACCACCGAAACCCAGCTCCAGGGCAGTGCTGTCACCGAAGCTTCCTCAGGGTGGGCTATTATTATTATTTATTATTATTATTACTATTACCAGAGTCCTGGTGCATGAAACTTGAGCACAGGTGAGGAGAGAGGTCCCGCAGCCCAACCTGAGCCATTTCCAATGCAGGAGCCATAGGGACGGCCTACTGATGGCTTAGGCCCACTCCCATGGTTCTCTGCTCTCTGTGGGGACCGGGGGCTTCACTGCCACCATGTGAATGAAGCCCCCACCCCCCGCTGTCCACTCTCAGCATAGGGGCCGAGGGGACTGGGTGCTGCCGTGATGGTGTGATGGTCAACTTGCATATTCCCTCTTTATTAGATAGGATTACTTTAATGTGTTATGATTGCTTTTTTTTCTATTCGTTGATTTATCATTGGTCAGTAAATGCTGAATGGATGAGCAGACAAATGATTGACATGCCCCCCACCCCAACATCCCCCAAAGCTAACCCAGGAGCCATGGATGGTTCTGCGCAGGGAAGGGCAGTGTTGAGTTTGGGCTTTTAAAGATTTTAAAAAATCATTCTTCTTTTTTTTAATATCTTTTATTGATTTTTCACAGAAAGGAAGAGGGATAGAGAGTTAAAAACATCGATGAGAGAGAAACATCGATCAGCTGCCTCTTGCACACCCCCTACTGGGGACGTGCCCACAACCAAGGTACGTGCCCTTGACCGGAATCGAACCTGGGACCTTTCAGTCCTCAGGCCGAAGCTCTATCCACTGAGCCAAACCGGTTTCGGCTAAAAATCATTCTTTATTGTTGAAAGTATTGCAGATGTTCCCCTCTTTCCCCCACTGACCCCCAAAGATCTTGTATATGCATAACCCATGGACACAGACAGTAGGGTGCTGAAGGTCTGGGGGAGGGAGGAGAGCGGGGGGGGGGGCAGTGGCAGGCAGGAGGGGGTTAGCTATTTGACGTCTTTGCTTCGCAGTGGCCTCCTGTGGAACCCTCACTGGAGACTCACCGGCCCCGGCAGGCACGGGGCAGAGCCCGCACCCCTGGCATGGCTGCTCCCCCTGTGCCCGCTGACGAGCCTGTTCCGGAGGGCAATGCCCTTTGCTCATAGAGGGGCTGGATTCCGAGGAAGGGTTTTCCCCATGAATCATAATCACTCTTGGTCACGGCCCAGCCCACTTCCTTCCCCACGCGGCCACTTCCTCATCTGCAGACGAGGAGCCACAGCCCTGAGAATCCAGGGGCGCCGGGGCTCAGAGGAAGGGGTGGTGGTGGCAGGCAGTGACCTCTGGTGGGCAGAGCGTGGGTGGGCAGCGCGAGGGCTCCCCTGAGCTCCTACTTCCAGCCTAGGACTCTGGTCTCCTCTTAATTGGGCCAAACCCCAGGCCTCAAAATCCACCCTGGGCCACAGTCCTGAGGCTAAGCCTCACCTCTCCTCCACGCCCTCTTGTGGAAGGCAGGGCCCTCTGCAGGACGACAGACCCCAGCGTGGGCTGTGGCCTCTCCCTTTCGGGCTGGAAAAAGATAAAGCTCAGGTGTTAGAAAGATGTTGGTCCAGCCGAAACCGGTTTGGCTCAGTGGATAGAGCATCGACCTTCGGACTGAAGGGTCCTGGGTTTGATTCTGGTCAAGGGCATGTACTTTGGTTGCAGGCACATCCCCAGTAAGGGGTGTGCAAGAGGCAGCTGATCGATGATTCTCATTGATGTTTCTAACTCTCTATCCCTCTCTCTTCCTCTCTGTAAAAAATCAATAAAATATATTTATTAAAAAAAAAAGATGTTGTTCCATTCCCAGTTTGTCCACTTACACCCTGACTCAGTTTCCTCATCAGTAAAATAGGGATGATATAGTTCTTCCCTCACAAAACTGTCACAAGGATCTATATATATAAAAGCCCAATATGCTAAGTGTCCAGGCAGTGGGAACAGAATGTGCAAGGGCTTGGAGGAAGTTCAGTTCAGTGAACCTGCCTCCTGCATGCCCCCTACTGGGGATCAAGACCACAGGGTGGTGGTGAGGGGCAGGGGGTGCTGAGAGGTGAGACTGAGAGCCCCCCAGGAGCCAGACCTTGTGGGGAGTTGGAGGTTGTGGTGAGAAGTCTGGACTCTTTTAGGGCACTGGGGAGCCATGGATGGTTCTGAGCAGGGAAGGGCAGTGTTGAGTATGGGCTTTAGATGCCATGGCTTGTCTTGTGGTGGAAGGATGGCAGGGGCAGGCGACCAGGGAGGAGGCTGGGGAGAGGCTGGGGAGGAACAGCCTGGCCCGGGGCTGGGCTGTAGAGACCATGGGACACTGAATTCAGGAGACCCAGGTGGCAGGTTCCAGTATCTGCCCCAGGGACACTGAGGGAGAGGGTGTCTGTGTGTCAGGTCTGTGCAGCTGGGCGAACTCTCTGCATACTTAGAAAGGCAAAGAATGGGGTCGAGCCTTGACCAGTTTGGCTCAGTGGATAGAGTGTCGGCCTGCGGGGTCCCAGGTTCGATTCTGGTCAAGGGCATGTACCTTGGTTGCGGGCACATCCCCAGTGGGGGGTGTGCAGGAGGCAGTTGATCGGTGTTTCTCTCCCATCGATGTTTCTAACTCTCTATCCCTCTCCCTTCCTCTCTGTAAAAAAAATCAATAAAATATGTATTAAAAAAGAAAAGAAAAGAAAAAAGAACGGGTGGACGCAGTGGGAGTGTGTGGAAGGGGACAGGAGCCTGGAGAGCGGGCCTCAGGCAGCCAATCTTGTTTGCGGTCTGCACGGTCCTCTGCTGCCCCCTCCTGGCTTCCATTGCTGCCTGCAAGTCTGGCAACAAAATAACAACAACTGACCCAATAAATCCCAGTCCCACCCCCAACCAGGGGTAAAAGAAGACGGTGTTGCAGCCCCACTCACGTTCACTGTCCCGAATCCCGCCCACACCTCGGACCTAGGTCTCCAGCTGCCTTCTCCCGCCAACACCTCCAACTCAACTCCAGCTGGCGTCCCAAACTCCGCCTTCTTTTGCAAACACACACACACACACACCCACACCCACACACACACACACACACACACACACACACACAAAACAGTCCCGTTGGGTGCGCTGTAGGCAGCGCATATTCTACAATAGAAACATACAGAGGAGATGGGGCTGGGCCTTGCACAAGGATGACAGGCAAATGCGGGCAGTGTTTCATATCTCGAAAACAGGCACAGTTTTATTACGATATGATTCACCTCCGCCATACAATTCACTCACGTCACCTACACAGGTCAATAGTAGGGCTGTGAAACTATCACCACAATCAGTTTTATTATTATTTTGTTTAAACACATGTTTTTATTGATTTTAGAGAGAGAGGAAGGGAGAGGGAGAGAGAAGCATCCACCAGCTGCCTCCTGCACGCCCCCTCCTCGGAATCAAGCCTGCAGCCCCCTCTTGGTGCAGGGAGGCTGCCCAGCTGGCTGAGCCGCACAGCCAGGGCTGCAGAGTCAGCTTTAGGACCTTCCTTCCCATCACGCCCACAGCTGCTGTTGCCATGCTGATGGCGCTGGACCCGCTCACACCGCTGATGGCACGGCTGATGGCGCTAGCTGTGGGTGTGGGCGGGTCAGCATTGGCAGTGGGTGTGAGTGGCAGCTCCAGAGCCGCAGCAGGTGTGAACAGGGCCGGTGCCAGCAGTGGGTGCAAAGTGCCTGGTGGGACTGCGGTGCACGGGAACCCAGAATTTTCAGTAACCACCTGAGGCTCACCCCGATGACAGCAACTGGTGCTCCGCCTTGGTCTGGCGCCCATGCTCACCTGCTTCACCATCCTGCTGCAGCCAACGCTTGTCATGTCCCACACATGCCCCCTGGTGGTCAGCACACATCATAGCAACCGGTTGTTCAGTTGTTCGGTTGATTTGCATGTTAGCCTTTTATTATACAGGATGCTGCTGTGAACATTTGTGTACAAGCTTTTTTTGTGGATGTATGTCTTTTTAAAAAAATATATATTTTATTGATTTTTTCACAGAGAGGAAGAGAGAGGGATAGAGAGCTAGAAACATCAATGAGAGAGAATCATCGATCAGCTGCCTCTTGCACACCCCCTACTGGGGATGTGCCCGCAACCATGTACATGGCCTTGACTGGAATCGAACCTGGGACCTTTCAGTCCTCAGGCCAACACTCTATCCACTGAGCCAAACTGATTTCTGCTGGATGTATGTCTTAATTTCTTGCAAACCAGGCCCTTTTGCAGTGTGAACCCCATCTCTGTCCCCTTGCCATCCTGTCGACAAAACCAGATATCTGGGGGTCCCCTGCCTCTAGCACCTCAGTTTTCCCAGCACCTGCTTCCTTTTCCCTCCTAGCACCGGCTCCCCGGGGACAGCACCTGCCACACTTCCTTGTCAGCTCTCCGAGGGCAGGGGTCTGTGTGCTGGCAGCGGTCTCCTCAGAGCCCAGGACAGCTGCACGGAGCAGGTGGTCAGTAAATGCTGAGTGGGTGAGCAGACAAATGGTTGACACGCCCCACCCCCTCCCGCATCCCCCAAAGCTAACCCAGGACCAGATTCTATCAACGCCTCATTCTAAGCATCTTTGGGCTCTCTGTGCTCCTTCCCCCAACACCCTGGCCCAGCACCGGCCACGGGAATGAGTGAGTTACTGGATGAACACTCGGAGGGGGGCAGGCCTGCCCGGGCATGTCCCTCAGGAAAGCGTGATAGCTGAGAGTGTGGGCTCGGGGGTGAATCTCAGGGGGGTGTCGGATCGAGCTGTTCCCACATGTGGGGGCCCTGACAGAGGACGCCGGATGTTGAAGGCCCGTGTGCCATACACACGCGCAGAGGCAATGCCACGGCAGTTTGCACGCAGGCGCAGGCGCACCTTTATCGGCTGCAACGCTGATGCCACGATGTGGCAAGAAGCCTCTTTGGTCTGAGTCGGTGTGAAAGGCGCTGCCGGCCGGCATGCGGCTGCTGTGTGTGCAGCAGGTGCTGTGTGTGCAATAAAGCATGCCCCAGCCGAAGCCGGTGTGGCTCAGTGGACAGAGCGTCGGCCTGCGGACTGAAAGGTCCCGGGTTCAGTTCCGGTCAAGGGCACGTGCCTTGGTTGCGGGCACATCCCCAGTAGGAGGTGTGCAGGAGGTAACTGATGGATGTCTCTCTCTCATCGATGTTTCTGATTCTCTATCCCTCTCTCTTCCTCTCTTTAAAAACTCAATAATATATAATATATAATATATAATGTATAATATATTATATATTATATATTATATATTATATTATATATATATTATTTATTATTTATTATATATTATATATTTTATATATTATATATTATATATTATATATTATATATTATATACAATATATATATAACAATTTTTCCCGCGTCTCAGGGCGTTTTAAAAAAGTCCCGATTTTTTTTTCGGGACTTTTTAAAAATGCCGCGGGACTTGGAAAGATTCTTTAAAAAAATCGGGACCTTTTTTTTTTTTTAATTGATTTTTTACAGAGAGGAAGGGAGAGTGATAGAGAGCTAGAAACATCGATGAGAGAGAATCATCGACCAGCTGCCTCTTGCACATCCCCCACTGGGGATGTGCCCACAACCAAGGTACGTGCCCTTGACCGGAATCGAACCTGGAACCTTTCAGCCCGCAGACCCACGCTCTATCCACTGAGCCAAACCGGTTTCGGCAAATCGGGACTTTTTTAAAATGCCACGGGACGCGGGGAAAATTGTTAGAAATCGGGACTGTCCCTCCCGGCGACCACGGACCCAACAACAGGCATCTCAGTTCTCCGCATTCTGGGAACCTGGTAGGATTGCACCTGCCCAGCCCTCTGGACGTGAGTGGACCACGTGACCTGCTTTGGCCAATGAAACGCAAGTGGGAGTGTACACTCGCTCCCTCCGGGCTGGAAGCCAGGGTGTGATTTGTGTGATTTGCCCTGGCCCCTCCCTTTCCCAGCACCGTGGGGGCTCTGTCCGCTGGCTCCTGGGTGAACACATGCGACCCAGAGCCCTCCTGATCCTACTCACTCCTCCCTACCTGCCGTGAACACACAGCATGGGCAAGAAATGACCCTTGGATGTGCTAGCCATGCAGATGGTGTGGGATGGTTTCTCCACCTGCAAACGGGACGCTAACAGATAGTCCCAGCCTCCCCAGGCAAATCTGGGAATTGAAGACAGTCAGACGTGGCCAGGCTTCCTCACTGGAGCCATTGTTTTTATTATTATTATATTTAATTCTGGCTTTATAATAATGTGGGGGGCGGGGGAAAGAACACACCTTTTGGTAACCCCATTTCCTGGGGCTGTGGAAGGAGGAGCCTCGGTGGTTTAAAGCACACATTTTTAGTTTCTCACAGTTCTAGAGGCTGGGCGTGCACAATGGAGGTGTCAGCAGGTGTGGTTTCTCCTTGTTTTTAAATATATTTTTATTGATTTCAGAGAGGAATGGAGAGGGAGAGAGAAAAAGATCAATGATGAGAATCACTGATCGGCTCCTCCTGCACGCCCCCCACTGGGGATTGAGTCCGAAACCCAGGCATGTGCCCTTGACTGGAATCGAACCTGGGACCCTTCAGTCCGCAGACCGATGCTCTGTCCACTGAGCCAAACCGGCTAGGGCTACGTTAATTTCTTAGTTTCCCGACTCTCTCCCCTGTCAGAGCATCCCTCCAGGAGAGCATTTTCTCCCCTTTGTTTGTTGCCAAAGATGCAGGATCTAGACCTGAGCATGGCCACACAGACTGTTTATTGCTGAATAAATGAATGAATGAATGAATGAATGAGTGAATTATAAGCCAGTGAAGGAAGAGGGAGGAGAGGAGTCTGCTTTTCCCAGCTCATGGCTTACTTAGATCAGGCTGCTCAGGTGATGGGCGGGTGGCATAAGCAGAGGGTGAGCCAGAGGATGGGCGCTGCAGCGTCTCCTGTCCCCGCTGGGCACCAGCCTGGGGTCTTGCTGTGTCTTCAGCGAGTTCACCCGTGAACCCCACAGCCCTGCCGGCCTGGTCCTGCCAGGTCCCTGGAGAGGCCTGGCTGGGACCCTCCAGGGGGTTGGCACCAGCTGGTCGGGGTTCAGCAGGTCCTGGGAAAGAGAGAGGGGGATTGTTGTTGGGGTGAGAGTCGGGGGAAGACAGAAGAACCAGCTAGAGGCTGGGAGACACAGGGGGAGACACACCCATACAGAGGATGGCAGCCGAGACGGAAAGAGGCTTAGAGACACGGAGGGGCAGATGGGGCGACAGAGATGAAGGAATGAGAGGCAGATACAGAGAAGGATGAGAAGACACAGAGAAACAAGAGGTGCCAGGAGACAGAGTTAGGGGGAGAAATATAAAAGGAGGGAGGGAGGGAGAGGGAGAAAGAAAGAGGAAGAGAGAGAGAGAGAGAGAGAGAGAGAAGCGGGTAGGGAGACATACACAGGGATCAGCAGACAGACTCAGGCACAGAGAGGGAGACAGAGACCAGGGGCAGACAGGGGTGTGAAGGGGTTGAGGCCCAGGCAGAGGGATGGGCCTGACTGCTGGGTACGCCTGGGCCAGCCCTTTCCTCTCTGGGCTGGTTTCCTCCTGTGGAGCTCACAGCCTTGGACCCTGAGTGAGGGCAGCCCCTCCCAGCGGCTTCCTGACCCCTCTGCACAGGCTCCACGGGGTCCCCCACCCGCCTGCCTCCCCGCCTCACACCTGGTAGTGGTGGTCCTCCTGCAGGGGCTTCAGGGTCCGGGGCTGCAGGGCCGGGGGCTGTGAAGGAAGAACACAGGTGAGCCAGGCCCAGCACCTCCCACCTCCCACCTCCTTCCTCCCCCCCCCCGCCCTCCCCCCCTCTCAGCCCAGTGGTGTCATTCCCCTTCCCCACGGCCCCTCCCTGCACCTCAGTGTTCTCCTCTGAGAAATGGGTGAGAGGGCACAGCCTCCTGCAGCCTGACCATCCCCCCAATAACGCCAGCCTCCCCGCCAGTGCATGGGTCCACGTTTTCAGTCTTAGCTTCTTGGGTTTTTCTCCTCTTACTTCATTTTGTTCTTATTTTCTCCAGCCTCCCCCTCAGGGGAAAGGGACTCTATGCTCCAGGACCAGAGGGAGACGGAGCCTCAGCCTCCGGGCCCAGACACAGTGGCCTTGGTGCTGCTTCCCTCCAGCCGCCTTTCCTCCGGCCTTTACTATTTTTAAAAAAATATATCTTTATTGATTTCAGAGAGGAAAGGAGCGGGAGAGAGAGAAACATCAATGATGAGGGAGAATCATTGATCAGCTGCCTCCTGCACGTCCCTAAATGGGGATCAAGTCCACAGTCCTGGTGGGTGCCCTTGATTGGAATTGAACCCGGGACCTTTCAGTGCACAGGCCGGCGCTCTATCCACTGAGCGACACCGGCCAGGGCTCCTCTGGCCTTTAAACAAGGAGGATGCTGGAGGGGCAACACAGCCAGTGGAGGGGAGGCGCCAGGGCGGAGCGGGCTGGGTGAGAGGTGGGGCTCACCGAGGCGGTACCCTTGGACCCTGGGCCACAGAGCGGTGACACCACGAGGACCAGAGACCGCACCGCCTCATAGATGTCCCCACCTGAACAGAGGGCAAGGGAAGGGACAACTGACAGGTGGTCCGCAGGCAATAGGGTTAGAGTTTGCAATAGGAGCAATGAGATGCTAAGTGTCCTCCTTCTCTATGTACCATGCTCAGAAAATTTAAATGTGCCAAAACCGGTTTGACTCAGTGGATAGAGCGTCAGCCTGCAGACTGAAAGGTTCCGGGTTCGATTCTGGTCAAGGGCATGTACCTTGGTTGCGGGCACATCCCCAGTAAGGGGTGTGCAGGAGGCAGCTGATCGATGTTTCTCTCTCATTAATGTTTATAACTCTCAATCCCTCTCCCTTCCTCTCTGTAAAAAATCAATAAAATATAAAATAACAACAACAAAAAACACAAAGTATAAATGTTCATTTATTAAAAAAAAAAAAAAAGAAATCTTAAATGTGCTGCTCAGCTACTGTTTTTACCAGAGAATAAATTTTCTTTTCACAGGCAAAAAATGCAAAGAAAACAGGAATAGCTGCATAAACTTAGGCAAATTAATGACTTTGCTGAGAAATCATTTATTACCAAATTTTTTCCAAATCAAATATAGCAGAAAGCACTTACTAGAGGTCATTCCTGGTTTGGTTGCCCCATGGTAGGCCCTGGATTCATGGAAACTGGCACCATACCTGCAGCATTTGGTGGCCTGTTTAGTATCTGTAGTCTTATCATTCGTCTTTCTTCTTGTTGTTCCAGGATTCTATTGATCTTCTCACGTAGCAGGCGTTCGTATTCCTCCTTTATACATTTTGGAAATAAAATAGAGATGAGGGAAAAAGAACTATCATTTAGTAACAGAAAAAACGAACTAAGAAGAGATTTTAGCTGCACTCAAGTGGGCAGAAACCAAAAGTGGGAAAAACCTAATCTACTTTCGTGGATCATTCCAAACATGAGCTCATTTTGGAATGATCATGTGAAAAGCAGCTTCACTATGAATCTATAAAATAAGTATGACCTCTTCAAGTCGGTTTACAAAGTATGTTCTGGCAATTGACAGCACATGCAAAGACTACGCTGCGCATTTTAAGAAGTGCCAATTTAGAGAGGAAAGTTCAACTGATTCAGAAACTGCAATACTACTCGACTAAGCAGCTGATTCACCATATTCTAGTGAAAAAGCACAGAGCTGGAAACAGCTCAACCACTTTCTAAGTTGACAGAAGGACACCCCAGATAAAGTGCCACATGAGTGGACTGTATTACTGAGAGGAAACATGTAAAAGTCTTGATGATGTACACCGTAAGAAAATTACTTTGATTATGCACAATGAGAATAAGATGATAGCTGAAGGTATCTTCTGAAGTACATATTACAAAGAGGAATAAACACAGGGCCATTTCTGACTTTCTATAGAAAAAGAACAGGTGCTCACGCGACTATTTGCAGATTCATATATGTCCCCTTCCACTTTCCGGGCATATGCAATTACGTTTTCCATCCGTCTGTCTCTTAAAGCAGCAGGATCCGGAACAGGAAATATGGCTTGAACACTAAGAACAGAGAATCCTAAAACTGTTATATCACAAAAGCTTTTCCAACTCATCATAGAAATATACT
Source organism: Pipistrellus nathusii (assembly GCA_963693515.1). Classification (NCBI taxonomy): domain Eukaryota; kingdom Metazoa; phylum Chordata; class Mammalia; order Chiroptera; family Vespertilionidae; genus Pipistrellus; species Pipistrellus nathusii. Next base: position 40,263,484 of record OY882872.1, on the reverse strand, counting down.
GCACTTTAAATCTTCTCCTCATTTTTGCACAATGTTCACATTAAATAAAATGTCAAAGTGAGGGGTGACCCTGGTGAGTGTGGCACGGTAGGTGAGCGTTGACCTGTGCACCAGAAGAACATGGTTTGATTCCCCATCAGGCACATGCTGGGGTTTTGGACTTGATCTGTGTGGGGTGTGTAGGAGGCAACCAATCACTGATTCTCTCTTATCACGGATGTTTCTCTTTCTCTCTCTTCCTCTCTAAAATCGATAAAACAACATTTAAAAATAAAATAAAGGGAAGGGATGGAATGTACTCTGATATAAAATACTGACCGAGATGAAACTGTCTTTTTATGGTAAACAAAAGGTTTTCCTGATCAGAATAAAATGACTCCATAAAAATACTCTCTGGCCCCTCTCCATGACTGTAATCTGGAACAAACAAATTGTATTGTACAATTTGCATAAACGAAGTGAGGAAACCTGACCTTTGTTACATTATCAATTAGCAACAGCCTTCAGATCCTTCTACTCTCCCAAATTTACTCCGGTCAGTAAATCATCACTATGAAATCTTAAAATATAAAAAACTTGAGGTGGACGGGGCAGAAATGGATAATTCTGCTAAAAGTCTTCTTTTTAAAAAAAAAATATATATTTTATTGATTTTTTACAGAGAGGAAGAGAAGGGGATAGAGAGCCAGAAACATCGATGAGAGAGAGACACTGATCAGCTGCCTCTTGCACACCCCCTACTGGGGATGTGCCCCCAATCAAGGTACATGCCCTTGACCGGAATCGAACCAGGGACCCTTCAGTCCGCAGGCCGACGCTCTATCCACTGAGCCAAACCGGTCTCGGCTCTGCTAAAAGTCTTTTACTCTCTGGTCATTTCCTATAAAATGCTTGGCAGTAGTATTCCTAAAATTGACCAATGTGATTTCAAGCCACTAATTCTATCATTGGGTTATCTCATGTTCAGTTTAATAGTACTTGAAGATCCAGAAGAGGAAGAAATCAGTGGAAATTTAGATGAATATTTGAGTTGGTAAAAAAAAAAAATAACATCAAGTCAGATGATCAACCCCAAATAATTATCTCTGTTCATTAAGTAAAAATGTGGGTGGAATGAACGAAATCTCCATTAAGTGAAGAAAAGACTGTCAAAGACTGTTTTCTCCAAAAATGAAAACGCTGTGTGTTGAAGGGTAAGTTCTATAGTCAGAGAGGTCTAGGCTCTCTCTTTTTGATACTGCGTGCATTCCATTTTCTCACTCTATCTGCCTTTCCCCTCTTTATCCTGACAAGCACTCTTTCAATAAGACAGTGTTTGTGAGGCAGAGTGCCTGAAATATATAAACTTTCCAACAAATAGTGCGAACTATTCCACAAGTTATTGACATATATACTATTGGAGAATCAGAAACACATCCTACCAGATTTAACTTGTCAACATAACAAAAGCTCAGGGTTAACAAAAAATTCTTGCCACATTCTAATGAGGGGAGACCTAGGCTTTCTTTTGAAATTACGAATTTTGTAAAAGCAGTAACAATAATGTGAATAATTTTTTTAAAAACATATTTTATTGATTTTTTACAGAGAGGAAGGGAGAGGGATAGAAAGCTAGAAACATCGGGGATCCAAGATGGCTGCCCAGGTAAACACCTAGCCGCAGCCGCACACAACAATTTCAATAAAATACAACTAAAATACAAAATGGACGTTACCCAGAACTATAGGAAGGTAGACTGACTGGAAATTCTACAACGAGAAGCAAGGAGGAAACCAGAAGGAAGCGCGGAGGAGCTGGAAAGCCCAAGGTACGGAGACACGCGGTGCGCGGAGAGGACGGAGCCGGAGAGGAGGGAGGCTGACTGCCTGGTGGGCGTTCCCTAGCGGGAAGGAGATAAAACTCCGACTGTGCTGGGCCCCAGTTCCGACTGCTCTGAACCCCAGTTCTAGGCCAGACCCCCGGGACCCAGGCTCACACAGAGGGAGCTGGGCTGTAAGATGGAACCCTGGGGGAGTGGTGAAAGGGGGTCCCGGCGGCGCACACATTGCGCCCAGAGAAGGGACGGCCGGCTGTGCCGCAGGATTGCCTGGCGGGAAGGAGACTGGGACTCCAGACTGCTCTGAACGTCACCTCCAACTCCACTTCCAACTGAACTGAACCCCAATATCGGGCTCATTGGGGGAGAGCCTAGACTGTTTGGCAACAGGCGAAAATCGAGGACACCTTTCTCTCAGAGGCGCTGGCAGCGAGCACTGAAGGACCCGCATAGGGCAGGGCTGACAGAAGCCAAGGTTGCAGGCTCCACCCTGAAACCCCGCCCCATCTGTAGCTGTGAAATGCGACAACGAAATAGATCACAAACGAAAGAAATGGAGGACAAAAAGCGACTGGATATAGAGTTCAAATCTACGCTTATAAGGTTTTTCAAGAATTTCCTAGAAAAGATGGATAAGACCTATGAGGATATGAAAAGAGATCAATTAGAATTAATAAGGAATCAACAAGAAATGATAAGGGATCAACAAGAAATGATAAGGAATCAACAAGAAATAAAGAATACATTGTCTGAAATAAAAAATACTATACAGAGTCCTAAAAACAGAATGGAAGATCGCAGGAATCGAGTCCAAGATTTGGAACATAAAGAGCCAGAAGACGCTCCTCCACAGAGCTAGAAGGCAAGAGAATCCAGAAAATTGAAGATAATGTAAGAAACCTCTGAGACAACTTCAAGCGAACCAACATCAGAATTATGGGGGTCCCAGAAGATGAGAGAGAGCAAGATATAGAAAACATACTGAAAGAAATAGTGACAGAAAACTTCCCCCACCTGGGGAAAGAATTAGACTTACAAGTCCAGGAAGCGCACAGAACTCCAAACAAAAGGAACCCAAAGAGGACCACACCAAGACACATCATAATTAAAATTCCAAGAGCGAAAGACAAAGAGAGAATATTAAAAGCAGCAAGAGCAAAGAAGGTAGTTACCTATAAAGGAGCACCTATACGATTGTCAGCTGACTTCTCAACAGAAACCATGCAGGCCAGAAGGGAATGGCAAGAAATATTCAAGGTGATGAATAGCAAGAACCTACAGCCAAAAATAATCTATCCAGCAAAGCTATTACTCAGAATCGAAGGTCAGATAAAGAGCTTCACTAATAAAAAAAAAAAAGCTAAAGGAGTTCATCAACACCAAACCAGAATTATATGAATTGCTGAAGGGGGTTCTTTCAGAAGAGAAAGTAAATAAAGATAAAAATTATGAACAAGTACATAACTATCAACAAGTGAATCTAAAAACCAAGGAAATTTAAAAAAAAAATCTGATGAACAATATTAACTATTGAATATAATAGAATCAGAGGTATGGAAGGGGAGTGAACTGACGATTCTTAGGGAAAAGGGGAGAGGGGGATGTGGGAAGAGACTGAACATAAACTGTGCACCTATGGATGAGGACAATGGGGGGTGGGGAAAGGGCAGAGGCGCAGGCAGCGAGCACTGAAGGATCCGCATAGGGCGGGGCTGACGGAAGCCAAGGCTGTAGGGGGTGCAAGAGGCACCTGATGGGTGGGAACCTGGTGGAGGAGAGCAATGGTGGTGGTGGTGGGGAAGGAACATTTGTAATAATATAAACAATAAAAACTTATTAAAAAAAAAAAAAAAAAAAAGAAAGCTAGAAACATCGATGAGAGAGAAACATCGACCAGCTGCCTCCTGCACACCCACAACCAGGGATGTGCCCACAACCTAGGTACATGCCCTTGACCGGAATCGAACCTGGGACCCTTCAGTCTGCAGACCGATGCTCTATCCACTAAGCCAAACTGGTTTTCGGCATAATGTGAATAATTTTTAACTAATATATTTACTACTGTCACTAGGCAGAATAGTTAAGGCTGAGATACTCCTAACAAAGATGACGAGAAACTTAAGCAGAAACTAAGAAGCAAGAGAGCCGCACGCGCAGAAGCATATTAGCAACAAGAGCCAGGCTAGAGAAAAATAATAACATTCCTCCGTGGTTAAGTGCCTGGCAGAGTAGAAGCATACTGACATGGTAACTCTTTATGACTACGACATGCACACATCTTACAGTTCGAGAACAAGCTCTTCTCGACGATCCTGAGTAACATCTTCATGCCACTGATTCGGAATTCCAGGGTTGTCTGGTGGAGGAGGATCATGGTTTGCTTCCCCGGCATTTCCACTCATCATGGGCTTTCCAAAGGAGAAAGAGTTTAAGTGAAGATGACAGGAGCAAGATCTCCTTTAAGTAGAGTGTTAAGAGGCGATTACAATGGGTCTCTTTATAACATAAAGAAATCGCGGTGGGGCTGTTTTGCCCATGCCCATTGTCTAAAGACATGTTACTGCCAGCCCTTGCAGAGCCTGCAGGTTGGACCACCTTGAACAATAGCTCCCATTGTTACTGAGGTTGTTTTTATTTAGGGTGGTGTGCTTTTGTGAAGCTACTTTGAAGAACTGCTTTGTTGAATAGCTCCTTAGTAGCAATGGCTACTTGGGAGATAATTAAGACTCTTATGAATTCTTTTTTTTTATTTTTAAATTTGCAGTTTATTCTTCCTCATCAGTTAAGTAATCAAGCAACTTTTACAATCATATTTTAAAATCTTAAAAAGTCTAAACTGTTAAAAAAACAAACAATTAACAGAATACCCTTTAGTAAATCTTCATTTTGTAACTTTTCTTTACATTTTCCTTAGGTATGAAATATTTTAAAAGATCTTACAACTTTAATATATTTTATTGATTTTTTTATAGAGAGGAAGGGAGAGAGATAGAGAACTAGAAACATCGATGAGAGAGAGTCATCGATCAGGTGCCTCTTGCACACCCCCTATTGGGGATGTGCCCGCAACCAAGGTACATGCCTTTGACCGGAATTGAACCCGGGATCCTCAGTCCCCAAGCCGACGCTCTATCCACTGAGCCAAAACGGTTTCGACAAGATCTTAAAACTTTAAAATGTTCAAATATCTTACCTAATAAAAGAGAAACATGCAAATTAACCATCATCTGCTATGCCCACAACCAATCAGAGTAAGCATGCAAATTAACCTAACAAAGATGGAGGTTAATTTGCATATTCAGGCTTGGAGCAGTGTGAAGCCTGCTATGAGGGGTCTTATGAATTCTTATCATTTGCAGCGACCTGGGTGGAATTGGAGAACATCATGCTGAGTGAAATAAGCCAGTCAATGAAAGAGAAACACCGCATGACCTCACTCATTTATGGATAATAGGGAACATTATAAACTGATGAACCAAAAGATAGATACAGAGACAGTAAAGCAACAAGCAGACTGTCAAATTACAGCGGGGAGGGTAGGGAGATATGGGGGAGATAAGAGATCAACTGAAGGACTTGTATGCATGCATATAAGTACAACCAATGGATGCAAAACTCTGGGGAGGGAGGGCATGTATGGGATTTGGGGGGGGGGGATTAGTAAGTGTTGTGGGGTTGAACCCTGGGTTCAAAATAAGACCACTGGAGACTGATGAATGATTAAAAGAAGCAGGCAAGGATTTATTGAAAAACTGGCAGGCTGAAACCGGTTTGGCTCAGCGGCAGAGCGTCGGTCTGCGGACTGAGGGGTCCCGGGTTCGATTCCGGTCAAGGGCATGTACATTGGTTGCGGGCACATCCCCGGTGGGGGATGTGCAGGAGGCAGCTGGCCGATGTTTCTCTCTCATCGACATTTCTGGCTCTCTATCCCTCTCCCTTCCTCTCTGTGAAAAATCAATAAAATATATTTAAAAAAAATAAAAAGTAAAATAAAATGGCTCTGCAAAATGCACAAATAAAACATAAAAATAAATAAATAAAGGTCCAAACCACAGGGATTTTCCTTTGTTCTGAATTCTAAATTCTAAAGGCTGGAAACAGCCTGCAGGGGAAATTGGAATGTGACCCTATCTTGCATTAGCTGAGTTCAGTAGTTAATCTCTAAAGGTTATCTAGTTTCTACCCCTGAAGCTACTGAGTCAGTGGGAATCCATCTCCTCTGGTCCTGGTCCCAGGCACTGGAAAATTGCCTTAGCCTCCAGGTCTCCACCTTATGTTTAAGCAAGTAAGCAAATGTCAAAGCTAGAATAGTAGGATTAAAATTCAAACAGCAGTTTTTACCCAAGTATGGTTGCTACCATATTTCAGTAAGGTATGTACACATATAATACCTTAATAAAAAAAATGAGGAAAAAAAGACCCTCTTATATTGTCAAAAAAAGAAGAAGAAGTTGGGGTGGGGTAGGGAGACAGTGTAAACGTGTTTGCATTTCTGTGAGGGAAAGTGTTAACCCACAACATTTCATTCTGTGAAGGGGAGGAAGACACCTAACTCTTGAACTGTAAGACTAAGCTGGCATTTAAAAAAAAAAAAATAAAAAAAAAAATATATATATATGTATATTATTGATTTTTTTACAGAGAGGAAGAGAGAGGAATAGAGAGTTAGAAACATCGATGAGAGAGAATCATCGATCAGCTGCGTCTTGCACATCCCCTACTGGGGATATGCCCGCAGCCAAGGTATTAATATTTTAAAAATATATATTTTATTGATTTCAGAGATGAAGAGAGAGAAACATCAATGATGAGAGAATCATTGATTGGCTGCCTCCTGCATCTCCACACTGGGGATTGAGCCCACAGCTGGGCATGTTACATTGATTTTATTTATTTATTTTATTTTATTTTTTAAAAATATATTTTATTGTTTTTCACAGAGAGGAAGGGAGAGAGATAGAAAGCCAGAAACGTCGATGAGAGAGAAACATCGACCAGCTGCCTCCTGCACACCCCCTACTGGGGATGTGCCCACAACCCAGGTACATGCCCCTGACCGGAATCGAACCTGGGACCCTTCAGTCCGCAGACCGACGCTCTACCACTGAGCCAAACCGGTTTTGGCATGTTACATTGATTTTAAAGAGAGGAAGGGAGGAAGACAGAAACATCCATTGATTGATTGCCTCCCAAACGCATCGCGATCAGGGATCGAACCCAAAACCTAGGTAGGTGGCCTGACCGGGAATCGAACCTGCAGCCTTTTGGTGTGGAGGACAACGCACCAATCACCTAGCCACTGGGTCAGCCCAAGCCTGCCGTGTGTGAGGAACTGGAATAGGTTTGTTGAGTCTGGTTGTGTATATATTTGTTCTATTTTGCTTGTTTGTTTGAGGATGGGGATGTCACAGGTGAGAGGTGAAGCCAGGAAGCCAGTGGGGGCTGGTGTATGGGAGTCCTTGAGAGGCAGGTTGGGGAGCTCCGACTGCATCCCCCGGCACTGGGGAGCCATGGAGGCCTTTGAGTTGAGGGACGTGGTCAGAGGATGCTGCCAGGAGTGAGGGCTGGTGGGGAGGCGAGGAGCTGGGTGTGGTGTGGGAAAAGAGGAGGCAGGTTTCGATTTGGCTATTGTGGGTGGGTGGATGGGGTGCCTGGGGACAGGGAGTGGCAGAGGAGACAAATAGGTTTGGGTGAGCTGATGCCCTCAGAATCTGTGAACTGAGTTGTGGGTCCCAGAGAGGGCTGGTGAGGCAGATGTTTGGGAGGCCCCCAGTAGGGGAAGGCAAGGGGGTTGTTGCTGGGGGAGAAGAGGAAGGAGGCACAAAGCCTGGGTAGCAAGACGGGTCCCTGGCTTACCAGTGTTGTGGCTGGGGCCCAGCTCCGGTTTCTCTGTGGTCACCATCCTGGGGGCGTGGGGAGGAACCAAGGTTAGTGCAACGATGTAGGGACCGGGGGAGCCGGGAAGCCCACCAGGCCCCAGAGAGCCATGGTCCCTGCTTCTGAGTGAGCCAGGACGAGGCCTGTCCCTGCCCATGTCTCTTCCCCCATAATCCCCTGCCACACAGCCCTTCCTCAGTTTCCCCAGCCTCCACCTTATGCCAACGAGCAATGTTCCCCCCAAGTCACCATTTATGCAGACTATCTGAGCAATTCTGCTCCATCCACCTGCTCACCATTTCCTTAATATTTCTGAGTCCTCCATTTTGTAAAACTATGTCACTGTCTAACTGGACCCTAGCCCTCACCCGACCAATGGGGGTCAGCCAAAGCAGTGACCTCACCACCTAGTCCCCAGAGAAGCCCGCTCTCTCCCTCACCGCTGCGTCGGTGTACGTGGGACTGAGCTCGGACTGGTTCGAAATAAAAAGGCTCCTTGCTTTTGCATCGGACTCGGCTCCCTGATGGTCTATGGGGATCAGGAAATCTGGGCATAACACATCTGGTCCACACGGCCTCCCTCACGGACCCGCCGCCGCCCATGGCCGGCCACCGCCGCAGCCTCCATCCCGGGCCGCCCGGATTCCCCTCCCCCTCTCCCTCTCCCCCCATGCAGAGGGGGGCCACATCTGGTGGCTTTGCCTACGCACCACCCACTCCACTTCCTGGACAACAGCTTCTGGCTTTCCCTGGGGAGCCCCTCCCCACGCTCAGTCCCTCTGATCACGAGAAGCAGGAACAGCCCAGCTTCCGCCAATGGGAGCATCTCAGCACCTGGGCACAGCGCCTGGTCCACGCAAGGGCCCGAGATTGAAGGCTGCGCTCTGGCTTTTTCTTTTTCTTTTAAAATATATATATTTTTTAATTTCAGAGAGGAATGGAGAGGGAGAGAGACAGAAACATCAATGATGAAAGAGAATCATTGATCGACTGCCTCCTGCACGCCCCCCACTGGGGATTGAATCCGAAACCCAGGTATGTGCCCTTGACTGGAATTGAACCTGGGGCCCTTCAGTCCGCAGACCGATGCTCTGTCCACTGAGCCAAACCGGCTAGGGCTACGTTAATTTCTTAGTTTCCCCACCTTCTCCCCTGTCAGAGCATCCCTCCAGGAGAGCATTTTCTCCCCTTTGTTTGTTGCCAAAGATGCAAGATCTAGACCTGTGCATGGCCACACAGACTGTTTATTGCTGAATGAATGAATGAATGAATGAATGAGTGAATTATAAGCCAGTGAAGGAAGAGGGAGGGAGGAGTCTGCTTTTCCCAGCCCAGGGCTTAGGCCAGGCTGCTGGAGGGCCAGGTGATGGGCGGGTGGCACTCGCAGAGGGTGGGCGAGAGGAGGGGCGCTGCAGGTCTCCTGTCCCCGCTGGGCACTGGCCTGGTCCTGCCCGGTCCCTGGGGAGGCCTGGCGGGGACCCTCCAGGGGGTTGGCACCAGCTGGCAGTAAGGGGCAGGGACAGGGTTCAGCAGGTCCTGGGGAAAGAGAGAGAGGGGGATTGTTGTTGGGGTGGAGTCGGGGGAGACAGAAGAACCAGCTAGAGGCTGGGAGACACAGCGGGAGACACACCCATACAGAGGATGGCAGCCGAGATGGAAAGAGGCTTAGAGACACGGAGGGACCGGGAGAGCCAGAAAAAGGGGCAGACGGAGCAATAGAGGTGAAGGAATGACAGACAGATATAGAGAAGGATGAGAAGACACAGAGGTACAAGAGGTGCCAGGAGATAGAGAGTTAGGGAGAGAAAGATAAAAGGAGGGAGGGAGAGGGAAGAAGAAAAAGGAAAGTGACAGGGAGAGGGACAGTGAGATGGAGAAAGAGAGGGAGAGGGAGAGGGAGAGGGAGAGGGAGAGGGAGAGAGAGAGAGAGAGAGAGAGAGAGAGAGAGAGAGAGAGAGAGAGAAGCGGGTAGGGAGACATATACAGGGATCAGCAGACAGACTCAGGCACAGAGAGGGAGACAGAGACCAGGGGCAGACGGGGGGGTGGGGGGGTGGGTGGGGGGGGGAGGGGAGGGGGGGGAGGTGTGTGTGAAGGGGTTGAGGCCCAGGCGGAGGATGGGCCTGACCGCTGGGTGCCCCTGGGCCAGCCCTTCCCTCTCGGGGCTGGTTTCCTCCTGTGGAGCACACAGCTTTGGACCCTGTGATGAAGGAGGAAACTGCAGCCTCAGGAGGCTGTGAGGGGCTTCCTTGGGCTACAGACCCCCAAGTGGGGAGGCTGGTGGTGAGGGAAGCCCCGCCCAGCGGCTTCCTGACCCCTTTGCACCGGCTCCACCGGTTCCCCCACCCGCCTGCCTCCCGCCTCGCACCTGGTAGTGGTGGTCCTTAGGCGCCGGCTGCAGGGCTGGGGGCTCCAGGGCCGGGGGCTGTGAAGGAAGAATACAGGTGAGCCAGGCCCAGCAGCTCCCCTCTTCCCCCCTCTGCTCGGTGGTGCCATTCCCGGTCACCATGCCCCTCCCTGCGCCTCAGTGTTCTCCTCTGAGAAATGGGTGAGAGGGCACAGCCTCCTGCAGCCTGACCATCCCCCCAATAACACCAGCCTCCCCGCCAGCACGTGGCTCCACGTTTTCAGTCTTAGCTTCTTAGGTTTTTCTCCTCTTACTTCATTTCGTTCCTATTTTCTGCAGCCTCCCCCTCAGGGGAAAGGGACTCTATGCTCCGGGACCAGAAGGAGACGGAGCCTCGCCCTCTGGGCCCAGACACAGTGGCCTTGGCGCTGCTTCCCTCCAGCCGCCTTTCCTCTGGCCTTTACTATTTTAAAAAAATATATCTTTATTGATTTCAGAGAGGAAAGGAGCGGGAGAGAGAGAAACATCAATGATGAGGGAGAGTCATTGATCAGCTGCCTCCTGCACGTCCCTAAATGGGGATCAAGCCCACAGTCCTGGTGTGTGCCCTTGACTGGAATCGAACCCGGGACCTTTCAGTGCACAGGCCGACGCTCTATCCACTGAGCGACACCAGCCAGGGCTCCTCTGGCTTTAAACAAGGAGGATGCTGGAGGGGCAGCACAGCCAGCGGAGGGGAGGCGCCAGGCTGCAGCGGCTGGGCGAGAGGTGGGGCTCACCGAGGCATCGCCCATGGACTCCGGGCCACGGAGGGGAGACGCCAGGAGGACCAGAGACCGCACCGCCTCGTAGATGTCCCCATCTGAACAGAGGGCAAGGGGAGGGACAGCTGACAGGTGGTCCGCAGGCAATAGGGTTAGAGTTTGCAATAGGAGCAATGAGATGCTAAGAGTCCTCCTTCAGCCGAGACCGGTGTGGCTCAGTGGATAGAGCATCGGTCTGCGCACTGAAGGGTCCCAGGTTGGATTCAGGTCAAGGGCATGTGCCTTGGTTGCAGGCTCATCCCCAGTGGGGGTTGTGCAGGAGACAGCTGATCAATGATTCTCTCTCATTGATGTTTCTAGCTCTCTATCCCTCTCTCTTCCTCTCTGTAAAAAAATCAGTAAAATATATTTAAAAAAATAAATGAAAGTGTTTTTTTTGTTTTGTTTTTTTAAAGAGTCCTCCTTCTCCAGTCTCTACGAACCATCCTCAGAAATCTTAAATGTGCTGTGACCGGTTTGGCTCAGTGGATAGAGCATCGGCCTGCAGACTGAAAGGTCCCGGGTTCGATTCCGGCCAAGGGCATGTATCTTGGTTGCAAGCACATCCCCAGTAGGGCGTGTGCAGTAGGCAGCAGGTCAATGTTTTGCTCTCATCAACTCTTTATTTCTAACTCTTTATTTCTCTAACTCTCCCTTCCTTTGTGTAAAAAAATCAATAAAATATAAAACAACAACAATAAAAAAACAGAGTTTAAATGTTCATTTATAAAAAAAAAGAAAGAAAGAAATCTTAAATGTGCTGCTCAGCTACTGTTTTTACCAGAGAATAAATTTTCTTTTCACAGGCAAAAAATGCAAAGAAAACAGGAATAGCTGCATAAACTTATGCAAATTAATGACTTTGGTGAGAAATCATTTATTACCAAATTTTCTCCAAATCAAATATAACAGAAAGCACTAACTAGAGGTCATTCCTGGTTCGGTTGCCCCATGTTAGGCCCTGGATTCACGGAAACTGGCACCATACCTGCAGCATTTGGTGGCATGTTTAGTCTCCCTAGTCTTGCCCTTCGTTTTTCTTCTAGTTCTTCCCGGATTCTATTGATCTTCTCATGTAGCAGGCATTCGTATTCCTCCTTTATAAATTTTGGAAATAAAATAGAGATGAGGGAAAAAGAACTATCATTTAGTAACAGAAAAAACGAACTAAGAAGAGATTTTAGCTGCACTTAAGTGGGCAGAAACCAAAAGTGGGAAAAACCTAATCTACTTTCGTGGATCATTCCAAACATGAGCTCATTTTGGAATGATCATGTGAAAAGCAGCTTCACTATGAATCTATAAAATAAGTATGACCTCTCCAAGTCGGTTTACAAAGTATGTTCTGGCAATTGACAGCACATGCAAAGACTACGCTGCGCATTTTAAGAAGTGCCAATTTGGAGAGGAAAGTTCAACTGATTCAGAAACTGCAATACTACTCGACTAAGCAGCTGATTCACCATATTCTAGTGAAAATAGCACAGAGCTGCAAACAGCTCAACCACTTTCTAAATTGACAGGACAACCCAGATAAAGTGCCACATGAGTGGACTGTATTACTGAGAGGAAAAATGTAAAAGTCTTGATGATGTACACCGTAAGAAAATTACTTTGATTATGCACAATGAGAATAAGATGATAGCTGAAGATATCTTCTGAAGTACACATTACAAAGAGGAATAAACACAGGGCCATTTCTGACTTTCTATAGAAAAAGAACAGGTGCTTACGCCACTATTTGCAGATTCATATATGTCCCCTTCCACTTTCCGGGCATATGCAAGTAGGTTTTCCATCCGTCTGTCTCTTAAAGCAGCAGGATCCGGAACAGGAAATATGGCTTGAACACTAAGAACAGAGAATCCCAACACTGTTATATCACAAAAGCTTTTCCAACTCATCATACAAATATACTGCACTTTAAATCTTCCCCTCATTTTTGCACAATGTTCACATTAAATAAAATGCCAAAGTGAGGGGTGACCCTGGTGAGTGTGGCACGGTAGGTGAGCGTTGACCTGTGCACCAGAAGAACATGGTTTGATTCCCCGTCAGGCACATGCTGGGGTTTTGGACTTGATCTGTGTGGGGTGTGTAGGAGGCAACCAATCACTGATTCTCTCTCATCACGGATATTTCTCTTTCTCTTCCTTCCTGTCTAAAATCAATAAAACAACATTTAAAAATAAAATAAATAAAGGGAAGGGGTGGAATGTACTCTAATATAAAATACTGACCGAGATGAAACTGTCCTTTTGTGTTAAACAAAAGGTTTTTCTGATCACAATAAAATGACTCCATAAAAATACTCTCTGGCCCCTCTCCATGACTGTAATTTGGAACAAACAAATTATATTGTATAATTTGCATAAACAAAGTGAGGAAACCTGACCTTTGGTACATTATCAATTAGCAGCAGCCTTCAGATCCTTCTATTCTCCCAAATTTATTCCATTCAGTAAATTATCACTATGAAATCTTAAATATAAAAAACTTGAGGTGGACGGGGCAGAAATCGATCATAATTCTGCTAAAAGTCTTTTACTCTCTGGGCATTTCCTATAAAATGCTTGGCACTAGTATTCCTAATTGACCAATATGATTTCAAGCCACTAATTTTATCATTTGGCCATCTCATGTTCAGTTTAATAGTACTTGAAGGCCAAAACTGGTTCGGCTCAGTGGATAGAGTGTCGGCCTGCGGACTGAAAGGTCCCAGGTTTGATTCTGGTCAATGACATTGGTTGCGGGCACATCCCCAGTGGGAGGTGTGCAGGAGGCAGCTGGTCAATGTTTCTCTCTCATTGATGTTTCTGGCTCTCTATTCCTTTCTCTTCCTCTCTGTGAAAAATCAATAAAATATATATATTTTTAAAAATGCCGAAACCGGTTTGGCTCAGCGGTAGAGCGTCGATCTGTGGACTGAGGGGTCCCAGGTTTGATTTCGGTCAAGGGCATGTATGATAAGTTGATTGCGGGCACATCCCCGGTGGGGGGTGTGGAAGAGGCAGCTGGTCGATGTTTCTCTCTTATCGACGTTTCTAGCTCTCTATCTCTCTCCCTTCCTCTCTGTATAAAATCAATAAAATATATTTTTTTAAAAAGTTAAAAAAAATAGTACTTGAAGATCCAGCAGAGGAAGAAATAAATGGAAGTTTAGATGAATACTTGAGTTGGTAAAAATAAATAAATAACAGCAAGTCAGATGATCAACCTCAAATAATTATCTCTGATCATTAAGTAAAAATGTGGGTGGAATGAACGAAATCTCTCTATTAAGTGGAGAAAAGACTGTTTTCTCCAAAAATGAAAATGCTGTGTGTTGAAGTGTAAGTTCTATAATCAGAGAGGTCTAGGCTCTCTCTCTCTCTCTTTTTTTTTAATATATTTTATTGATTTTACACAGAGAGGAATTGAGAGGGACAGAGAGTTAGAAACGTCGATGAGAGAGAAACATCGACTAGCTGCCTCTTGCACACCCCCCCACTGGGGATGTGCCTGCAACCAAGGTACATGCCCTTGATGGGAATTGAACCTGGGACCTTTCAGTCCGCAGGCCGAGGCTCTATCCACTGAGCCAAACCGGTCCTGGCAAGCCTCTATCTTTTTGATACTGCGTGCATTCCATTTTCTTACTCTACCTGCCTTTCCCCTCTTTATCCTGACAAGCACTCTTTCAATAAGACAGTGTTTATGAGGCAGAAATATATAAACTTTCCAACAAATAGTGCGAACTATTCCACAAGTTATTGACATATATACTATTGGAGGATCAGAAACACATCCTACCAGATTTAACTTGTCAACATAACAAAAGCTCAGGGATAACAAAAAATTCTTGCCACGTTCTAATGAGGGGAGACCTAGGCTTTCTTTTGAAATTATGAATTTTGTAAAAGCAGTAACAATAACATGTGTAACTTTTAACTAATATATTTACTACTGTCACTAGGCAGAATAGTTAAAGCTGAGATACTCCTAAAAGAGACGACGAGAAACTTGAGAAGCAGAAACTAAGAAGCAAGAGAGCCACACGCGCAGAAGCATATTAGCAACAAGAGCCAGGCTAGAGAAAAATAATAACATTCCTCCGTGGTTAAGTGCCTGGCAGAGTAGAAGCATACTGACATGGTAACTCTTTATGACTACGACATGCACACATCTTACAGTTCGAGAACAAGCTCTTCTCGACGATCCTGAGTAACATCTTCATGCCACTGATTCGGAATTCCAGGGTTGTCTGGTTGAGGAGGATCATGGTTTGCTTCCCCGGCATTTCCATTCATCGTGGGCTTTCCAAAGGAGAAAGAGTTTAAGTGAAGATGACAGGAGCAAGATCTTTAAGTAGAGCGTTAAGTGGCGATTGCAATGGGTCTAATACACCGTGGCAGGTCTCTTTATCACATAAAGAATTCGGGGTGGGCCAAAACCGGTTTGGCTCAATGGATAGAGCGTCGGCTTGGGGACTGAAAGGTCCCGGGTTCGATTCCGGTCAAGGGCATGTACCTTGGTTGCGGGCATATCCCCAGTAGGGGGTGTGCAAGAGGCAGCTGATCGATGACTCTCTCTCATCGATGTTTCTAACTCTCTATCTCTCTCCCTTCCTCTCTGTACAAAATCAATAAAAATATATTTTAAAAAAAAATTCGGGGTGGGGCTGTTTTGGCAAGAAGCCTCTTTTGTTAAGTTTGTCCAGCGCATGTACCTTGGTTGCGGGCACATCCCAGTTAGGGGGTGGGGAGGAGGCATCTGGTCGACCCCCGCCTCCCTAAGGGACCCCATGTCCTCGCGGCCTGCCGTTTTCCGGGAGTGCTGGTCCACCGCGATTTTCGGGGAAAAGAAAGAGGGAGCCGGCCCTCCAGGCCCTGGGACAGGGGCCGCGCCCGCCGCCATCTTCCCCGCTTCCCCGGCCCAGTCCGCGGCCCGAAGGCCCGGGCGGCGCTGGCGGGGTGGAGGCGCCGTATCCCTCCTCTTCCTCCCCTCGGACTCCGTTCCCCTCCCGGGAGGAAGCGAGGCGGGAGAGGGAGACCAACCTGTGAGGGAGGGCTGCCTTTCAAAGCGGGGGAGCGGCTGTGGTCCGCCAGACCCGGCCAGAGTGAGAGGCTGAGCCACAGGTTCCTCAGGTGCGTTGCGTGACGGGCGTAGGGGCACCGGCACATCCGGCCGCGCCCCGTTTCTCTGAAGACGGACCGGAACCGGGCCCCACAGGCCACCCTCCACGGGGATGGGCTATCCAAACGGGGGCGCCGGATTGTGAGGATCGCGAGGCCCCGCTCTCACAGTCCGTGTTCGCCCTGAAAACCAAGGCGGAGCGAGCTTTTGCCCTCCTGCCCCTCGGCGGTGTCTGTCCTCCCCGAGCTCACAGCGAGGGCACCTGCGTCACCGAGTGATGGCCCCCCCCTCCGCCCCGCCCCGGCCTTGGCAACGCTTTGTTTTAACTAAACAGTCAGGTCGCCCTGGTCCGCACTGGTTCCAAGGCGGCTGCTAGGTGCCGGCCGGTGCGGTCCCGGCGGGGGAAGACCGGCGCGCGCGGCCGGGAGGCGGAGGAGGAGGGGGGACCCCCGTGACGCCGCCCCGGCGCGACTGGCCGCCCGCCGCCGCTGGGGCATCCACGGGAAGGGCCCGGCTCGCGTCGCCGCCGCCGGCGCCCCGGGTGTCAGGCCCCACGGGAGACATCAGGTGTCTTCCCCTTCCCCGACGCCGCCAGGGGGGCCGCTCCACCGCCGCAGCCTCGACCCTGCTCCCCACCCTCGCTCTTCCCCCTCCCCCGCGAAGGGAGGGAGGAGAGAGCGCGGCGTGGGAGGATTGCGCCCACAGCCTCCGAAGGGCCTTGGCCGGGCGCCTAGGTTAGCCTTGGCGGGAGCCCAGCCCGCTCCGCACCCCAGCCTGACGCACCCGCATTCCGCACCCGGCTGGCGAGCCGAGCCGGGCTTCTCACCCGTTTAAAGTTTGAGAATAGGTTGAGATCCTTTCGGCCCCAAGACCTCTAACCACTTGCTTTACCGGATAAAACTGCGTGTCTGCGAGAGCGCCAGCTGAAATATGGTAGCAACCATACTTGGGTACAAACTGCTGCTTGAATTTTAACCCATCTAGTCTGGCTCCTGCACCGGATTAAACACAGGATAGTTACCTCAGCTTCCAGGTCTCCACCTGGAGGCTAAGGCAATTTTCCTGTGCCTGGGATTAGAACTACAGGAGATTGAATCCCACTGACTGAGTAGCTTCAAGGGTAGGACCTGTAGATAACCGTTAGAGATTAACCGCTGAGCTCTGCTTCTGTACTATCTGCTTTCACAAGATAGGGCCAGCTTCCAGCGTCCAGCAGGATGTGGCTGGGAACGACCCTGTGGGCTGTTCCCAGCATTTAGAATTTATCATTCAGAACAAAGGAAAATTTAGACCTTTAAAAGGACTGCCTACCCCTGGAAGGTGCGGTCATGTGGAGTTCACCTGCATGTGGTGCTCTTGCGGATGTCCTGGCCAGTTTTTCAATAAATCCTTGCCTGCTTTTTTTAATCAATCATCAGCCTCTGGCGGTCTTATTTTGAACCCAGGGTTCGATCCCACAACACCAGCCATCCTGAGGGAAACTTCGGAAGGAACCGGCTCTTAGATGGTTCTTTACACATCAGGACCACTCTGACCTCCACCAGATCCCTCTGGCTTCGCCCTGCCCGGCACAGTTCACTGTCTTTCGGGTCCTAACACGGGTGCTCACGTTCCCCCTCCTGGCGGGGCGGGTGGTGGTGCGCCTTCGGGGACTGGAGAGGTCTCAGGACCCCGCCTCGGCACACCGCCCCCTGGGGGCCTTCGCCTTCATGGCGCCAGGCGGCTTTCCTGCGAGCCCCAGACTCCTTGGTCCGCATTTCAAGACGGGTCGGGTGGGTGGCCGGCATTGCTTTGCTGCACAGCATGGCGCCTTGCCAACCCCCCCACCCCCTTCCCCCGGGCCCCACGGCAAGACTCCCTATTATTTTTACTCCCTTTGCTTTAGCCTCTGTCCACCCTGTCTCCCTCTCTGTCCCCCAGGCATACCCCTCCCTCCCTCCCCCCATCCCGCTCCTTAATCATTTCCTACCCCTGATAGAAGGTGTCAGCAGACAGACAAGTGAAATGATGAAGGTTGTGCTCTGGCTTTTCTTTCTTTCTTTCTTTCTTTCTTTCTTTCTTTCTTTCTTTCTTTCTTTGTTTTTATTTTTTATTTTTTTATTTTTATTGATTTCAGAGAGGAAGAGAGCGGGAGAGAGACAGAAACATCAATGATGAGAATCATCGATCGGCTTCCTCCTGCATGCCCCCCATGGGGACCGGGGATCCAGCCCGCCACCTGGGCATGTGCCCTTGACCAGAATCGAACCTGGGACCCTTCAATCTGCAGACCGATGCTCTATCCACTGAGCCAAACCAGCTAGGGCTACGTTAGTTTCTTAGTTTCCAGAATCTCTTTCCTATCAGATCATCCCTCCAGGAGAGCATTTTCTCCCCTTTGTTCCCTGCCAGAGCGGCAGGATCCAGAACTGGGCATGGCCACACAGCCTGCTTATTGCTGAATGAATGAGTGAATGAATGAGTGAACTAAGGGCCAGAGACGGGCTCCCATTTGGGAGTGGGGATGGGATGGGGTAGAGAAGGCAGTCCTGCCCTGAGGGATTTGGTGAGACCCAAGGTGGGGGCAGCGGGCGGAAGAGGGCCAGGGCCCAGGTTCTGAGAGACGGGTTAGAGAGGGCCGAGATCTGCCTGCGAGGGCGGGGCTGAGGCAGCCCTAGTCACTGCCCAGGACTGTCCCCTGGGCCCCAGCCCTGGGAGGCCAGCCCTCCCTGCACGTGTGGTGGGGGGTTGCCCTGCCCCCAGGGGAAGGGGCTGGGAGGGCAACCAGGAAGTGTGTGTGTGTGTGTGGGGGGGGCGTTGTGGGCTGACAGGCCTGAGTCCCCCCAAGTGGGCTCCTGGGAGGTCTGGCTGGAGGCATGCCCCAGACCACCCTCCTCACCCCCAAATATCCCAGTGGAGGAGCAGGGGGGGGGGGGTAGGCAAGAGCCTGCTTTTCCCAGCTCAGTGGTCGGCAAACTGTGGCTCACGAGCCACAATCGGCTCTTTGGCCCCTTGAGTGTGGCTCTTCCACAAAATACCACGGCCTGGGCGAGTCTATGTTGAAGAAGTGGCGTTAGAAGA
The DNA here is from genome assembly GCA_963693515.1 of Pipistrellus nathusii. Lineage (NCBI taxonomy): Eukaryota > Metazoa > Chordata > Mammalia > Chiroptera > Vespertilionidae > Pipistrellus > Pipistrellus nathusii. Next base: position 40,244,465 of record OY882872.1, on the reverse strand, counting down.
AGGTTAAGTTTAAAAAATGTGGCTCTCCAAAGAAATTCCAATCGTTGTGCTGTTGATATTTGGCTCTGTTGACGAATGAGTTTGCCGACCCCTGTCCCAGCCCAGGGCTTAGGCCAGGCTGCTGGAGGGCCAGGTGATGGGCGGGTGGCACTCGCAGAGGCTGGGCGAGAGGAGGGGCGCTGCAGGTCTCCTGTCCCCGCTGGGCACCGGCCTGGTCCTGCCCGGTCCCTGGGGAGGCCTGGCGGGGACCCTTCAGGGGGTTGGCACCAGCTGGCAGTAAGGGGCAGGGTCGGGGTTCAGCAGGTCCTGGGGAAAGAGAGAGAGAGGGGATTGTTGTTGGGGTGAGAGTCGGGGGAGACAGAAGAACCAGCTAGAGGCTGGGAGACACAGCGGGAGACACACCCATACAGAGGATGGCAGCTGAGACGGAAAGAGGCTTAGAGACATGGAGGGACCGGGAGAGCCAGAAAAAGTGTTTGACCTGCTCCAAACCTATCAATAAGAAGCTCAAGACCCTGAACTAGCACCAGCCTGTCTTCCTTCAAGGGAGGAGGCGACATAGATGATGAATGAGAGAGAAAGATTCAGAGAAGGATGAGAGGACACAGAGAAACAAGAGGTGTGAGGAGATAGAGAGTTGAGAGAAAGATAAAAGGAGGGAAGGAGGGAGGGTGGGAGGGAGGGAGGGAGCGGGGGGGGGGGGGGAGGGAGACATACCCAGGGATGTGCAGACAGACTCAGGCACAGAGAGGGAGACAGAGACCCAGGGGCAGATGGGGGTGGGGGTGGGAGGTCTGAAGGGATTGAGACCCTGGCAGAGGGATGGGCCTTGACTGCTGTGTGCCCCTGGGTCTTCCTGACCCTCTGCACCAGCTCCACGGGGTCCCCCCACCCTCCTACCTCCCCGCCTCGCACCTGGTAGTGGTGGTCCTCCGGCTGAGGTGGCTGCGATGGTGGGGGCGGGGGCTGCAGGGGCGGAGGCTGCAGGGGCGGGGGCTGTGAAGGAAGAACACAGGTGAGCCAGGCCTGGCATCTCCCCCCTCCCACTTCCCCCCTCCCCCTCCCCCTCTCTCCGCCCGGTGGTGTCGTTCTCTTTCCCCACGGCCCCGCCCTGGGCCTCAGTGTTCTCCTCTGAGAAATGGGTGAGAGGGCACCGCCTCCCCGCAGCCTGACCATCCCCCCAATAATGCCAGCCTCCCTGCCAGCGCGTGGCTCCACGTTTTCAGTCTTAGCTTCTTGGGTTTTTCTCCTCTTACTTCATTTCGTTCTTATTTTCCCGAGCCTCCCTCTGAGGGGAAAGGGACTCTATGCTCCGTGCAGGAAGCAGAGACCAGAGGGAAACGGCCCTCGGCCTCAGAGAGAAAGGGAGCAGGAGAGAGAGAAACATCAATGATGAGGGAGAAGCATTGATCGGCTTTATCCTGCATGCCCTCCACTGGGGATTGAGTCCACAATCCTGGCATGTGCCCTTGACTGGAATCAAACCCGGGACCCTTCAGTCCGCAGGCCGGCGCTCTATCCACTGAGCCACACCGGCCAGGGCTCCTCTGGCCTTTAAAGAAGAAGGATGCTGGAGGGACAGCACAGCCAGCGGAGGGGAGGCGCCAGGGCGGAGCGGGCTGGGTGAGAGGTGGGGCTCACCAAGGCGGCACCCATGGACCCCGGGCCATGGAGGGGGGATGCCAGGAGGACCGGAGACCGCACCGCCTCATAGATGTTGTCGTCACCTGGAGCAGAGGACAAGGGGAGGGACAGCTGACCGGTGGCCCACAGGCCCACTTGGCTGCTGTCGGCACCCATTCATTCATTCATTCATTCATTCACCCAACAGTGGTGCGAACCCCTCTTCCTGCCCAGCCTGTGCCAGGGACCAGCAGAGACGGAGGCAGCCCGGGCCCGCAGTGGGGGGACAGACCTGCCCTGGAGGGGTGTGGGGAGGGCTTCCTGGAGGAGGGAAATCTGAGACTGGGAGAGAAGTGAGAGCTATGCACAGGCCACAGAAGTGCATGCAGAGGCCCAACAGTGAGAGACCTGCCATGTTTTTTTTTTTTTTTTTTTCCCCTTCTCCCTCGCCAGGATATGTTACATTGATTTTATTTTTATTTTGTTTTTAATTTTTAAAATTGATTTCAGAGAGAAACATCATTGATGAGAGAATCATTGATTGGCTGCCTCCTGCATGCCCCACATTGGGGATTGAGCCCACAGCCCGGCATGTTACATTGATTTTAAAGAGAGGAAGGGAGGGAGACAGAAACATTCATTGATTGGTTGCCTCTCGTACGCATCGCGACCAGGGATCGAACCCAAAACCTAGGTAGGTGGCCTGACCGGGAATCGAACCTGCAGCATTTTGGTGTGTAGGACAACGCTCCAACCACCTGAGCCACTGGGTCAGCCCAAACCTGCCGTGTTTGAGGAACTGGAATAGGTTTGTTGAGTCTGGTTGTGTATATATTTGTTCTATTTTGCTTGTTTGTTTGAAGATGGGGATGTCACAGGTGAGAGGTGAAGCCAGGAAGCCAGTGGGGGCTGGTGTATGGGAGTCCTTGAGAGGCAGGTTGGGGAGCCCCGACTGCATCCCCCGGCACTGGGGAGCCATGGAGGCCTTTGAGTCGAGGGACGTGGTCAGAGGATGCTGCCAGGAGTGAGGGCTGGTGGGGAGGCGAGGAGCTGGGTGTGGGGTGTGGGAAAAGCGGAGATGGGCTGTTGGTGGGTGGGTGGGTGGGGTGCCTGGGGACAGGGAGTGGCAGAAGAGACAAACAGGTTTGGGTGAGTGCCGATGCCCTCAGAATCTGTGGGCTGAGTCTGGGGGCCCCAGGGAGGGTGGGTGGGGCAGATGTTTGGGAAGCCCCCAGTAGGGGAAGGCAAGGGGGTTGTTGCTGGGGGGGAAGAGGAAGGAGGCACGAATGCCCAGGTAGCAAGATGGGGCCCTAGCTTACCAGTGTTGTGGCTGGGGCCCAGCTCCAGTTTCTCTGTGGTCACCATCCTGGGGGCGTGGGGAGGAACCAAGGTTAGTGCAGCGATGTAGGGACTGGGGGAGCCAGGAAGCCCACCAGGCCCCAGAGAGCCATGGTCCCTGCTTCTGAGTGAGCCAGGACGTGTTCTGTCCCTGCCCACGTCTCTTCCCCCATAATCCCCTGCCACACAGCCCTTCCTCAATTTCCCCAGCCTCCACCTTATGTCAACGAGCAATGTTCCCCCCAAAGTCATTTATGCAGACTATCTGAGCAATTCTGCTCCATCCACCTGCTCATCATTTCCTTAATATTTCCCTTTAGGCCCCGCACCCTGAACCTGCCCGGTCCTTCCTCTGCAGCCGTTGAGCTGAGGGGAATAAACCTGGAGCCACCGGGGCCTTTCTCATCACGCCTGGGAATGAAGCCCCGCAGAGGAAAGCAGAGCTGAGAGATGTATGGAGAATTTCCTGACAAAGTTGAGTCCCTGGATCCAGCCGTACCTGAAGCTCATGTAGGACCAAAACACTTGCTAAGTCTCCGTAAGCCAGTTGAAGCGTCAGGGTTTAGTCCCCTGCAAAGCAGAATTCTGCCTAATACCAGACAGAAAGAGCCTCTCACCTCAGGAGTTCCAAGCTTTGATGAGACTTTGTAGGAGCCAGAGGATTCCTTGTGGAGGAATCAGTTAATGGGATGGGTTGAGAGGGGGTTGGGGAGGACACAGAAGGGACGCAGAGTGGCCCGGGGCCCTGTACCTGTGCCTCTGGCCCCTCCTGCCTCTCGTCACCAGGTATAGATAGGCAATGCTGCCGATGAGGAGGGACGCGGCGGCCAGGGACCCGATGAGGATGGCAGCCATGATCCCCGTGCTCGCGGGCAGGTGTGTCGCGGGCAGCTCCGGGGACTTTTCTGAGGAGGAGGAGAGCGATCGTAGAGCACCGATGTGTCACTGCAGCTTCCCACCCCGGGCTCTCTCTCTCCTGCTTTTCAGACCTGAGTTGATTCCGCTGCACAGAGAACCCAACATGTCAGCAAGGTTAGTGGCTCAGAAAGGCTGTGGGTTCGATTCCATGACAGGGCACGTATGGAAGGCAATTGATGTTTGTTTGATGTTTGTTTGATGTTTCTCTCTCACATCGATGTTTCTCTCTTTGGGGGGACGATAGGGGACTCAACTTGAAGGGTTCTCAAACTCAGCATGCCAGATTTGGGACAAAGCCTACCTGACTTCTAACACCCACCACGAGGGCCCAGGCTTTAATATCAAGTTGGACACTTATGTTCCGACCTTTCTGGGCAGCTGAGTTCATAGACTGTGAGGTCAGAATCCTGGGGTTCGAGTCCCTGCTTCCTACTGGCTATGTTGAACGTGGGCAGATTGCTCAGCCTTTCTGTGCCTCAGTTTTCCCATCTGAGAAATGGGGATAATACGAATACCTCCCTTATAGGGTTGTTGTGAAGATTGAATGAGTTTACACACACACACACACACACACACACACACACACACACACGCCTCAATTCTCCAACAAAGCAGATTCTATGCCATTGACAGATGAGGCACAGAGAGGTGAAGTGGCCTTCCTGAGCGCTCACGGTAAGCGATCACACCTGGGCCGCCTGGGCTAATAGCCACTCTGTGTGGCTTCTAAGAGACGGCTGAGTCCTCAGAGCCCTGAATGGTGGGGATGAGCTATGTCAGCCTCGGAGCAGGTCAAGACTGTCATTTCCAAATGGACTAGAGCCCCCCCCCCCCCCTCTCTCTCTCTCTATATATATATATATTCAAATTAATAAATGTTTGCATATTTCATTCATCTCCCTAGAAGTTTATCTGTTCAAAGTGTTCAAAACCCATTTTAAACTTTATTCTTGTCATGAGGGGAAGGGGATAGCCTGTGCCCAGACTTGCCTAGTATTTGGGCATTCAGTAGTAGTCTCCATCCCCAGGGAATGGCTAAGTTAGACGCGTTTTGCAGATGTACAATCCAAGGCCCAGGGGGTCACTTTGGGCAGAGGATAGAAAGCTGTTTTCTTTTCCAGAAACTGTACCAGCCACTTTTCCCCTTCTAGCTTACCCAATCCCCACAACAGCCGGTAAAACTCAGGGGCTTCCCTGAGTGACTCAGGAGGTGGGGCAAGACCGACTGTGTTCTGGCTCAGGGAGACTCCCAGCGCCTGTCCTTCCACCTCCTCTCACTAATCGCCCCATCTTCCCACAGTATCCAGAGCCCCCTCGGCCAGGACCTGCCTGCTCTGCCACCTGCTGCCCACCCCACCAACCCACTTGCATCCCCCCCAACTCCCTTCCTCTGTTGGCAGCCGCGTGCTGTAATTCCTCCTCACTTCCCCATTCCAACTCTTCTGGAATCTCTCTGATGAACCGGCCGAGGAGAGTCCAGACACACCTTTTCCTCATGGCTGGCTTCCTTAGCTCTGCAATGAGGGTCTTCATGCTGGTGGAATGGCATGTGGGTGTCTCCCAGCACCTCTACCACACCACCATGTGGACAGGAGAACGGCAAGGTCACATCACAGAAGAGCATATGGGTGCAATGAACTTTGGGAAAAATAGTAACTCACAGGCTTTTTGGAGGGATTGAACCCAACCCCAGTTCTGCCTTGGGCCTCATTAACATATTCCCCCCGATCAGTAGAGACCCAGCCCTTGCCACAGCTGATTGGATCAGGATGGGCAGCAGTACAGATGCAAGCCGACCAGAACTCTTCATTCACGTGGCCTAAGCCTGTGGTCGGCAAACTGCGGCTCTCTGAGCCACATGTGGCTCTTTGGCATTCAGAGATCATAATAATCTGGCCACTCAGTGTATTATGTTCCACACACGGTGGTAGATGTTGGATGATAAAAAGATGACTATGTTCTATTTCTCTCATTTTGAAGACTTACTCTCCAGGGAGACCACCATGTGAACTGATATATTGGAATTCATTATGAAATTCACAGAGGTAACTTTGGGGACATAGATGATGAGTGATCGAGTCTGCTTATTATTGGCTACCCCCCCCCCCCCCACCGGCTTCTTTGAAATATAATTGACATATAACATTTAAAAATTATATTTTTATTGATTTCAGAGAGGAAGGGAGAGGAAGAGAGAGTTAGAAACATCAATGATGAGAATCATTAATCGGCTGCCTCCTGCACACCGCCTACTGCGGATGGAGCCCACAACCCTGGCATGTGCCCTTGACCAGAATCGAACCCAGGACCCTTCAGTCTGTAGGCTGACGCTCTATTCATTGAGCCAAACAGGCTAGGTCGACAATAACATATTATGGAGGTTTTTACAGGTAAAAATGAGTTCCTCTTGGGCAGTGGTTCTCAACTGGGGTGACTTTGTCCCTGGGGGACACCTGGCAACGTCTGGAGACAGTTTTGGTTCTCCTGGCATCTGGTGGGGAGAGGCCAGCGATGGTGCTCAATGGCCCACAGGGCACAGGAGAGCCCCTGCGCTGAAGAATCAACCAGTTCAGCTGAAATCGGTTTGGCTCAGGGGTAGAGCGTCCGTCTGTGGACTGAAAGGTCCCAGGTTCAATTCCGGTCAAGGGCATGTATGTTGGTTGCGGGCACATCCCCGGTAGGGGGTGTGCAAGAGGCAGCTGGTCGATGTTTCTCTCTCATCGACGTTTCTAGCTCTCTAGCTCTCTCCTTTCCTCTCTGTACAAAATCAATAAAATATATTAAAAAAGAAAAAAAAAAGACTCAACCAGTTCAAAATGTCACTAGTGCCCAGCTTGAGAAGCTGTGCACTAGGGCCAGGGTGGGGACCATTTTTCTCCCAAGGGCCATTGGGACATTTCTAACACCATCTGTGGCCGAACGGAATCATCCACTGAAACATCAGCGCCCCGCTGCACGGTTGAGCCTCGACCTAAGAACCAGGTGGTCACAGTTCAATTCAACTGGGTTTTTGGGTTCGACTCCCAGTAGGGGGGGCGTGTAGGAGGCAGTCGATCAATGATTCTCTCTCATCATTGATGCTTTTATCTCTCTCTTTTTCACATCTCCTCTTTGAAATCAATAAAAATATATTGAATAAAAGATCTACCCATTAAAAAAAAATAGCCTGCTGTATTTTGTCAAATAATTAACTCATCCTTAGTGCCTTGGCAGTGCCGGACCAAATGGTTTCACGGGTCTTTACAGCCCCTGGGCCCTACATGCTCCACCCCTGCCCGAGGGCATGTTTACAACAGTAACTGCCCCAAGCAATGGCAGCCGCTGCTGCTGTCCACTACCCTGTCTCTTGTGCTTTGTCCAGAGCGGATTAATAAAAAAAACACAAAAAAACACTTGCTGTATGAGTATAAAGATTGCACTCTGGACCGGGCATACCCTAGGTGCTCAATAAGTGTTTTGTGAATGAGCGCGTGTGAGGAGTAAGTGAGATGGTCCCCTCGCCAGGTCTGTCTCTGTGTTTGTCCTTCAACAGATGCTTTGTCAGCTCATGCCCGTGGGGAGTAAATGCCTTCAGAGCCTGGCTTGCAGGAAGTGCTCCATCCTCGTGTGTTAAATAGAGGACGTGTTTGCACCGGGCCCAGGAGCCTCCCCACGTCCTCCCGCAGACCCCAGCGCTCACCGGGCACCTGGACCTCCGTCTTGGCCCGCATGGTCCACTCGGGATTGACGTGGACTTCCACGTGGTAGGTGCCGCTGTCCCTGGGCTGGGCGTCGCGCAGGAGCATGGAGCCGTTGGGGAAGCCCACGATGTCGCGCTGCTCCATGGCGCTGCCATCCCTCTGGGGCCGTGGCAGGTCCGGGATGTAGGTGAACAGCCTTGTGCCTCCGTCCGTCTCCTCCCCCCGGTACCAGATGAAGTCCTGGAAGGTGTCTGGGATGCCCTGGACAGACAGGAGGACGTCCTGGTCCTTTTGAGGTCGCTCCGGGATCTTCTGGATGCGGAGGGCTGCCCAGGAGCCTTGGGGGACCCAGAGGGCCAGGACGGAGGCTGCGGGGAGTGACAGGGAGGCCTGAGATGGGAGGTGTGTTGGGCAGGAACCATAGCATTCTCTGCCCTGTTAGTCCTCCTCTGAGGGGAAGAGCTCTCTCTCTCTCTCTCTCTCTCTCTCTCTCTCTCTCTCTCTCTCTCTCTCTCTCTCTCTCTCTGTGTTGCTCTTTGGGAACAGTGCTGGAATTGATTAGTAATGTCTGCCCTGGGTTCCGGAGTGGAGACCTGGGTGTGGATGCCACAGATTTGCCATCCTGTTGGTCCAGGAGGTTTTCTGCTCTGAGATGCTGTGTGGCCTGCTTCTAAGCACTGGGAGTCTCTGAATTCATTACTTCATTCATCTAACCCAAGCATGTCAAACTCACAGCCCGTGGGACGCAAGGGGCTGAATATTATTTGCAGCCCAGCCAATATAACAGTATGTAAGAAATCTTTTAATAAAAATGTCATAACTTAATTTTTACAATATCCTGTTATACATAATCTATCTATATAAAAGGCTAATATGCTAAGTGTCCTTCCCACCTTCCGACTGGTTGCTATGATGCACACTGACCACCAGGGGGCAGATGCTCAATGCAGGCGCAGAGAAATGGCACCATGGATCTGGCACTCACAAAACAACAGTTGGCTTTCCCCAAGTGGGACACAGGCCCTGCCACTACCCTGGAGCAACAACCCATAAAATCACAGCCAATGCTGCTGAGATCCCATGGTGTGAAATGCAGCCCATACATAGCCCAGTCTGGAAACAGTCGCTGTGGGTGCTGGGTAATGACATCACGTGGCAACACCCAGCTTTCTCTCCCTAACAACTAGCCTCCTTGGAGTTCCAGGAACACTGTAACCAAATGTTTGTGAAGCGTTTTCCCGTGCCTAATCTCATTTGATCCTCACAGAAGTCCTGGAGTAGGTAGATAGGAGACTCGGTGGAATCCTATTTTATTTTCATTAGCCGGAAAACTGAGATTTAGAAAACTTAGAAACTTGACCTGACTGAAAAGAGGTAAGAAATGGTGGGCCTTGAGAATGACTTCAGGTTTTCTCGCTGTGCAGAATATAGTCAAACACTGCTGCCGTCAAATATTTCACCCTTTGTTCTCCCTGCGTGACCTACAGTAATAACCTGCTTCGTGTTAATATTTACTGCTGTGTTGCTGACAACTACCTGGAACATATGTTGGAGTGCTTCACTGGGCTGGCAAAAGTTTAGCTACGTCAGAAAGCAGGTCTAATTAAGCACGTTTGTTCTATATCTATAAAAGGCTAAGTCGACTCGCACATTGGCAATACATGTAAAGCTCTTGCTGGCACCAATCCCACGTGTGTGTTTCGATCTGTCATTATCGTTCGTGAATTTGGTTGATACTTATAAAGAAAGGGTGAATAGCGATATTAAAATATTCTAATTAATTTCCTTTCAATGTGCACAAATTTGTGCACTGGGCCACTAGTTATTAATAATGAACTACAATGTCCGATAATGACTGATTACTATAATCGTGTTGCATTCATTTCCCTTATGCACCGTACGTGCAGGCCCACCATTTCTCTCCACTAACACCAGCGGCGAATATTTTAGCGCCCAATTGCCACATCATTAGTCTTGGACTGACTTGTTTGGTGTGCACAACAGGAAATATTTTGCTTTTGGAGAACAAGAAAAAAAGGTTTATTTGCATTATGCTTATTAATTTGTGCAGTTATTCAGTGTCTGGTATGTTCATGTTTAAGAAAAAATATTAATTTTTATTAAAATGTTCTATTCTTTTAGGTTAACAACGACTCATTTATTTCAGCCCTTTGTATTATATTCAGCATGTCTCCATCGAAATAAACCTACGTTTCTATAAAAATTGAAGCTTTGGCCGAAACCGGTTTGGCTCAGTGGATAGAGCGTTGGTCTGCAGACTGAAAGGTCCCAGGTTCGATCCCGGTCAAGGGCATGCACCTTGGTTGCAGGCACATCCCCAGTGACGGGTGTGCAGGAGGCGGCTGGTTGATGTTTCTCTCTCATCGATGTTTCTAGCTCTCTATCTCTATTCCTTCCTCTCTGTAAAAAAATCAATAAAATATTAAACCTTGTCTATTTGGCTTGTGTTAGCCTTTGAGTTTGACATGCCTAATCTAACCAATACTTATAAGCACATACATCATTTATGCTAAAATGCCAATTATACACGGTAAGTCTAAAATTCCCTTGATATCTAGGCCCTGGTTCGCAGTAGGGAATGGAACACATAGATAAATTCCTGCCCTCATGGTCCTAATATTCTAGAACATTCCCTAGATAAAATGGTGACGAGGTTGTGACTCTGCTCCTCCCCCTTTCACCCTCCCTGACAACGTTCCCTTCTCCCAAGGGGGAACCCCACGGCCTGGGCTGAGGCTCAGCGGCCGCCCGGGCGTTGGGGGTGCGAGTCCTTACCTGAGAGCAGGAGGCCCTTGGAGAAGTGGCACAGGGTCCCGGCGGGAATCTCCATCTTGGCGTCCTGTGGAGGTGCCACCTGCTGGGCACCGAGGGGGCTGGAGGGTGGGCTGGGCCGTCTGCAGTGACCAGCTCAGCGAGGACCCCGGGGGAGCCTCCCAGACACGGGGCAGCCGCCAAGCCGGCACCCTGCACCGTGTGCTCAGGCTCCGGAGCTTCCCCTGTGCTCCCCGTGCAAACACCGGTTGGACCTGTTCCTCAGAGACTGGGGAATGTGCTGGGGTTTCCTTCCCCGCTCAGCCTGTCAGGAGCAGTGATTATAAGGCAGTGACAGTGGCCTCTGGTTCAGCAATGCCCCTGCCCTTCCCAGGCCTGACACACACTACTGCCTCATTCAACATCTGCCATGAGTAACCTTTCCCATTTTATTAAAAAAAAACAAAACATTTTATTGATTTTTTACAGAGAGAAATGGATAGTCAGAAACATCGATGAGAGAGAAACATCAATCAGCTGCCTCTTGCACACTCCCCACGGGGATGTGCCCACAACCAAGGTATGTGCCCTTGACCGGAATCAAACCCGGGATCCTTCAGTCCGCAGGCCGACGCTCTATCCACTGAGCCCAACCGGTTAGGGCAACTTTTCCCATTTTAGAGATGAGGAAACTGAGGATAAGGAGAGTGGCAGGTCTTCCGGAAGGGGAGATGGGATTGGACGTGTGGCCGGCTCACTCTAAAGCTCTTAGCAGGGCTTTTCAAAAGCATTCACTCACTCATTCATTCATTCATTCATTCACTCATTCATTTCAACACACACTCCTTATGCCAGCTCCACGCTGGGTGGTGCCGGTAACAGTGATGATTCAGGAGACTCCTGCCCTGCTCTCAGTCCACAGTGGGGATCCCGTGTGTGTGGGGGGGGGAGGGGGAGGGGAACAGGAGGGGGCAGACCCATCTCCAGATAAGGATGGTGTGAAGTGCTCAGCACTGGGATGGAGGAGCTCGGGGGCTGGGAGAACCCAAGGGGATGCTTCCCTCAGCTGAGGGGCAGGGAGGGCTTCCTGGAGGAGGCGGCAGCTGAGAGCTGGAGTAGGAGAAGGGATGAGGCAGAGTGGGGTGGGCAGGCAGGGCAGGGTGAGGTGAGTGTAAACAGCAAAGGCTCTCAGTGCTTTGAGGAAGCTGCTGAATCCTGGGTAAGCTGGGCCCCGTGGGGGAGGGCAGTCTGTGGGAGGGGGCATGTGGCTGGAGCAGTGGGAGGGGTCAGTCTGTTGGGACAGAGTCCGGTGACGGGGAGTCCAGGGTTGTGCTAATACCACATCGCTATTGGAACACAAATGTAGCCTGGAAGGCGTGTCTAGGTGGTTAGAGAACTGGCTCACACACCAAAGGGTTCGGGGTCCATTCCCTGTCAAGGGCTCATACCTGGGTCGCAGGTTCGATCCTGGCCCTGGTTGGGGTTTGTGTGGGAGGCAACCAGTCGATGTGTCTCTTTCACAGTGATGCTTCTCTCTTTCTCTCCCCCTCCCTCCTCCCTTCCTTCCACTATCCCTAAAAACCAACGGGAAAAATATCCTCAGGTGAGAATTAACAACAACAAGACAAAACTATATATATATATATATATATATATATATATATATATATATATATATATATATATATATTTAATTCTATGCCTTCAGCTGAAACCAGTTTGACTCAGTGGATAGAGCATCAGCCTGCAGACTGAAAGGTCCCAGGTTCAATTTCGGTCAAGGGCATGTACCTTGGTTGCGGGCATAGCCTGGGTAGGTGGTATGCAGGAGGCAGCTGATCGATGTTTCTAGCTCTCTGTCCCTCTCCCTTCCTCTCTGTAAAAAATCAATAAAATATATTTTTTAAAAATCAATGCCTTCAAAAACTTAGTTCCCCCAAACCAGCCACTTTCGGATGCTCAATAGCCCCACGTGACTCGTGGCGATGACATTTTACAGAGAAGATATAAAACATTTCTATCATTGTCGTGGGAGTTCTATCAAATAGCGTTTGCCTAAGATTGAGGGGAGGAAAGGGGAGATGGGGAGGGGAAGGCAGTGCCAGGGGAGATTTCTGTTGCAGGAAGAGGGAACACCAAATGGGGGTGCATATGTGTCCTTGACACACATCAGATAGTAGGAGATCCCAGCACCTTCCCTAACCCCCAGGCTGGAGAGAGAGAGAGAAATCTCGACTTTGAGCCACCTGGAGGGGCGGTGTGGCCCGGGGTGTCCAGGTGTCTGAACTAACACTGACTCCAATGCGGCCCCATTGCCACTGTAAGCAGGGCCAGGCTGTGCATAAAGCCAGCTTTCCTGAATTTTCAGTTGCCGCATCTTCTCTCTCTGTCCCAAGAATGACTTTGGTTCCATTTCCAATTTTTTTTTTTTAAAGAATAGATTTATTATAGAAACTTAGACTCAAAAAAAAGAGGATAAAAGTCATCCATCTTCCAATGAACCAGAGAGAAAGTCATTGCTAATATTCGGGGCTTCCCTCTCCTGTCCTGCAGCCGGCATCCCCTTCTCTCCCTGTCTCCTGATTGGTCCGAGCCTCTCAGGCGGTCCCCTGCTTCTGACCAGGGATTGGTTGAAGAGCGGGTGCATTGGCCAATGAGACATGAGGGGAGGCTGCTAGGAGAGCTTCCTCAGGATGGGGCGGCTGCTTCTCCAGGCCCAGATCTGGCTGTGATGCCGGAATGCAGCAGCTCCCTTGGCAGCAGCCCGAGGATGATGCCAATATGTAGTGGAAAACAAGACACAGCAGAGGGCAGAGCTGAATTCCACTCATGGTGTCTGGAAGGAAACCAGGCCTCCAGTGTTTAATCCCAGGCAGGTGGTGTGATGGGCTTGGGTGAGGTGGTGGTGTGTGCTTTCTATTATTGGTGCCCAAAGCATCCTGATCATTACCCTATCTAATAAAGAGGGAGTATGCAAATGGATCGTCATGCCATCACAAAGATGGTGGCACCCATAGCCACAAGATGGCAGCGCTGAGTCCCCTCACCCCTGCCAGAGTCCCCCAGTTCTTTCATCCCAGGCAAGTGCATGGTGTGGCCAGACCCACCCTCAGCCCCTCAGCTGCCCAGGGCTGGCCCAAGGCACAGGCAAGGCGTGGATGGTGGCTGCCCAGCCACTCAGGGCCGCCCGAGGCTCAGGTAACCAGGGCTGGCTGAGGCTTGCGCTGCTGGCAGTGGCAGCAGCAGAGGTGTGATGGGGTGTTGCCTTCCCCAATCACCAGGTCACCTCCTACCCTGCGGGCTACCCTGGTCTGTGAGAGAGGGCAGGCCAGGCTGAGGGACCCCCCTCACTCCAGTGCATAAATTTTCATGCACCAGGCCTCTAGTCTTACATAATAAAAGCCTAATATGCAAATAAGCCAAAGGGTGGGACGACCAGTTGTGGGGGGGAGGGGCGGGCCAACCAGTGTGCAGTGGAGGCCAGCCAAGATGGGTGCCAACAGACAGATGGAGGGGACAGTGATCAACAGCAATAGCAGAGGGGCAATGGGGAGGCGGGGCTGGAGCTGCCCCCTGGTGGTCAGTGTGCTCCCACAGGGGCTCCTGGACTGCAAGAGGGTGCAGGCTGGGCTGAGGGACCTCCCCACCACCCCAATGCACAAATTTTAATGCACCGGACTGCTAGTATTTTTAGATACTGACAGAGATTCACTCATTGGTCAAACTCAACTCAGGATCCCCTGAACTTTTTTCCAAGTAGGTTCTGACTTTTGGACTTCTGTGTTCATCTCTGCATTGTCCAAATTTCAGCAAGAATCCTCCTAAGTCAGGTTAACAAGAACTCCCCACCCTTGAGATCTGATCAGGTACCTCATCTGTGAACACCACATCCATGTCTGGCTAGGGTTCAAGGTCTGGAGAAGGGGCTGCACACAAATGAATACACTAGACAAGAAATATAACTTTGAGGCATGGGGGAGCAAGGCCTAGACCTTACTCTCTAGCTGAGAGGCTCTCTGAAGGCAAGCACTCATTAGCTTTTATTTACTAGAATGCACATTTTCCCTTTAGCCAGTGTTTCCCAAAGTGTGGTCCGCGTACCCCCAGGGGTATGGGAAGAGTTTGGTGGGGATATGCACTGCACCGTGCTTAGCTGCGCCTAATTCTACATTCTCGTGAGTACGAGGGGTACTCAGCGTTAAGAAAATTATAGAAGGGGTACACATATGTCAAAAGTTTGGGAAACACTGCCAGGCATATCAAAGGTAAAGTTTGGTAAACAATGATGGACTATCAGGTTAGGGGATTGCCTTCAGACATTCGGCCAAAAGCAGGGCAATATCATGCTGATTTTCGGCCCTTGCTGAATGTCAAAGTCCATTAGCCTTCTAACAGGACTTCTCACATAATTATGCTAACTGCTTGTTGGTCTCAGCCTCCAGCACTCCTCTTCCACCATCCCCAGGGTAAAGTCTGGTCACTCTGGCCTGCTAGGTCGGTTTACCCAGAATCCTCTCCTATGCTTGATGTTCCCTCTCAGTAATTTTCCATCCACTGGCCCCACCTGCTCCTAGGCTACAGCTTCGCATTTGCTCATGCTGTACTTGGACTTGAGTCCAGTTTCTCTCTACAGCAAAACCACATGGCAGGGGTGCCCATGACTACCGCCACGGCTCCCTCCCCTTACAAGGCGTTAGCAAGACTGGAAATTCCCTGGAAACTGGAAATTCCCTAGTTATGAAACACTGGATACCCTACATCTAAGTCATGGGTGTTCAACCAGCCAAGAAAAGATCATAGGCGTTTGTCCAATTTTACATTTCCCACTTTAAGCTAGAAGCCAACGTACTGGGTTTTAGTTAACTCTGGTGGCTGTGCAGTTTGGTTGATACTGTTTCCTTTCAAACTCTGGAGGAGGCCCTCTGTGAGAGGACGCCTTGTCAGGTGAATGGTACCTTTTCTACATCCAACACTTTCCTAGTATGGTTTGAGCAACTCACTTTTTCTTAAATGTTGGTTGCTAAATAAGATCGTGAGCCATTTATATATCTTCAGAAGGAAGACTGGTCGATGTTTCTCTGTCATCGAGGTTTCTAGCTCTCTATCCCTGTTCCTTCCTCTCTGTAAAAAATCAATAAAATATATTTTTTAAAAAAGAAAAAGAAATGCCCTCAGCTGTCTGGCATTAAGCAATCATTTATTTGTCCTTTTCAGGTGTGGGGAAATTCCCTCAGCCATTTCCAGATGATTCAGCCCTGCTGACATGCTGGAATTGGCTTCGGGCCAGACATGCTCCCTCCCATTTACTGCCAGGAAGCCCGGATTTGGCACCGCCTTCAGTCGCAAGCATCCCACCCTGTCCCCAGCCACTCAGGGCCTGTGTATGCAAATTAACCCGCCATCTTTGTTGGTTTAATTTGCATACTGCTGGTTGGCTGGTAGGCGTCAAGAAGATATGGTCAATTAGTATGTTACTCTTCTATGAGGTAGATATAGATGTTATAACTGTAAGCCTACTTTTGCCCACTCCTGTATAAGAAATACACACAGCCCTGACTGGTTTGGCTCAGTGGATAGAGTGTCAGCCTGCAGACTGAAGGGTCCCAGGTTCGATTCCAGTCAAGGGCATGTACCTTGGTGGTGGGCACATCTCCAGTAGGGGGTGTGCAGGAGGCAGCTGATCAATGTTTCTCTCTCATGGATGTTTCTAACTCTCCCTCTCCCTTCCTCCCTGTAAAAAAAAAAAAAAAAAAAAAAAAAAAAAAAAATATATATATATATATATATATATATATATATATATATATATGAAATACACACACACACAACACTCTTAGGAGTTATCTGGTTTCAAAGTGATTTTTCAAGAGAAAAATATTTTGCTGGTTTCTGATTAAGGGAAATACATGTTATTAAAAAATAGATACAGTATTAAAACATAGACTGTGAACCTGCTCCTCAATTCTTTCCTTCCCAAAATAACTGCTTTTAATGCTTTGGAGACTGTCCTGACTTTTTTTTGTGTATGTTTACATTCTGTAGAAATCTATTCATATTTTATAGATTGTTTTCTTTATTCGACAATGTAGTATTCAACATCTTTCTGTCATTTATACACATCAGTTTAGGCAAATTTATCTCTTCTCTCGACTGCTACATAGTTTTCATTTATCTGGATGAATTATCACTTATTTAACCGGGCACTTACTGATGGCCTGAGCCTGGAATCAACAAACGTGTATCGGGCTCACATTGTATGACCCACGTGGGTCCTGCTGGCATGCAGCGAACAGCCTCGTGGATGAGATAACTGTTCGAGAAAGACACCCATAAATACGTAACGACACCACTCGGTGGGTGTCACCAGGCAGGAAGTGCTGGGAGAGAGCTGAGCCCCGGGACTGGTTAGAAGAGGGTGGTCAGCTGGCTTCTCGGAGGAACTCTGCCCAGTTTGTCTCTGGAGGGGAGGACGCTCCTGGTGCTCAGCCGTTCCTGAGGGCGTGGGCACCGCAGGGTCCTGGGCCAGGGGACGGCGGCCGCTGGTGCCAGTGTCACCTCGGACACAGCCAGCCATGGAGCAGCAGGATCAGCTCCCTGAGGGTCCCCCAGGCAGGACCGACGGTGAGATAGCGGGAGGAGGGAAGGGGTTCAGAAGGACACCGCGGTGGGAAAGGTGCTGCTTAGATTGTAAGGGCTTCCAAGCACAGCTGGGCCTCTGGACAGACCAGGGCCGGGACCTGGAACAGCCACACACACAGCCAGGGGTCTGCCCACGGCACTGCCTGGCGATTTATTCATTTTTAACAGTAAGGAGTAAGAGTTGCACCTCTGATTCCACAGCCTACCGCCCCAGGTGGTATTATAGATTAAAACTCAAATTAATGGAAGGTAAATACAACATAAAATTCACCTCCTCGGTTACTCTATCCACATTTACAGAGCTCAGTAGCCACATGTATTGGACAATGCAGATATACACTGAGTGGCCAGATTATATGATCTCTGAACGCATAATAATCTGGCCACTCAGTGTGTATCCTATATAATAAAAGGCTAATATGCAAATTGTCCCCTCGACCAGGAGTTCGACCAGCAGGCAGGCCAGCCAACTACCATGTCCCCTCCCCCTGGCCAGGTTGGCCAGACCCCACCCATGCATGAATTCATGCACCAGGCCTCTAGTACACACACACACACACACACACACACACACTGAGTGGCCAGATTATTATGTGTTCAAAGGTCATAATAATCTGGCCACTCAGGGTATACTTATCCCTAACCGCACTGAATTCTATGGGACAGCGCTGGTCTGTGATACAGGCTTTGGGCGCACTTGAGTTGGCATCACATGTAGCTGTGTGACCTTGGACAAGGCACTGGCCCTCTCTGAGCCTCCCTTTTATCCTCTGTGCACGCGCACAATGATATTTATCTGGCATAAGAGGTGGGGGGACCCTAGAGAAATGGGATAGGGGTTTGGCCTCAGGGAGGGAGCAACAGGGGTGTGGGGTGATTGGAAACAGAAATTTCAGGCAGCCTGCCCCGGAGACCAGCCCCACCACGTGCGACCTGTGTGGGTGATCTACCATATGAATCACAGGAGGTGCAGAGTGTCTGGCGGCTGGCACACAGGCGCCTGTTCGGGTCTGCTACTGCTGTGATTAATCACTAGAGGCTCGGTGCACGAAATTTGTGCATTGGGGGAGGGGGAGTGTCTCTCAGCCTAACCTGTGCCCTCTTCAGTTCAGGAGCCCTTGGGGGATGTCCAACTGCTGGTTTAGGCCCGCTCCCTTAGCGCTGTCCTGGAAGTGGGAGAGGCTCCTGCCACCACCACTGTGCTTGCCAGCTGTGAGCCCAGCTTGTGGCCGAGCAGCACTCCCCCTGTGGGAGCACACTGACTACCAGGAGGCAGCTCCTGCGCTGAGTGTCTGCCCCCCCCTGGTGGTCAGTGCGTGTCATAGCAACCAGTCGTTCTGCAGTTCGGTCAATTTGCATATTAGACTTTTATTATATAGGATAATGACATGGTAAGTGGCTTTCTGTTGGATGTTCCTCAAATGTCAGGTATTTCCACATGCGAGTTTCATCCATTCTCATCTCCCCCTTGCCTGCCAGCTGCCAGGATTCTTCAGCAGCTTGGAAGCCAGTGGTAAATCTTGTGTGATTGTTGGGGGATGGAGGGGGAGTGAACACCGCCCCACTCCCCTGCCTTTGGGAGGCTTCTTTTTTTGTAGCAGACATAGTGTGGGATACCTGCCCTGCAAGGCCAGACTCCCCCATTTTCTGAGCACTGAGCCCCCTCAGGGCTTTGATTGCACCTGCCCCCTCCCCAGCCACAGTGGTGGGACCAAGGTTAACACCTGGCCCAAGCAACCCCATAGGATGCCGTTCCCACTATTTCAGAAACAAGGCAAAGGGGTTTTGGCTAGGTTGGGCTGTTCCCTGAAACAGGCGTGGAAACCGTGGGATGGTGTCTTTCTCCTCTCGAAGGGAGAAGCACTGAGCAGCCATCTGTGAAAGAGACAGAGAACTGTGAATCCTTGTTCCTGGCGGAGAGGATTGTAAAGGGAGGGATGCGAGGCAGAGAGAAGCTTGGACCAGCACTGATGGCCACCGGGTTCTTCCCCTCCCACTAACAGGCGGAGTCCCAATTCCCCGCCTCTTGAATCTGGGCTGGTCATGTGACATGCTCTGGCCAATAGGATGTGGCGGAAGTGGTGATGTGCCAATCCCTAACCTTGGCCCTTATACGCATTGCCCCTTCTACTCTCACGCTTGGAATCCTGCCTCTGTCATGTGAACAAGCTTGGGTGGGCCTGCTGGGGTATGAGAGATGATGCAGAGAGAGGCTGGTCTTCCCAGGTGAGGTTATCCTATGCCAGGCACCCCTTAGGCAGTCTGCCAACTGACCATGATGCATGAGGGAGCCCAACAGAGACCAGAAGAATGGCCCAGCTAACCCCAGCTCCAATTGATAACCCACGGAATTAGAAGCTAGATAAATGGCTGTGGTTTCAAGGCTTAAGTATGGGAAGGTATCATTTGTTACACAGCAAGTGCTAACTGATACACCCTTGGATTCCTGAAAATCTTCTTGGGTCCTAATAGTAAACGCTTCCTTATATTTTTTTATTGAGCCACTACAGTGAGCGTCCCAAGAGTTTTATGAAATAGATACACTGCTTGTGGGGGTGGTTTCCAGGAGTTTGGTGAGAAGGGCAGATGGGGTGTCTTGGACAATCGGTCCCCAGGGCTCTCAACAATGGGGAACATCCCACAGAGACATGATCAGGAAACCATGATGGAGGATATCTCCCATGGAGCCCCCAGGAAACTTCATCTCATCCCTGAACAGAGGATTCTCTTCCCGCCCTCCGTGGCGTCAGCTCCCAGGCTGACAGGCATGTACTCACACTTCAGCAGCATCTTTGGATCCTTCCCCTGTCATTCCTGCAATGGAATGAAGAGACATTACCATCACAGTCACTATAATAATAAGTACATTTATTGAAGGCTGACCGTACACCAGGCACTCTTTACAGGGCTTCCCTCCCACTGTCTTAGGTCCTTGCACACCCACACTTTGAGGTAAGCATTACCGTTACCCCTGTTTTGCAGATGGGGCACAGAGCATTACAGGACTCACTGAAAGTCACCCATAAGCTAGCACATGGCAGAGCTGGGATGGACCCAAGTAGCCTCATTTGGGATCCATGGCCTTCACAGGGAATGACACATCACCACTTCCGCCACATCCTATTGGCCATGGCAAACAAGAGGGGTTTCTGCTGGCCCTTGGTGGGTGTGATTAGTGTGTGTGAGGTTCCCTCCCCACCCCACCCTTCTTTTTCTGAGGACCTCCCCTCCCCAATGGCAGCATCCAGACAGTCACCCATGTTCCCATGACCTCATCTTAAGGTCACTGGTGATTCAACCAGGCTGGTTCCTTCTGGCAGAAGTGATCTGTTGTCTGAAACTAAATGGGTCTTGGCCAAGATGGGGAGGACCAGAAGTGATACCTCCAACTCACTCCAGGAGACAGGAAACGGGGGTGGTCTGGGCGAGGAGGATCACGCCAGCCTGATTTCTCACCCTTCCTTCCTGAGAACTTGGCTTTGGAATCGGGTCTGGATTTGGTTCAGGATCAGCCAGGTGCCGGCTGTTTGTCGTTGGGCAAGTTGATGAGTTTCTCTGAGTTTTGGTTCCACTCGTTTTGAAAACGAGGACAAGAACAGAACCCACCACTGAGAGTTCTCATGACTCAAAGACCCTGGCTCATCCCGAGGACCCCGGAAATGCCACAGTGAAGGTGATGGGGGCCGTTCAGGCCGAAGCCTGGCCCACCCCCACCTCCAGGAGGCTCCCCAAGGAACTCCCAGTCCAGAGATCTGGGCCCCGAGGCCTGGCCAAACCAGTTCAACATGCAGATTTCTCTTCCTCCGTCCCTAAGCTCCAATGGCGTGCATTGTTAGTGATGAGGAAAGAGGCAGCGTGGATCGGAGACTGGACCTGGGAGTGAGGCAGGGTTTTGAGTTGGAACCCCTTCTCTCCAGCTGTGGGGTCTGGAGCCAGTCACTTCTTCCCGAGCCTTCGTTTCCTCTCTGACAAAAAACGAGATCTTCTCTGCTACCCCGCCCTGCTGCCCTCTCTCGTGGAGATTGAAATGAATAGTGTTTACCAATCAGAAAGGATATATGCACCCCTATGTTCATAGCAGCACAATCTACAATAGCCAGAATTTGGAAACAGCCTAGGTGCCCGTCAGCAGATGATTGGATCCAAAAACTATGGTACATCTACACAATGGGACACTATGCTGCCATAAAAAAGAAGGAATTCTCATCATTTGCAGCAACCTGCATGGAATTGGAGAACACCATGCTGAGTGAAATAAGCCAGTCAATGAAAGAGAAACACCACATGACCCCACTCATTTGTGGATAATAAAGATCATTATAAACTGATGAACCAAAAGATAGCTATAGAGACAGTAAAGCAACAAGCAGATTGTCAAATTACAGCAGGGAGGGTAGGGAGATCTGGGGGAGATAATAGATCAACCGAAGGACTTGTATACATGCATATAAGTACAACCAATGGACATAAAACTCTGGGGAGGGAGGGGATGTGTGGGAGAGAGGGAGGGGGGGGGCAAAAAAATCAATAAAATATGTAAAAATAAATAAATAAATAAATGGTAAAAGAAATGAATAGTGTTTAGCAAGCACCTAGCAGGCATTCAATACAGGTAAGTTATTACAGCAGAACAATGGCTGACACAGCTAGGATTCAGATGTAAGTCAGAACGACTGAGCACTTCTGCCCACCATGGAGGCAGTCACTCATTCATTTATTCATCCATCCATTCATTCATTCAATCCCTCCTCGGCTCTAAACCCACATGACCTCCATGTCACCCAGAACAAAGGCCAGGTACTGACAGGACCCAGACACCTTCCCCTGTTTGGTGCCTTCTTTTCCTCGCAGATCCCAGGCCATGCTTCTTTCCCATCCCTCATGCCACTCCAGCCACACTGGCCTCCTTGCAAATTTTTAAAAAATACATATATTTTATTGATTTTTCACAGAGAGGAAGAAAGAGGGATAGAGAGTTAGAAACATTGATGAGAGAGAACCACCAATCAGCTGCCTCTTGCACACCCTTTACCGGAGATGTGCCCGCAACCAATGTACATGCCCTTGACTAGAATCGAACCTGGGACCTTTCAGTCCGCAGACGGACACTCTATCCACTGAGCCAAACTGGCTAGGGCTCCTTGCAATTTTAAAATATATATTTTATTGATTTTTTTTTACAGAGAGGAAGAGAGAGGGATAGAAAGTTAGAAACATCATGAGAGAGACATCGATCAACTGCCTCTTGAACACCCCCTTCTGGGGATGTGCCCTCAACCAAGGCACATGCCCTTGACCGGAATCGAACCCGGGACCTTTCAGTCCGCAGGCCGACGCTCTATCCACTGAGCCAAACCGGTTTCGGCTCCTTGCAATTTTAGTTAACATGCCAGGCACCTCCCACCTCAGGCCTTCGTACTGGCGGTCCCCTCTGCCAGGTGTGCCCTGTCCTCCCCATTCCCCTCGGTCTCCCTTCCTCCTTTCCTTTGCACCATGTCCTTGCTGACATGTCCCTCTCCCGGGGATGTCTTGACGGACTTAGCTCCATTGCTCCTCATCCCCACACTCCCTGTCCCCCTCCCGGCCTCATTCCTCTCCTTTGCACTCATCAGCCCTCCGCATGTGGCCTGTCGTTCCCTGGGTCGTCACACAATTGTAGGCCTCTGCCTAGGACGAGAGTTCCTGGGGGCAGGGACTCCGCACTATTAATTCCCACAGAATCCCCAGCCCCTGGCTCACGGAGGCAGGTGCCCAACAGATATGTGTCTGTACCCCAGACACTGTTGTAAGCGCTTTAGGAATATTCACCTGTTTAATCCTCGCAGCAGCCCTGTGAGGCGGGTGTTATTGGTGCCTTCCCCATTTGCAGGTAGGCAAACTGAGGCACAAAAAGGGACATGACTTGCCCATGGCTTCACGGCGGGTCAGCAATGGAACTGGCATTTGCGTCAGACAGACCAGCATCAAAACCCTCTCCCGACTCCTGTGGCCACGGTGGGATCGGAGGAGGCAGGTGGCGCCCTCGGGGCTCAGTGCCATCCTCTCCGAACGAGCCCGAAGCTCCTTGGGAGGAGGCGTTTCGCTTTGCTTTGCTGCTGGGTGGGGCGGGCGGTCCAGGCCCACGGGCCGGGGGACAGGCGGTACCTTTGGATCTGGACGATGGCGGAGCCGATTCCCAGCATCACGACCACCAGCCCCACGCATCCGGCCACGAGGAGGGCGATGGCAGATCCTCCTGACACCGTGAGGACGGGGTCCGGGTCGATGGGCTCATCCATGGAATCCATGTCGGCTTCTGGAAACCGAGAACGGGTGAGACTGGAGCAACCATCCTCCCTCCACAACCCCCACTCCTGCCACCCCTGCGCCTCCATGACGCTTCCACCCATCCCTTCCTCCCCATCCTCTAGGTCTCTGCCCAGGCCTCCGCCCTGCTCTCCTGCTCTAGCCTCTCCCCATCCCTCGTCCCACCGTACGGAAGCCCGTGTCCTCTCTGAGGCTCAAACGTGACCCGTGCCTCCTCTGCTCAGCAGCTTGCCGTGACCCCCCAGCACCCCTCACCGTGGCCTTCAAGGCTCTGCCACCTGGCCAGCCTCCTCCCTCCTCACCCCACTTCACAAGCCACCCCGTTGGACTCTGCTAAATTAGCTGAGCTCACCTCTCTCTCCCCCCTACATCTGGGCCTTTTTTGTTTTTGTTTTTTAATATATTTTATTGATTTTTTTTACAGAGAGGAGGAGAGAGGGATAGAGAGCTAGAAACGTCGATGAGAGAGAAATATCGACCAGCTGCCCCTTGCACACCCCCCACTGGGGATGTTGCCCCCAACCAAGGTACATGCCCTTGACCGGAATCGAACCTGGGACCTTTCAGTCCGCAGACCGATGCTCTATCCACTGAGCCAAACTGGTTTCGGCTGGGCCTTTGTTTGTGCCCCCCGGAACCCCTCATGTGTCATTTCTCTCCCTTTGGCCTGGTCACTGCTCTGTGTTCCAGTACCAGCTCAGAGGTCTTCCCTCCAGGAGGCCCTCCCTGATCCCCTTGCTGGGTCAGGCATCCCCGTGGGTCCCACAGCCCTCTAGCCCCCCTCCCCCCTCCTCAGCCTTCCCTCTCCCCGGCTCCCGTACTTCCTGGGTGCTCAATGAACGTCTCCTGAACAGTTGATGAACGAGTCAAGGTCTTAGAAGTATTATCTTTCTCAGTGAACATCTCAGGGTGACCAGGTGCTACAAGTTTTATACTCCCCTCCTCCTCCCCAGTGAATCATCTCAAATCCAAATCCTGAACCACCCCTTCCCCAAGCCCTCCCCCCCCCCGCCCCCGACTCCAGCCCTCCGGGACCCAGCCAAGCCAGGCTTTCTATCACCCTGGCCTCTCCGCGCTCTGGACCTTTTCACGTGTTCTCTGCTGCCCAAACCCCTCCCCCAGTTCCCTGCTGGCCAGCTCCTCTGAGTCCGTCTAGCCCACTCCAAGCCACTTGTCCTCCGTGAATAAAAACAGGAAAAATAATACCTGTGTTTCCCCAAAAATAAGACATCCTCTGAAAATAAGACCTAGTGCATAGAAAGATAAGACATCCCCTGAAAATAAGATCTAGCGCAACTTTGGGAGAAAAAAATTAATATAAGACACTGTCTTATTTTCGGGGAAATAGGATAATCATGCTCATTGCTGCTAGTTAGAGCACCTGCTGCAGAGCCCGGATGGCTCAGTCGGTAGAGCATCAGACTGTTAAAGCACCTGCTGCTGACAGGTATTCTGTCGGCATCGTCCACTGCGTTATTTCAGCCCATTACAACAGTCGTGTGCACAGGAGGAAAGCGAGACTCAGAGAACAGGAGTCACCTGTCCTGAGCCACCTGGCCAGGAAGGCACCGGGGCAGGAATTGAAACCAGCTTCAACCAGCTCCCAAACTCCTATTCTTATCCCAGCCACCGGCTGCTCTTGTTATCGCTGCCCAGGATCCCAGGCACCTGCTGCCTACGGAAACCGTCACAAAATCCTGCATGATGGAAGGCTAACATGCAAATTGACTGAACAATGGAACAACCGGTTGCTATAACACGCACTGACTACCAGGGAGTAGACGCTCAATGCAGGAGCTGCCCCCTGGTGGTCCGTGTGCTCCCCACAGGGGGAGCACTGCTCAGCCAGAAGCCGGGCTCAAGGCTGGTGGGCTCAGCGGGCGGTGGCTGGACCCTCTCCTGCCTCTGCGCTAAGGATATCCGAATGATGGCTTAGGCCTGACAGTTGGATATCCCCCTAAGGGCTCCCAGACTGCGAGAGGGTGCAGGCCAGGCCGAGGGACACCCTCCTCCACACACACACCCAGGGCACGAATTTCCTGCACTGGGCCTCTAGTTAATAATATTGATAATGTTAATTGTAGCAATGACACTCACTAGGGTTCAGTAGCGTGAGGCACTGCTCTTTTACGCTGTTCACCTGCTTATCTCATTGAATGCTCACAACTGTACCTTGGGAGGGGGGAGCACTCTTATTTTTCCAGTTTCACAAGTGGGGAAACCGAGGCACAGGGATGGCCCAAAGTCACACGGCCAGGAAGTAGAGCCAGACTTCAAACTCCATGCCGGTGCTCAGCACCACGTGCTACGTTAGCACCTGCAGCACCTGCAGGTTCCCACGGTCACGTGCTGAGGCTCAGCGAGGCGGAGGGGCTCCAAAAGTCACGCCGCAGCGAGCAAGTGGCAGGAGCCGGGAGCCGGGCAGCCGGCTGCAGATCATGAGCTGAGCGTCCCTGAGAGCTGAGCCGCAGCCTGCCGTCTGTCACACGGGCCCATCACGCCCGATGTGCTGACCACGGGGCTGCACAGCTCCCCGCAGGGGGCCCCGTGGAGCCAGGGAAACCGGCCAGCGGCCGGCGAGGGTGCCGGGGGCCGGGGCGGGGCGGGCACTCACCGGGCAGGGAGACGTCCACGGACTTGGAGGAGGGCCGCCCCTGGGTGCTCCTGGCCGAGCACGTGTAGGTGCCCAGGTGCTCCCTGGCCAGCCGCCGGAGGAGCAGCCTCTCGCCGGTGCCCCGGGGCTGCCCGTTGAAGGTCCAGTGGATCACGAGCGCCGGCGTGATCCGGTTCGGCGGACACCCCAGGACCACCGAGGAGTTGAGTTCGCTGCGGACGACGCCCAGGGAGTGCTCGGGGAAGGTGAGCAGCAGCAGCTGGAGGTCTGCGCGCACAGGGAGGGAGGCCGTGAGGCGGGGAGGAGGGGCGGGAAGTCCGGTGCCTTTCCAGCCCCTTCAGCCGTGACCCTCGGGAAGAAATGCCCTCCAGACCTTACTCAGCCTGTTCCTGAACACACGCCCCAGGCAACCGGGAGACACACGTCGTAAAATAGCCACCATCGCTCCGCTCCGAGTGACGCGTCCGCCACTTCGTCTTCTGTTTCCTTTTGAGTGTTAAGTGCTGATTGCAATCTGCTCAATGGTCTCCCCCGCCCCCAAGCCTGGGTCTCCCTCGCGGTAGAGCAAACGGGGCGGGGGGGGGGGCGCTAACCCGCGTGCAGAATGAATGGTGTTTGGCTCATAGAAGAACCCAGTCTAGCCGAAGCCGGTGTGGCTCAGGGGATAGAGCGTCGGCCTGCGGACTGAAAGGTCCCGGGTTCGATTCTGGTCAAGGGCATGTATTAATACCTTGGTTGGGGGCACATCCCCAGTAGGGGGCGTGCAAGAGGCAGCTGATCGATGTTTCTAGCTTTCTATCCCTCTCTCTTCCTCTCTGTAAAAACTCAATAAAATATATTAAATAAATAAATAAACAAAGATATATATATATATATATATATTTTATATATATATATTTTTTTTAAACCAAGCAAACAAACAAACAAAAAAACACACACCCAGTCTAGGCACCTGTTACATTGATTCTTGTTTCTGCACCTGGTGAGAAACAAGGCTTAGCTCAGGCACCCCCTGCTCCAGGAAGCTTCTGTGAGCTCTCTGGCATTGCACTGAAATCTTAAATGAGCTCCATGTGGAGGTTCCCAGCATTCACCATGGCATCACTCTCCCCAGGTTCAAATCCCAGCTGTGTTCTCTCTGATCCTTAACCTGACCCTAAAAAACCCAAACCTCTTTCAGTTATAAAATAAAATAAAATAAAATAAAATAAAATAAAATAAAATAAAATAAAATAAAATAAAATAGGAATTGGGTGAGGGGGAGAATTGTGTGTGTCCACCTGTAAAGAGCATCCTCCAGGAGCCAGAGGCTCAAGCCCCAAGCCTCGGAGGCCCCCTTGACTCCTCTGTTTCTCCCCCACCCACATCTAATCCATCAGCAAATCCTGGGGGCTCTGCCTTCAAAATATTCCAGAATGCAACCACGCACCCAGCTCCTCGCCTCGCCCTGGGCCAGCTGGGGCGGTGGGGCTGGGATGTTTGGATAACTCCCACTAGGGGCCCGGTGCACGAAATTCATGCACGGGTGTGTGTGTGGGGGGGGCCCTCAGCCCAACCTGCATCCTCTCCAATCCGGGAGCACTCAGGGGATGTCCTGCTGCTGGCTTGGGCCTGCTCCCCGTGGTTCTCTGCTCTCTGCGGACCTGCCTGCAGGCCCTGGTGTCTGCTCTCTGTGGGGATCTGCTTTCCCCTTGTTGCCACAGCCAGGGGTAAGCATGGCCCTGCTGTCTGCTTGCTCACTGTGGGGGATGTGCCCGCCCCGACCCCAGCTGCTCCGCCTGTGCATGTAGGCCCAGAGTGGACCCCAGCCATTCTGGGCCTATGCATGGGCCTATAGGCTCAGAGTGGCCTCTTGGTGCCGGTACAAGCATCTGGTGTGGAAGGGCAGGTTCTGGGCAGGACATGGGCCCCTGGGCCCCCATGCGGTCCCCTCAGCCTGAGTCACGGTGCCCGAGTCCCCACACGGAGATGCGTAGAGCGCAGCCAGACAATGTGGGCCAGGGCACCGAAGCCAGGCGGGCAGCACGCTCTCTCCCAGCTGGCCTCCCAGACTGGCTCCTGCATGAACCCAGCCCACCCGGAAGGGGCTGCACAGGCACCCAGCACCTGAGTGGTGGTGGTGGTGGTGGTGGGGCTCCTGAGGGGGCTCCCAGCAAATGAGCCCTGGCGTTCCAGGAAAGAGTACCAGGGGATGTGAGAGTGAGCTCGGCAGACACCCTGCATTCTTACCGCACCTCTATCCCCGTCACCCCTGCCTCCAGGTAGCCAGTGAGAGGTTGCAGGGCATTGCCAAGGCCTGCCATGTTCTGTACTGCCCTCTGGTGGTCAGCACATGTCATAGCAAGTGGTCAAACTCCCCGTCTCCTTGTTGAACGACCACCAGAGGGAACAATTTGCATATTAGGCTTTTATTGTATAGGATAGCCATTCTGACAGGTGTGAGGTAATATCTCATTGTGATTCTAACTTGCATTTCTCTAGTGACTAGTGATGTTGAATATCTTTCCATATGTCTATTGGCCATCAGTATGTTTTCTTTGGAGAAGTGTCTATTCAGGTCCTATGCTCATTTTTTAATTGGATTGTTTCCTTTTTTTTCTTTTTTTTTGTCTTTTAATTTCTATTGTTTTCTTTTTGTGTGTGTGGTTTGTTGTTGTTGTTAACCCTCGCCCGAGGATATTTTTCCATTGATTTTTAGAGAGAGTGGAAGGGGAGAGACAAACAGAGAGAAACATAGATGCAAGAGAGACACATTGATTGGTTGCCTCCTGCATGCACCCCAAGGAGGGTTGGGGATTGAACCTGTAACTGAGGTACCTTTGACTGGAATAGAACCCGAGATTCGCTCTATCCACTGAGCCAAACTGGTTAGGGCTGCTGTTGTTTTTTAAAAGTTTTTTTTTTTTTTTTTTTTTTTTTTTTAGAGGAAGGGAGACACAGAGAGAAAAACATTGATATCAGAGTGAAACATTGAGCCTAAACCGGTTTGGCTCAGTGGATAGAGCGTTGGCCTGCAGACTCAAGGGTCCCGGGTTCGATTCCGGTCAAGGGCATGTACCTTGGTTGTGGGCACATCCCGAGTGGGGGTGTGCAAGAGGCAGCTGATCAATGATTCTCTCTCATCAATGTTTCTAACTATCCCTCTCTCTTCCTCTCTATAAAAAATAAATAAAATATATTAAAAAAAGAGAGAGAGAGAGAGTGAGTGAAACATTGATAAGCAGCCTCTTGCATGTCCCTATTTGAGGATTGAACCCGTAACCCGGGCTTGGACCCTGACTGGGAATCGAACCAGCAACCTTTCAGTGTACAGGATGATGGCCTACCAACTTAGCCCTGGTGTTGGTTTTGTAAGTTCTTTATAAATTTTGGATATTAACCCCTTATCAGATGTATCTGTTTGCCCATTCAGTGGGTTGTCTCTCATTTTGTTGATGGTTTCCTTGGCTATGCAAAACTTTTTTAGTTGAATGTATTCCCATTTATTTTTCTTTTGTTTCCCTTGCCCATGGAGCTCTGTCAGAAAAAAGTATTGCTACAAGAAATGTCCGAAATGTTACTGTCTATTCTTTCTCCTATCATTGTCATTGTTTCCGGTCTAACATTTAAGTCTTTAAACTATTTTGAGTTTTTTCTTTTTTTTTTTTTTAACTTTTTAAAAAATATATTTCTTTATCGATTTCAGAGAGGAAGGGAGAAGAAAAGAGAGAAACATCAATCATGAGAGAGAATCATCGATCTGCTGCCTCCTGCACGCCCCCTCCTGGGGATTGAGCCCACAACCCATGCATGTGCCCCCGGGCAGGATTGAACCTGGGACCCTTCAGTTCGTAGGATGATGCTCTATCCACTGAGCCAAGCCAGCCAGGGCTGGATTATTCTTGTGTATATGTAAGCAGTTGGTCAAGTTGTATTTTTTTTTTTTTTTTTTGCACATATCGGTCCATTTTCCCCCAACACCATTTATTGCACCATTTACCCCATGGCATGTTCTTGCTTCCTTCGTCAAATATTAATTAATATTAATGGGTTTATTTCCAGGCTTTCTATTCTGTTCTATTGATCTATATGCCTATTCTTTTTTTAAAAATATATTTAATTGATTTTTTTTACAGAAAGAAAGGGAGAGGGATAGAGAGCTAGAAACATCGATGAGAGAGAAACATAGGCCAGCTGCCTTTTGCACACCCCCTACTGGGGATGTGCCTGCAACCAATGTACATGCCCTTGACCGGAAGGCAGTCCGCAGACCGACACTCTATCCACTGAGCCAAACCGGTCCCGGCTATATGCCTATTCTTATGCCAGTGCCATGCTTGTTTGATTACTATGGCATTGAGGTATATAGTTTGATAAAAGGTAGTGTGATTCCTCTCTCTTCGTTCTTTTTTCTCAAGATTGCTGTGGCTACTCAGATTTGTTTTTTTGTTTTTTTGTTTGTTTGTTTTTTGGGGTGTGTGTGTGTGTGTGTGTGTGTGTGGTTCCAGATACATTTTTGGGATATTTGTTCTAGTTCTTTGAAATACACCATGTATCTGGAGAGAAATTGTATTGAGTCTATAGATTGCTTCGGATTATGAACATTTTAATGATTTAATTCTTCCTATTCGTGAACATGCCAGGCCACTGCCAGGCATATAGCAGCGGCCACCTTGGACCCGTCAGGGCCCTGGCCCTCCCTGGCTGACCACAGACATACGAGTGAGACCAGAATGGGCCAGAGGAGTCATGGGCTAAAGAAATGGCTCCTATTTTAAGGTTTCGTCGGAGGGGCCTTGTTTGGGAGCCACTGAGAGCCGGCACAGACGGGGTTCTGATGGGCCCAGCTCTGGGGCCCCACTCACCCTTGTCCTGTGTCTGCTCTGCCACACTCCTGCGTCCCCTCCTGGGGTCCAGCACCGCAGGGTAGCTGGTCACGTTTCTGATGACCGGGCTGGCTGGGGCACCCGGCATCTCGCGGCCAGTGTGGCCGGGCCCCGGGAGGCCCTCGGGGGAGAAGGCGGTGCTGTCCTGCTGGGCCTCGTGCCCCCGGGACCAGGAAGTGGAGAGAACGCCATCGTGGTTCCTGGGGACGGGAAGGCGAGCACCGGCTCCTTCTGTCACGGTGTCTGGAGGCGCAGAGGCGGGCAGCTCCGAGGAGGCAGGGCAGATGCAGGATGCAAGCAGGGTGCCTGGAGGAGGGGGGGGGGGGAGAAGACAAGAGGGGAGTAAGTGGGACCCAAGGTGCGATGCCGCCCCCAGCAGTCCTTCCTGTGCTGGGGAGGACGAGGCCGGCACAGGGAGAGTTGACGCTGACAACAGGAATCGTGATAGAAACATTGAGGATGGGAAAAGAACATTCAGTGAGAACCTCTGGTCAGCCAGACACGGTTCTAAGCACTGCACACATGTTATCTCACGTGTTCCTTATACATCGACCCCACAAAGCACACGTTACACTGGGCGGTCGGCCGCACTCTAACCTCTGCTCTGCTGTGGCCTCTCTGAGCTCCCTGGTTGGTGGCCCCGTGCCCTTTGCTTCTGACCGTGGGAGTGACCTTGCAGTTACTGGTCCCACAGCTCCTTCCTCCCTCCCTCCCAAATAGAATGCATGTCAAGTGCTTACAATGGTGTGTTAACCAGTGACTGCCAGATAGGCACTTAACAATAGAACTGTAATTTTCATCATTGTTATTATTCTTTTTTAAAAATATATATATTTTATTGATTTTGTACAGAGAGGAAGGGAGAGAGATAGAGAGTTAGAAACATCGATGAGAGAGAGTCATCAATCAGCTGCCTCTTGCACACCGACTACTGGGGATATGCCCGCAACCAAGGAACATGCCCTTGACTGGAATCGAACCCAGGACCCTTCAGTCCCCAAGCCGACGCTCTATCCATTGAGCCAAACCGGTTTCGGCTCATTGTTATTATTCTTGCCCCCACAATTACAAGTACTGGGTGTGCTGCAAATATGCCTTTTAAAGATAAAAAGTCACAAAATAGGTGGTTACATATTAAGGATCAGAAATGCCTGCTTATAGAACAGAGGCTGCGCCCCTCTGCTGGAGCTCCTACTGGGCGGCCATCTGTCTGTCCCTCTTGCACTGGTACGAGCCCTTGGGTGCTGCACGGCCCCATGTCGCTTTACCAACACCCTGCCTTCACCTCTGCAAACTGTCCCTTTGCCAAACCCTGCTCATTGCTCCCTCTGAGTTCACCATCTCCTTCCTGTCCCCACCTTGACCGATCCAGCCATTCCAGCCCTATTTGAGGCGAAGAAGCAAAGATGAGAGGATTCAAGACCTCTCCCTAGGATGTGACCGGCGGTAAGCAGCACCTACGGAGTCGAAATTCTCAGCCACTGAAGTACACTGTGGAGTGAGTCCCCGCCCTCAGTTTCTCTCACTCCCTCTCATTAGATTTCCGCGTTGCTCAGTGCTTGAAGCCGGCCCTCGGAGTCTGTCTCCAGACCTCTGCTCTTGCCCACCCCACTCTGTGACCTCTCCCTGGAATGGTGACGGTTGCAGTAAGAACACAAGCTCCTTCCATAAAAGACGGAAGAGTTTGCCCTGGCTGGTTTGGCTCAGTGGATAGAGCGTTAGCCCACGGACTGAAGGGTCCGAGATTCGATTCTGGTCAAGGGCACGTACCTTGACCAGGATGCAGGAGGCAACCAATCAATGTGTCTTTCTCACATCCATGTATCTCTATGTCTCTCCCTCTCCCTTCCACTCCAAAAACCAACAGAAAAATATCCCAACATGAGGATTAACAACAAGAAGAAAGCCGAAAAAGTTTGACAAAAATAAAAAGAAACTTCTACGAAAGTTAAAAAAAAAAACACACACACACAAAAAAAAAAACCCACCACTGCTGAAACCGGTTTGGCTCAGTGGATAGAGCGTCGGTCTGCGGACTGAAGGGTCCCAGGTTCGATTCCGGTCAAGGGCATGTACCATGGTTGCGGGCACATCCCCTGTAGGGGGTGTGCAAGAGGCAGCTGGTCGATGTTTCTCTCTCATCGACGTTTCTAGCTCTCTATATCTCTCTCTTCCTCTCTGTAAAAAATCAATAAAATATATTAAAAAACAAACAAACAAACAAAAAAACAACCCACCACCCACAAAGTCAATATAACAACGACCTACCAGGGAAAAGCATGTGCAACTGATATCACAGACAAAGTGCTCACTTCTCTAATACGTAAAGTGGTCCTAGAAACCAATAAGAAAAATACCAACCACCTAACAGGGAAATATACAGAAGAGATGGGTAGGTGATTCTGAGAAAAGAAAATTCAACGTCTCTTGACATAGGGACAAGGTTCAGCTGTACTCATAGCAAGATAAACGGAAATGAAAACAAGCAGAGGTAACAGGGAATGCTTTGCACCTAGCAGATTGGCCAACATCCAAGAGTCTGATGCTGTCAGTGAGACCGAGGGCACAGGAAGCTCACACCGCTGGTGCAACCCCATGCAGAGGGCAGACTAAAGCTTCCCAAATCTAACGCGGGTCAAGTGCTTACAATGGTGTGCTAACCAGGTGACTGCCAGATAGATGCTTGACATTAGAACTGGAATTTCATCATTATTAGTTTTTAATATATTTTATTGATTTTAAAAAAATATATATTTTATTGATATTTTACAGAGAGGAAGGGAGAGAGATAGAGAGCTAGAAACGTCGATGAGAGAGAAACATCGATCAGCTGCCTCTTGCACATCCCCTACTGGGGATGTGCCCACAACCACGGTACATGCCCTTGACCGGAATCGAACCTGGGACCTTTCAGTCCGCAGACCGACGCTCTACCACTGAGCCAAACCGGCTTTGGCTGATTTTTTTTTTTTTTTTTTAAGAGAGGAAGGGAGAGGGAGAGAGAGTCAGAAACATTGATGAGAGAGAAACAGCAATCAGCTGCCTCCTGCACACCTCCTACCAGGGATGTGACCGCAACCAAGGTACATGCCCTTGACTGGAATCGAACCTGGAACCTTTCAGTCTGGAGACTGACACTCTATCCACTGAGCCAAACTGGTCAGGGCTTTATTATTATTATTATTATTGCCCCCACAATTACAAGTACTGTAAATATGCCTTTTAAAGATATAAAGTCATAAAATAAGGATTCCATGTTAAGGATCAGAAATGCCCGCTTATAGATCAAAGGCTGAAACATGAGCGCTCTCCTGGGACGTGGTGAGAAGGAGAGGCTCGGGGTGACTTCTGCGGCATCAGGTAGACACGGCACGGCACCCCGGAAGGGGTGAGAGGCCGCGGGGCAGCCCCAGGCGGTCTGACGCCAGATGCTGGCTGAGTGCCAGGGACTGTGCCACCTTCTCCAACCATCGCCTCCCTGGGCCCCTCAACCACTGAAGTTGGTTCCCAACATGTTTTGGCCAAGCCCCACCTAAGCATCTCTAGAATCCTGATGCCCCTCCACCCCATGACACATAATTCTTTCCAGAGCCCGGAGCATGGAATCCGTGTGCGGGTTCGGTCCCCAGGCCTGGCCTGCAGTATCAGGGCCATCTTCCATGGCTGTCAGAGCCTGCCCGCCAGGGGTGGGGGAGTGGGAGAGGGATCGAGAAGTTGGCCGTTCCCACCTGCTTGCCAGCCCCACCTCCGCCTCCGGTCGCCCTCTGTGTGTGGGGCAACTGGCAGGGCAGGACCTTGCCGGGCGGGGGGGGGGGGGGGGGGGAGGGAGAAGAGACCGAGGGGTGGTCTCATATGATTGGTCACGTGGTCGTTCTGCCGTTAGGGTCAAGTTGCATATTACCCTTTTATTATATAGGGTTATTCAAAAGGTGAGCTCCTGTTCCCGTGGAGGAAGCCTAAAAGGCCATGAACTTGGTCTAAACAAGCTTCCAAAGAACGTGGCATCCATGAAAGAGAAAAATGAAGGAACCAAAGGACAGTTGAAGGACTGAGGAAGACATCACTGAGAAATTGTTAAAAAAAATAATAATAATATAAAGTGATATGAAAAATAGCAAATGAAGTTCCAAAACATAATAGAGATTTTAAATGCATACATATGTCACAATATATACTTGTATATTGTATCTGAGGCCCCTAGAGCCATAAGAAATGCAAACAGTTCACTGCTAATCACTCGTTCTCGAATGCCCCCTCTTAAACATCAAATTGCCCCCCTGGGGGGCATGTGCCCCACGTTGGGAACCACTGTTCTGGTCTGTTTCACAGGCTGAGAAGCTGAGACACAGGAAAGTTGCATCTCGGACCCAAGGTCAGGAGGGCAGAGCCGGGAGCAGTCCCACCGCAGGCCCCAGGATCCAGGCGACTCCCTCTTCCTGCTTCCCTGGTGTTACCTCCGAGCTGGCAGCCGATGTGACTTATCTCCGCGCCTGCTCATAAGCACTCCATGCCTCCGGTGCCTGCAGGGCCTGCTCAGGGGAGGGTGCTCCAGGGACCGGAGAGACAGGGGGAAGTGGGAACGTAGTCTCCGGGTGAGGCGTGGCTGTGGGCGGGGAACACGGCCCCTCCTGCGACAACCGAACAGCAAAGGTGCCCGCGTTTCCCGGGCCAGGGCGGAGCTGCGCAGAGGGCCCGCTGCAGGCTGTGCTTCAGGACCCTCCCGGCCGGCCTGCTGGCCTGTGACCCTGCGACCATGGCTGAAAGAGGCTGGAGGGGCCGGGAGGTGGCAGCGAGCCTCCGGGGGCCACTGCATGGAAGCCCCTCACCCAGGAAGGTCCCCTCACCCAGGAGGGTCTCCTCACCCAGGAGGGTCCCCTCACCCAGGAAGCGCCCCTCACCCAGGAAGGTCTCCTCACCCAGGAAGGTCCCCTCACCAGGAAGGTCCCCTCACCAGGAAGCGCCCCTCACCCAGGAAGGTCCAGTCACAAACAGTGCCCCAGCCACACAGACAGCCCCCCCCCCCCCACAACTGTGACCAGAGAACAGAAGCCTCTCCTCTTCCTTCCCCCTGTGCCTGTGGCCTGGGGGAGGGGGGGGGGACGCACAGACCACAGCTCCGGGCAGGGAAAAGGGCCGTGAGACAGGCCCGCCCTGTCCTGTGCTGCCCCCAGGCCCGGCTGGGCACAAACAGAGCATTAACCCGGGAAGTCTGGGTTAATGACCCAGAACCGGACTGGCCCAGACCTGGGGAAGGAGGGAAACCCCTTATTGTCTGAGCGGTGGATGAGTGTGGCTCTCCACGGGGGTCAAATCCCCCGTCTGCACTTCCCTGCTGTGTGGCCCACGGAGGGTACATGACCTCCTGTGCCTCAGTTTCCCCTCTGTGGAACGGGATCCATCCAGCCCTGCGCCACGGGGTCAGGAATGAAACGGTGCTCAGTGAAAGCTCCTGAGCTCGGTCACAATGGCCTCTTTGTACCAGGATTGCAGTTACTTTACGATTGTTACTTTGTACCAGGGTTGCAGTTACTTTAAGACACTATCGCCACTTAAACATCACGATTAGAGGGGCAGAGCTGGGTGAGACGGGGTGCGCTGGTGGAAGGGGCTGGGGCGGGGTCCTGGGCTCCAGTTCCGTCCTTGCCAGCCCTGTGATCTGATGCAGGGGGCGCCGCGCCTGCCGTTTCCCCCTTTGTAAGAGGGGTCCATAGCACAGATGCCCATGCCCGGTGGGCACTGCCCAGAGTGGCAGCTCTGAGTGGGGCGTCTCTCACTGGGATGGAAACTCTCCGAGGGGCGCCCTCCCCGGTCCCTGAGCCGAGGGGCGCCGCTGTCCCCCACGCACGCACCTGTGAGCAGCAGTCCGTCCCAGGCAGGGCCACGGCCGGGGCCGGCGCTCAGGGGGCGCCTCATGCCGGTTCTGTTCAGGGGCACAGCGGGGAGATAGCCCCGTCAGGAGTGGGGCTTCCTGGACAGCTCAGGCAAGTACTCTGCCCTGGCCCTGCCCCTGCCCGGGCCACACCTCCACTCCCCCTCTTCCCCTACCCCTCCAAGTCCCAGCCTCCAGCTGCAGCCGAAAAGCCACCTTCAGGCCCGCACCCTTCTCAATTCTTCTCAGCAGGGGGTCGGTGGGAGTGGGGGGTGGGGAGCAGGCTGGGGAGCAGGACTCCTGGAAGAGGGGCTCTGGGGTTTTGCTCCCCTCCCTC
This sequence comes from Pipistrellus nathusii, assembly GCA_963693515.1. NCBI lineage: Eukaryota > Metazoa > Chordata > Mammalia > Chiroptera > Vespertilionidae > Pipistrellus > Pipistrellus nathusii. Next base: position 40,207,504 of record OY882872.1, on the reverse strand, counting down.
TCTACACAGCCTCCCCCTCCACGCTGGGAGACTGATAAAGGCAGAGGGTGGGGCCCAATGATCACCCCAAGTCAGAGGTGAGTAATGGCCAAAGGTCATCGGGTGCCGGGTGCGGGGTGCCGGGGGAGGGAGAAGCAGGAGGGGGACCTCGCTGCTTCCTGGCTTCGCTCCAGGCTCTGTGCTGTCAGCTCTGGGACTCAGTTTCCCTTCTCTGTGGAACGGGGTGTTGTTCCTGGCATCCGTCCCAAGGTCGGAGGGGCCCTGGGACATCGGGGACTCGGCAGAGTGCCTGCCAGGTGGCAGGTGCTCAGCGAGTGGTGGCAGCTATGACAGCGACAATAGTTCTTTTTCATTTTATTTTATCGATTTTTTTACAGAGAAGAAGAGAGAGGGATAGAGAGTTAGAAACATTGATGAGAGAGAAACATCAACCAGCTGCCTCCTGCACAATTCCCGCTGGGGATGTGCCTGCAACCAAGGTACACGCCCTTGACCAGAATCGAACCTGGGACCTTTCAGTCCGCAGGCCGACGCTCTATCCGCTGAGCCAGACCGGTTTTGGCAGCACCACCAGTTCTCACTGCTGGTCTCCGGGATGTCCTGGGGCCGCTCAGAAGCCCAGTGTCAGGGCCGTGCCCAGACTGTACCCTGCATTTTGGATTCTGGGAGGATAAGCCACGAAAGCACCTTTCTCTCACCCTTTGATTCCCCAAGCCCGCGCTTCCCTCCTCGAATAAATGAACAGTAGCATTCACTGCCTGAGCAGCTGGTGGTGGCGGAGCCCAGCACCCAGAGCCCAGCACCCACCGCGGGCCGGGCACAGCACGAGCTCAGCCTGTGTCTGATGGAAGCCTCAGAGCCACTTGAGGGGTCGGCACGATCTTTCTCTTGCCCAGTGGTGCACAGAGAACAAGTAACTCACCGGCCATCACGCAGCCACTGGCGGCAGCTTCTGCCCGTTCCTGGAGGCTCCGCCTCGGGGCCCCCAAAGCATCTCACGGCTGACACGGTCCGGTCTCCAATCAAACAGCAGCGCCTGGAGGAGGCCTCCCCAAGGCCGGCTGCAAGGCAGGCCCCCAGCTCCCTGCTAGTGTTAACGGGAAAAATGAAAGCATGAGAGAGGCCGAAAAACCAGGGCTACAGGCTTTCTTAGAGGGGAAGGACCTGCCGGGCTGGCTGCCTCCCAAAGGAAGCGAGCACACCTGCAGGGGTGAAGGCGCCGTTTGAGAGGGGAATGGGAAGAGGTGGGGGGCTTAGGGCACTCGGCGCGCGCTGATTGGCGGTTTCCTGTAAGGCACATGATTAGGGACTTGGGGATGGGGGCTTAGGGTACTTGGCAGGTGCTGATGGGCGGTTCATGTACAGTCCACGGAAGGCGCCTGGTGAGGCGTCAGGAATGTCCAGCTGCAGGTGCAGGTTACGTCATTCTCCGTCCATCAGTTGGGGGAAGGGAGGATCTATCAAAAAAATATTCAAACCTGTAAAGAATTGTTGTGAGTTTATTTGAACCAAACTGTTGACGATTTCCAGGGAGGAAAACATCAACGAATTAAGATTATTCTCCAGAGAATGGCGGGTTACATCTGTATTTATTCATTGCAAGCAAAGGAGGGGACGTAGGTGGGTCACATGAAATCCATTACTGATAGACTAGAGGGGTGGGAGAAAGCAAAGTGGGGAAAACCTCTGGGATTGGATAAAAAGTAAAATGATAGACACGTACTTAGGTGGGTGCAGGAGCAATGAACATGATAACAATGAAGGAATTTGTGGAATCTGTCCTGGTGCCCAGGCACATTAGGTTGTCTCAAGGGATCTGGAAAAAGGGAAGTTATGAGTTACCCAGGCATTTTAAGGGTGTGATATCATAGATGCAAAAAGACAGAAAGGCTTGGCTCAGTGGATAGAGCGTTAGCCTGCCGACTGAAGGGTCCCAGGTTCGATTCCGGTCAAGGGCACATGCCCAGGTTGCAAGCTAGATCCCCAGTGGGAAGCATGCAAGAGGCAGCCAATCAATGATTCTCTCTCATCACTGATGTTTCTCTCTCTCCTTCTCCCTTCCTCTCTGAAATCAATAAAGAAATATATACATTTTTTTAAGGTAAAGATTGACCTTGTCAGTGAAGATACTGGCCTAGGATATAACTGCCCACCATCACTGCTTTTAGTTAAAGTTTCATTTCAGACTATCCTCTGCAGTTTCTTTAGGTCTCTGAGTTCGCAGGACCATCATTCAGGCCTCCCCTGAGCTTGACAGGTCAACGTGTGGCCCCTTTCCTCCAAATTAGCAAGACACACTGTTTTATTTTATTTTATTTTATTTTTACAGTATTCACTACTACCTGAAATTATTTCTTTTTTTTTAAAAAATATTTTTTATTGATTTTTTACAGAGAGGAAGGGAGAGGGATAGAGAGCTAGAAATATCTATGAGGGAGAATCATCGACCAGCTGCCTCCTCCACACCCCCCACTGGGGATGTGCCCGCAACCAAGGTACATGCCCTTGACCAGCATCGAACCCGAGACCTTTCAGTCCGCAGGCTGACGCTCTATCCACTGAGCCAAACCGGTCTTGGCTGAAATTATTTCTTATTTTTTTATCCTGTTCTTAACGATCTCTCTCCCGCCCCCAGGGCCAGCTCAGATCCAGGAAGGTAGGGATTTTGTCGGTCACAGCGGTGTCCCCAGTGTCTAGAACTGAAAGCACCTGGCATGCCATTAGTGCTATAAAAATATCTTCCTAGTGAATTAATAAGCGAGTGTGGATAATGAGGGCTTTGAGAATTGGATGCAGATCTGACTCAGAAGCTCAGGCTTTTCCCCAGAGAGGTCCAAGTTCCACCCTGGGGCAAGGTTCCATGTCAAGGGACTTGGCTATGTCTCTATTGGCATGAGCAGTCATGCATCTTTTATGATTTTGCCTCTGCCGGGACGACTACTCAGGCCAGGGGACCCCTGAAGGGTGGGTGATAAGCAAATAATTACAACACGTTTAGTAACCATCCGTCATGTGGGTGAGGACTCTGTGGGTTCTGCTCACCCAGCATTCATCTCTTTTATTTAGCTAACAGCCCCTGTGGCTTCCTTTGCGACACCAACCTCCTCATGGGTCCAGAGAAGTGAGGCACTCAAGCCCGGCCAATCAGAGCACTTCACCCTCCAACCACAGTGATTGGGTGAGCTCTAGACATGTGACCCAAGCCTGGCCAATCAGAGCCATTCCATCCCATCCTTCAGAGATTGTTTGAGAGCCGGGCACACCACCCAAAGCACACCAAGGAGGAGCACTCTGAGAACTTTTATCAGAATTCTGGGGATTAAAGCCTTTTCCTTCTGCTGGGTTTGCTAAGGAGTCTAAGTGTGGAGCTGCGGAGGCCCTCCTTCTACCATGAGTAGAGAGATTTCCTAAGGATGAGACCAACGCATGGGAAAGGTAGCCAGCTGATGGACAGAGATGTCTGATGACGTCATTTAAACACCTAGAGCCAGCTGTGCCTGAAGCTGGCTTTGAGAGCCTAGATATTCCCACTGAGCTTCCCAGAACAGTTAGACTTGGGATGCAGTTACTTGCCTCCAAAATAACTTTGAGAGGAAGGACAGGTGGAAAACAGAGTTTGGAGAGCATATGACTCGGCATCCAGCCAAGTTTGAAGATGGTGAAGGAGACAGTTAAACTGACCCTGGGCGAAGAGAAGGAGTTAGCATGTTGGTGCTTCCAAACTTCAGTCTTTCTCACACCACATCATAATCCCTCCCATATGCACACTCCACCTACATTATTACATATTTACTTAATATTTTTAAATTCAATTCATCTAAAATAAGCTGAAATCAGTTTTTTTTTAAATTGACTTCAAAGAGAAAGGGATAGATAGAAAGATCAGTGATAAGAGAGAATCATTGATCATTTGCCTCCTGCCACCCCACACTGGGGATCGGGCATGTGCCCCTGGCCGGAATCGAACCTGAGACCCTTCAATCTGCAGGGCAATGCTTTATCCACTGAGAAAAACTGGCTAGGGCCTGAAATCAGTTTTCATTATTTTATTTTATTTTATTTTATTTTATTTTATTTTATTTTATTTTATTTTATTTTATTTTAAGGACTCTTTACAAAAGTGTATCTTTATTGATTTCAGAGAGAAAGGGAGAGAGATATGGAAACATAAATGATGACGAGAGAATCATAGGTCGGCTGCCTCCTGCACACCCCATTTTGAATCGAGCTGAAACTAGTTAGGGCTATACATGGATTTTTTTAAAAAAATTTATTTTATTTTATTTATTTATTTATTTATTTTGACAAGACAGATCCACCGTAGATTTATTTGTACAAACAGCACAGGATGGCACCAGTGCCACGCGGACAGCAGCCCAGGGGCCCCACCAGTCCTTCCGTCGTCACGTCAGCAGACAGAGTGACATGGAGCCTTCGTGGGGCCTGGGCACCTTTGAGAGCCTGAGCGACAGCCACACCTGCCGCCTGGGGCTTGGTTTCCGCCTTGGCCTTGGCCTTGGCCTTTGGCCGGCAGAGCCTGAGCCCCTTGGCAATGTGGCAGGAGCATGTTCCCAGGTGGGGTGAGCGATGTAGGGAGTTGGCTGAGTTTGCAGCTGCTGCCCTTTGGGATTGGGCCCGGGCTCCTTGGGCTGGACCAGGGCCTTGATGGCCTCAGCGCGGGCGCTCATGGCCTTGGCGTTGTTCGCCTGCATCTTCTTGTTGTGCTTTTTGGCAAAGCGTATGTTCCTTAGGAACTTGGGGTCTACCCCCTTAAGAGATTCTCATCTTTGGGACAAGGGTTTCCTGATGCCGTTCCTGTGCCATTTTTGGGACTGGTTGTGCGCGGTGTGGTTCTTGGATGTGGCCATCTCTGCACAGAAGCCCGCGGCTCCCGAATCGCCAGGGACCGGAAGAGCTATACATGGATTTTGGATGGTGTGGGGGCGGGAGCCTCTGACCCCGCATTGTGCAGGGGCCCATGCATTGCATCCCGTCTTGCTCCACCTTTCCACGCTCTTCTCTGGAAGCCGGTACAGCGGGATACACCCTCTCTGCCTAGTTCCTTTTAAAAAGTATTTTAAAAATAAATTTATTTTTTCTGTTTAATGTGTTTTTATTGATTTTAGAGAGAGAGGAAGGAAGAGAGAGAGAGAGAGAGAGAGAGAGAGAGAGAGAGAGAGAGAGAGAAACATCATTTGGTTATCTCTTGTACATGCCCTGACCAGGGACTGAGCACATAACCTGAGCACCTGCCCTGACTGGGAGTCAAACCAGAGACCTCTCAGTGAACAACCAACTGAGCCACCCAGTCATGGTGGAGGTGCATGTTTTTGCTGAGGACAGTGGTGGGATGGGCCTTGGGTCTCTGGGGGGTGCAGGAGGTCACAGCTCCACCCCATTTACAGCTTCTGGGGATCACAGGGAAGTGCGCGCGCGCACACACACACACACACACACACACACACACACACACCCGTGGCTTCTGATGCTGATGATAAGAAGGGATAGTGAGTGCCCGCTCCCATCTGGGCAGGGCAGGGCGCTCTCTTGATAAGAAAGATCAAGGCTGGGCTCTAACAAGAGGCTGACAGCTCCCTAGGCCTCCGGCTGTCTCAGGAGAGCTGTATCACGCCTGCCTCCCCCCCCCCCCCCCCTTCCCTGTGCACTGTTGATAGTTCCTTCTTGGTGGAGCCAGTTCTCCAGAAGTCTGTCAGGAGCCTTCTCAGGTTACAGAGCCTCAGGGTCTGCAGGTCCAGACCAGGGTCTGCAGGTCCTTCTCTGCAGAAGGAATATGATTCTGGCAGAGCTCCCCCGATCTCCATGCTCCTCCCTTTCCCGATAATACGCCAACCTTGACTTTTCAATGGACACATTGGAGCCCAGCGGACATCACACTCTCCATGGGCCCCTGAGCGGAGTGTTGCCGGTGACAGCAGTTTGGCCAATAGATAACAGTTAGGGGTGTGGCACGGGACGTCCAGGGGTCGGCCTTAAGGAGAGTTTCTCTATCCCCTTCTTCCTTTTCACTGCTCACGGGATGGAATGTGGATCTGATGGCTGGAGCAGCAACAGCCATCTTGGACCACAGTTATAGACAGATGACAGAGCGATAATATGAAAGGACGCCCTAACCGGTTTGGTTCAGTTCGATTCAAGTCAAGGGCACGTACCTTGGTTGTGGGCACATCCCCAGTAGGAGGTGTGTAGGAGGCAGCTGATCGATGTTTCTCTCTCATCAATGTTTCTAACTCTCTCCCTTCTTCTCTGTAAAAAAAAAAAAATCAATAAAATATAAAAATAAATTCTTTAAAAATATAATATGAAAGGAGGCAGAGTCCCCAGGATTGTGAAGGTGCCACATTAGCCCTGACACTCTAACTCTAGACTCTGTTTATGTAAAAGCAAATTCAACTTCCTGCCTGGCTGGGATTGCTCAGTGGGTGAGTGTTGACCTGTGAACCAGGAGGTCATGGCTTGACTCCTGGCCAGGGCACATGTCTGGGTTTCAGGCTGGATCCTCAGTGTGGGACGTGCATGAAGCGGCCAATCGATGATTCTCTCTCATCATTGATGTTTCTATCTCCCTCTCCCTTCCTCTCTGAATCAATAAAAATATATTTAAAAACAAAACAAGACGGCTTCCATCTTGTGTAGGCCATTTGACTTTGGGCCTTCTGTTACTTGCGGCTGAAACTAGTCTGGACACGATGCCCTCTCAGGAAGCAGACACACAGGAGCATTCCGGCAAGGCAAGTGCACCTCTCAAGATTCTTGCTCGAAACTGGCCAGGGGGAGGAGGATTCACACCTCAGAAATGGGCATGCAGTGCACATCAGGGCTTTTCTTTCTGCATCCAGAGAGTTGGTTTGCCAGCACCCCATTGCCCCCTGCTCCGTGTGTCCCTATTGCCCTCCTCTCTTCCCCGCCTCCCTTCTGAGACCCAGAACTGTTGTGGGGTTGAATCCTGGATTCAAAATAAGACCACCGGAGGGTGGTGATTGATTTAAAAAAGCAGGCAAGGATTTATTGAAAAACTGGCCAGGACAGCCGTGAGAGCACCACACACAGATGGAGTCCACATGACCGTGCTGTTCCAGGTGTAGGCAGTCCTTTTAAAGGTCCAAACCACAGGAATTTTCCTTTGTTCTAAGTTCTAAATCCTAAAGGCTGGATGTTGGAATGTGGCCCTTGCTTGTGAAAGCAGATAGTACAGAAGTAGAGCTGAGCAGTTAATCTCTAAAGGTTATCTGCAGTTTCAACTCCTGGAGCAACTGAGTCAGTGAGGATCAATCTCCTGTGGTCCAGGCGCACAGGCACAGGAAAATTGCCTTAGCCTCCAGGTCTCAATCTGGAAGCTGAGGCAACTACCCTATTGTTTAAGCAAGTGCAGAAGCCAGAATAGCAGAGTTAAAATTCAAACAGAGTTAAAATTCTGAGATGAATATTCTTAATGCGTTATTTCAGAACAGCCCATTCATCTGTCTCCTGCACGTCCCCATGTGCACGCCCGCAGGCCCCCTGACCCCCTCTTGGGCACTCAACTGTGTCCCCTCCCCTCTGCCCTGCTCCCAGCACCTCGGTGATGACCCGTCTCTGCCACTCACCCTGCCACCTTCAGCCCTCCCCACACCATGGAGCCATCGTCCCCAACTCCCCTCCATCTCTCACCCCCCCCCCAATCCAACCTGTCAATGTGTCAATCTGTCAATTCACAACCAGAAAACCTCCTAATCGCCCAGGCTTTCCGGGCCTCACCCCGCCCCGTCCCAGGCAGCCTTCCCTCACCACAGGTTGGTTTGCATGTGATCATCTTTTATAGGAATGGGATCACGCTGCCGGCACTCGGCCGTTGTCTGGCTTCTTTTCCTCGGCGTAATTCTTCTGAGATTTAGCCATGCGGTTGCCTTATCAATAGCCATTCCTTCCCGTGGTTGCGTCGTGGTCCCTTGCGTGGATGTCCTGCAGTCTGTTCACCCAGCCCCCCAGATTGCTCCAGTTCTGAGATGCTGGGGCTACGGGGTCCGAGCTCTGACCCCTGTGGGCTGGATGGTGACAGCCACCTCTCCCTCCCTGGTCTCTTTCCTCTCCGGTCTTTCCAAGTATCCAGAGAGATTCCATTAAAACCCCAAGCATGCCTTCTCCTTGCTCTGCCCTGTCTCCAACAGAGTCAAAGCCAAAGTCCTCCCCCGCCCCACACCCGCCATGTATGCACCCCACTCCTCCCTCATCTCCCACTGTTCCTCACTCACTCTCTCCAGCCACACCCTGTCTCCGCTGTTTGCTCCTAGACAAGGCAGGGCGGGCCCCAGCGCCAGGCTCTGAGGGCTGTGGGCTGTGGCTCGTCCCTCTGTCCCCTCTGTCCCCAGGCCACTCCCCAGGATCTGTGCTCATTCCTCTCTTCCCTCCACAGAAGCTCCAGTGTCTCCTTCTCAGAGAGCCCGCCCCGACCTCCCAGCATTCCCCGCACTCCCCTCCCCTCCTGCTGCTTCTGCTCAGCACCGACCATCCACTCACCTCTCCAGGCATCTACTTCTTTGCTATGTTCACTGACTGTCACTGCCCCGTGTCACCTCCCCGCGGGGAGGGACCCTGTCGTGTTCGTTGCCACTGCCCCGCACCCCCACAGGGCCCAGCACAGAGCAGGGGCTCAGGTAGTAGCTGTGCATGGACAGGCGTCCCCAGGTCTGCCATGTTGTGGAAGCCCCCCAACCCCCAGATCTCCCTTGCCTCCCCCAAAGTGGTTGGGACTCAGTGAATCAAGTCAGGCCAAGCTCCTGCCCCAGAGGAGACATGCAGTGACAGCCAGTTCCCTCCGTGCTGGGGAAATCCATGATGCGGGAAAGATAAGATCATCACGGTCAAGGCCCGACAGGAAGGGGAAGCTGCTCTGGGAATCCCCAGAGGAGATTGGTGGGTTTTTGATCATTTGTTCACTCATTGATTGGTTCATTAGTTCACCCCTTCATCCATCAACCATGAAGTGTCAGCTAATTTTGTGTGTGTGTGTGTGTGTGTGTGTGTGTGTGTGTGTGTGTGTGATGTTAACAATACCACCTAAGTCAGCATTACTTCAAGTGTGATCTATGGTTACCTTCACTTTGTTTTTAATAACTTGTAATGAACTTGAGCTCTTTGAAATTTCCTTCGCAGCTAGCCACCATGGCTAAGGTAATTTCTATAAAATCATCAAGGCCATTTCTGAGGCTGGATAAACTAAATTATTGAATCATTTTAGAAGCGCCACCTTTGAAACTGATTTTGTATTTATTTATTTTTTGTCGATCCTCACCCAAGGATATTTTTTCCATTGTTTTTGAGAAAGAGTGAAAAGGAGGGAGGGAAAGAGGGAGGGAAAAAGAGAGAGAAAGAGAGAGGGGGGGCAACATCAATTGGTTGCCTCCAGAACACACCCCAACCAGGGCAAAGATGGAACCTGCAACCCAGGTAGGTGTCCATGACCCTTCAATGCAGGGCCAACTCTCTAACCACTGAGTCATACTGGCCAGGACAGAAAGTGATTTTATATTACAAATTACTGATGTTGAATATTGCTTAAAACCATTTAAAATTAAATTTCTAGAGCTTCATTCATCAAAATAACTTTTTAGGTTTTATGCACATTTAAAACTACATTTATTTATGTATTTATTTCACACATTCTCCCACCCCAAGCATGTCAAACTCGTGGCCCGAGGGCCACATGTGGCCCACAATGACTATTTTTTGCAGCCCAGCTAATATAACAGGATGTATAAAATGTTTTAATTAAAATTTTGTAACTTAATTTTTACAATATCCTGTTACACATAATTATTAATAATGAAGTACAATGTTTGCTAATGACTGATTACTATAATCATGTTGCATTCATTTCCCTTATTCACCTTATGCACAGGTGCACCATTTCTCTCCACTAATACTAGCAGTGAATATTTTAGCAGCTGATGGCCATATCATTAAACTTATACTGACTTGTTTGGTGTGTGCAACAGGAAATATTTTGTTTCAGAGAATAAGAAACATAGGTTTATTTGCGTTACGCTTATTAATTTGTGCAGTTATTCAGTGTCTGGTTAAGTTCACGTTTAAGAAAAAAATTAATTTTTATTAAAATGTTCTATTATTTTATGTTAACGATTGCTCATTGTATTCGGCCCTTTGTACCCACCATGTCTCCATCGAAATAAACCTACGTTTCTATGGAAATTGAAGCTTTCATTGTTTTGGGGCCCACGTACACTTACACCTTGTTTATTTGGCCCGTGTTAGCCTCTGCGTTTGACATGCTTGTCCCAGCCATCTTGTCTTTGACAGCTATTAGCTTGTTCTCGGGTCTTTAGGTCTGTTTCTCCTTTGTTTTGTTTATTTTTTTCGCTTTCACATGTAAGTGAAATCACATGGTATTTGTCTTTGTCTGTCTTCTCTTAGCCGCAGAGGAGACATGCAGTAACGGCCAGAGACAAATACCCAGAAGTGGAATTGCTGGGTCACAATGCAGTTCCTTTTTTATTAATAATTTCTGAGGAGCCTCCATTCAGTTTTCCACAGTGCACGGTGGGTGGCTGCACCGGTCTGCATTCCCACCCCCCGTGCCCACGGGATCCCCTCTCTCTGCATCCTCGCCAGCACTTGTTTGTTGGGTTTTGATGGTAGTCATTCGGACAGGTGTGAGGTGGTATCCTATGGTCAGCTGACGTTCAACTGGCAAGAGTGGAGAATGGGAGGAAGAGGCATCCTTATGGAGGGAGCCCAGGGCAAAGGGTCAAGGTCAAGGGGGAGGAAGCCGAATCCGGAGGGACAGTCTCAGCTGGGTCTCCACCGGAAGGAGTTCTGACTCTGCTGAAGTGCAGAGCTTATTGTCCCGTTCTTATGGCTAAGACATTCCTGGGCTCCTCTTTGCCACTGAACCAGAACCAGGTCCATTTGTCCACATGTGGCCTCTGAGGTCCATCAGGGTCCTCGCTGGTCCCACCCGGCCTGACCCAGCACCAGCCCGTTCACACTTCGAATATTTTTTGTAGCCCAGCTAATATAACAGTATGTATAAAACGTTTTAATTAAAATTTTGCAACTTTTATTTAAGATTTTGTAACGTTTCTCTCAAATGGATTCTGTTTCTTCCTGCCTCTTGGCCCAGACCCTGCCGCTCCATCAGGGCTCTCTGAATGTGGCTTTCATCCACCTCCAAGCTTTGCTGGAGCCACAAGTGGTTGGAATCTACACTCTGCTCCCGTGTCTTGCTTTTTTCTAAAAAGAAATAAATAAATAAATTTTAAAAATCTTCATCCAAGGATATGTTTCTAGTGATGAGAGAGAGAGAAAGACAGAGAGAGAGAGAGAGAGAGAGAGAGAGAGAGAGAGAGAGAGAGAGAGAGAGAGAACATCGACATGAGAGAGAAACTTTGATTGGAGCTTCCTGTATGTTCCCTTACTGGGGATTGAACTGGCGACCTTTTGGTGGACGGGACAAGGCTCTGCCCACTGAGCCACCCGGCCACGGCCCGTGTCCCGTTTTCACGCCTGTCCCAGCTCCCATGGTGTGTTCTGGGTGGTGGCTTTTCTCATCTCCAACACCACTTGACTGAGAGAGTCTTGAGGGTGGGGCAGGACCTCAGCCACCTTTGTACCCCAGGGGGTGCCAAGAGGTGTCATGAGGGAAGAGGGGCTAATGTGGACTCAAAGAAATGAGTCTGGTGCTTGGGGGTCCCCGGTGCCTTTGACCAAAGCAGAACTACAGTTTCCCATCGTTTATACCTTTTTCTACTGAAAAGAAGACCCTTTCCGTGCGACCATTCCATGTCCCCCCAACACACCTGGCCATTCTCCAAGCTTCTGCCACTGGGGGTCCTGGGCCCCAGCTGCGGTGCTGTCATGGAGACATCAAAATGACAGGGGAAGGGCACGCGACAAGAATAGGGCCACAGCTGGTTAATGATTACCCACCTCGGTAACACAGGTAAGAGGTTTTCTCACAGGCGCTGTAAACTGGAGGATGCGTTGCGAGAGTGGTGAAAAGATAAGAGATACCTTGGGGTCCAGGTGGGTCTATTGCCCAGAAAAGAAAATAAATACAAAGGACAGAAGGCACTTTGATGTGGTTGCTGTGCCTGGATCCTGACACCCCCTCTCCCCCGCCCCCCCCCCCCCCCCCCGGGAGTTTGCCTCAAGAACGCTGACCATTCTCTGGTCTGAGGTGGAGTTGTTTGTAACATCATAAAATTTAACTACCTTGTTATCAGACTTCAAGATCCTGAAAGGAGAGACACAGGCCACGGACCCTGCTGTTGCCTGTCCTGTCCCTCCTCCCCCTTGCAGGTAGCCTTTCTTCCTTACCTGATATAATAAAAACCTAATGTGTTAAATGTCCAGTCATCTGGTCATCCGTTCATCCGATCAAAGCCTAATATGCTAATGATATGCTAAGGCCACTCAAATGCTCACTATGATGGGCACTGACCACCAGGGGGCAGATGCTCTGATCAGTAGCCTACCTTGCTGCGAGGGGTCAGCATATTAGGACTGAGTGAGACAGGCTTGACATGCCCTGGAACCCTCCTGCAGCTTCCAACCTCCCGCGTCCCTCCCTGCCCCTGATTGTGCACCGGTGTGGTCGCTTGGCCTGATTCTCTCTCATGGCCCAGGCCCCTAGTGGTCGCTGTCTGCGGGGCCCACTGTGGCATTGCCACCGGGATCCTGCCTGTCACTGGCCTGTCCACAGGCTGGGCTGTTTCCTCTCCACCAGAAATTCCAGACCCTAAAGCTAGGAAGGAGTTTGGGGTGTGGTCTTCCCTGGCCTGCCTAGCAGGAGTGTTGCTGACCATGGTGCTGAGCGGTGTCCCTGGCACCTGGGGAATTCAGACGGTTTGGGGCATTGCCTGAGAATGGACGCGGGATACGGGCAGAGCCTGTGGAGATGGAAAGATCAAGATGCACAGAACTATGAGGGCTTTGGGGCTTCAGGTCCTCAGGGAAAATAGCACAGGGCCCCACCCATGAGGTCATCACACCCTCCTCTGAGGAGGAGCACCCTGCACGGCCCAGTTCCGGTAAGTGACTTGGTAACAGATGCCCAGGGCAGCGACGAGGGCTGGGGAAGAGGCTGGTGCTGGGAGCCCAGCTGCTCCCAGCTTTGCCACCAGGTCCCACTGTGATCACGGGCAAGCCCTGCACTTTCCGAGCCTCAGTGTCCCATCTGGAAAACGGGTGAGATTGGGGTTGAGATCTTTGGCAAGTTCTGTCTATTCCAACAGCCACAGCAAAACTAGGGCACCGTGTGGCCATGCTCTCCTCCCAGAACCTCAGGAAACTTTGTTAGTGGATTGCTGTAGACAGAGAGAATCAATCTCAACACAGCATAAAATACTGGCTTAAAATACTGAAGAGATGAAATTATTCTCTATAGATGACTGTATCATTAGTAAAGCTAAGAACACCAGCCACAACTACCAGTTATAAGAAATGTTGACTGTAGAGACTACATTGCAACAAGCAGTATTTCTTCTCCTTCTTCTTCTTCTTCTTCTTCTTCTTATTATTATTATTATTTTAAATAAATCTTTATTGTTCATATTATTACAAATGTTCCTCTTTTCCCCCCTCTCCATTGCTCCCCTCCACCAGGTTCCCACCCCACCCTCTGCCCTTTCCCCACCCCCCACTGTCCTCATCCATAGGTGCACAGTTTTTGTTCAGTCTCTTCCCTCACCCCCCTCTCCCCTTTTCATTATTATTGATCATTAAAAGTTAGCATTTCTGTGAGGAAAACAATAGGAGTGTTATGGAAACACTTAAACTTAAAAATACACTTTAAAAAAGAATGTATTATGTGGTAACATGTCTAAATTAGCTTCTTTTGTTTTTAATACTAGGGGCCCAGTGCACGAATTCATGCACCTGGAAAGGAACTGTGTGAATGAGGCTGCGGTGGGCACAGGGGCAGGTCTTGGTCCATCTTCTGCACCCCCACCTGGCCCCTTCCACCGTGTACCTCCCTTCCCCGTCTTCTGTCTGCCAGCAGCCCTGCTCCCACCACCGCAGCGCCCATGCGCTGATGGCACCAGCCCCTGCTCACACCCACCCACTGACAGAGCAGAGCGATTGGGGCCAGCGCCAGCAGTGGGTATGAGTGGGGCCAGTGCTGTCAGTGAGTGCGAGCAGCAGCTGCTGCCCTGATCACCCCTCAGGAGCAGGGGGAGGTGGAGAAGTCCTGAGGAGTGCTGAGAATCATTGATTGGCTGCCTCCTGCACGCACTCCAATGGGGATGTGCTAGGACGGGGAATCAATCAGTGACCTCCTGGTTCCTAGGTTGACGGTCAACCACTGAGCCATGCAGGTCGGGCTAAAAGATACATTTTTTTTTTTTTAAAACATATTTCCATGCGGCAGCGCTCCAGTTTCCTGCTTCCTCCCTGGTGGGCTGGTTAAAGAGATGCTGGCTGTTAACATGTTTTCACATAGAGCCAGGAACCTTTCTTTATTCTAAACAAAACAAGTCTTTTTTGAGCATCTATTACCTGCCAGGGACCTTAGGTCCTGGGGGATATAGCGGGAAACAAAATAGATACAAATCCTTTCTCTTACGGAGTTTACAGTCTAGTGGTGAGGGCAGATGGACAATGAACTCACATAAGCCACCTAAAGTAGTGTGTTCGATAAAAATAAAGAGGTGGGAGGCAGGCATTAAGTGGGAGTGAAGGTTTTGCTTGCAAGTTTACTATGGTTGGTGGGGCATCCCCCATGAGAATGGGACATCGGTTGAAAGACCGGATGCTGGGGGAGTCCTCAAAGGAAGAGCCAGGCCAGGCAGCATGCACAGCACATGCAAAGGTCCTGAGGTGGGAGTCTGCTTGAGCTGAAGGAGGTGGGAAGGCCAGTATGGCTGGAGCTGAGCAAAAAAAAAAAAAGAAAAAAAAAAGTCTGGAGTTGCAGGCAAAGGGAAAAAGCTCTCTTGAAGAGCTTGATAAGAGCGCCCCGACTGTATAATGGATTTGTAGCAACTAACTAGATATCTCTGGCCTTCAGGGCCAAAGGAGGCGGCGCGCCAAGCTTGGGACTAGCAGGCATTGGGGCGGGGTCCGGGAGGCCTCCATGGGGTCCTGGTTTTCCGGTGACTCCAGGGCATTAAGCCAGGCCCAGGGCCAGCCTTTCCCAAGTCAGCCACTCCTCACGCACGCCTGCCTCGACCTCGGCCGCGGGTCCCGCTTCTCCTCCAGGCGCCACACACGAACCTGGCCGCAGACCCCAGCGATCTAAACTGGAAGCTGGGTCCAGCCCACCTGCCCCGAGACGCCGGAACCCTCTCCGCGGCTCGCGCCGCCGAGACTTCTGGGAATTGTAGTTCGGACCCCCCCGCCCGCATGCACTTCCGGGTTCGGCCAGAAGCGCAGCCATTGTCTCCCCCGGAGACCCCCCCTGCCCTGGCTTGGACGCTCGCTGTCCTGGCGCACCTCGGCCCTCCCGAGGGTCTCCCCCGGCGGCCTCGCGAATACCGGGTTTGGGCGGGGACGGAACTGGCGTAGCCGGAGCCCGTCGTATGCAGCATCGGGATACGTGCTGGCTTCCCCGAGCCCGTCCCGGACACCTGAGGCTGGGACAGGCCTGCCCCGGGCGGCGAGCCCACAGACGCCCAGGTTGGTGCCAGCCGGGGCGGCGCTGGGTGTCCCGTGCGCGCACGGCATGGTCTAGGCGGGCAGCTGGAATGGGGGGTGTGGGTGGGCGGTCTGGGGGACCTGCGCGGCCGGCCCTTGAGCCTCAGGTCACCCGAGTTGGACGTACCGGTGCAGCCGGTTCCCGACTGTGCTCTGCGCGTGCGCGAGCGCTGTGTCAGGTGGTGCTCTTGGTCCAGGTTCGGAGGATGCTCAGGGGGATGGACGTCCGGCCCTGAGCTCGGGTGTTGGGGATGGGACATCATGAGAACCCCTCCTCCCCTCCCCCCATGCGAGGCTGGGCCTGTGTAGTGGAGGACCTGAGGGCCCCTGGGCTGATGAAGTGCTCACTCACTCGCAGATTCTGTTCCTGGAGGAGAGAGGGGCTGTATCAGGGTCCCCATGCCCTCGAGCTGGCGGCGTTTGAGTGGGAAGCAGAAAGTGGGGAGTGAGATTCTGGGCAGTTGGCTCTGGGACCCTGGAGCAGACTCTGCCCTTCTCCCAGGCCTGGGGCCGCCCTGGGGAGTGGAGAGACTGGGTGAGGTTGCAGATTCTTGCCCCTCGAGAGACACTGTCGCTTCAGCAAACTCTCAGTGGGATTGGCTGATGGACTGCAGACTCTCAGGAGGGAGGAGAGCCTAGAGCAGTGGTTCCCAACTTTTTTTTGGGCCATGAATCTCTAAAATCCTGATTCCTCCCTCCTACCCCCCATGATATACAATCTTTATTATTCCAAAAATGAACTCCTATTCACATGGAGGAAGCCTAAAAGGCTATTAACTTGGTCTAAACAAGCTTCCAAAGAACACGACATCATGAAAGAGAAAAATAAAAGAATGGAAGGACAGCTGAAGTACTGAGGAAGAAATCACTACGACATTGTTTAAAAATAATAATAATATGAAGTGATATGAGAAAACAGCAAAAAAAGTTTCAAAACATATAATAGAGAACCGAAATGCACAAATATGTCACCATCTATGTTTATACACTGTATACGAGACTCCTAGAAACATAAAAAATGCAAAAAACTTCACTGTTAATCACTCATTCTCGAATTGCCCCCCTTAAAAACCAAATTGCCCCCCCGTGTGGGGCGTGTGCCCCCATTGGGAACCACTGGCCCAGAGGCAGTATCTGGGCAGAGCTCCCTGCACGTGCTGGGCTTGGGTTCGGGGCCAGTTTCTCAGTGGGAGGCAGGGCTTGGGACTGGTAACCCTGGGACCCTCGTAGGACGGCACAGAGCCAAAGGCATCGGGTTTGGCGGAGAAGCTGGGCTGGAGGTGCACAATGGGAGCCCAGAAGGACAGAGCTGCAGCGGCTGCCATCAGATGGGCAGCTGGTTGGGGAGGAGGGGGGGAAGCAGGATGCTGCCTACATGATTATGAAGTAGGCGTTCCTGGGGCCTTTGCTCAGGGCTACTTTGCTTGCAGGCACGAGCAGATTCAGGTTGGTAGAGGGACACGGTGTGTGCTGCAGACTTAGGCGCTCATGTTTGGGTGGGGGGGAGTGGAAGGTCCAATTCCCATGGGAGCTGGTCTCTCATGGGCTTGACCACCCCAAGCCAGTGCTCAAGTCTGTGCTAAGCTAGTGTTTGTGTGTTCTGATGTTTGGGTGGCAGGTGACCCCAGAATGCTCACAGAGACTTGCAGGTCCCAGGTAGGTTGAAGCACAGAATGGGGGGGATGCAGATTCTCATCGCAAGAGCAGGGACTGCACAGACCTGCAGGCTGGCAGAGAGCCCGGGTACTGGATGCAGGTTCTGGGCATGAGCCTGCTCTGTGTGTGCCAGCAGGAGGAGGAAACCTGGGCGGGGGGGCCTCTGTGCACAGGCCCCTGCAAAGAGAGCCAGGTCATCCGAAACCGGTTTGGATAGAGCATCGGCCTGTGGACTGAAAGGTCCCAGGTTCGATTCCGGTCAGGGGCATGTATCTTGGTTGCGGGCACATCCCCAGTGGGGGGTGTACAAGAGGCAGCTGATCGATGATTCTCTCTCATCGATGTTTCTAACTCTCTATCCTTGTCTCTTCCTCTCTGTAAAAAATCAATAAAATATACTAAAAAAAAAAAAAAAGAGAGAGAGAGAGAGAGAGAGAGAGAGAGAGAGAGAGCGCGCGCCAGGTCAGGCCCCTGAGAGCAGAGGCCTGGGTGTCCCACGTTGGAGCTGGAGGTCTAGTTTGGGGGCTGCTCCAGCTGCCCTTGGCACATGAGCTGGCCTGTGGGCAGAGTGGGGAGGCAGGGGCAGCCCTAGGGCCCAGATACCGCCCGAGGATGCTCAGGTGGGTAGAGGGAGCAGCTGCAGATTCCGGGCGGCAGAGGGGTAGGGCTGTCCAGTCTCTGCGCACACACAGCTGTGTGAGTGGCGGCAGAGGGGTAGGGCTGTCCAGTCTCGGCGCACACACAGCTGTGTGAGTGGGAAACAGAGGCTGGAGGTGGGTATGAGATGAAGGGTGCTGGGGCCTTTGTGCAGGTGGCACCCCGGCCACAGCCTGCTGCTGCCTGGGTTGGTAAAAAGATGGGGTCTTTCTGAGCTGCAGGTGCCCACGGAGGTGTTTGGGCAGGAATCCAGGCAGGTGCGGCTCAAGTGGGGCCTGTGGAGGTTGGTGGAGGAAACGGTTTGGGTGCAGGTTCGGGGTACAGGTGCACTGTGGGCCGTACTGAAGTGTGTGAATGAGAACCCAGGAGGGATGGGAGGGTGAGAGAGAGGGAGAGGGAGAGGGAGAGGGAGAGGGAGAGGGAGAGGGAGAGGGAGAGGGAGAGGGAGAGACGCATAGCGTGGGATTTGCCAGGGGCTCTTCCATTCTCCAGCCCAGAAACATCCGGTTGGCACAGAGACACTGAAGCACACCTTCTGGGCCCGGAAGGGGCTGGCACACGCCGGGAGGCTACCAGGCCATGCCAGCTCGGTTGCCAGTTCAGGCCTGAGGACATCCAGGTTGGTCTCCAGGTCCGAGCTACAAATTCGGGGCCCAGGAGGGTTTGGGATGGGAACCCGGGCTAGCGCCGGCAGCGGCTGGCCAACCCCGGAAGGGTGGAAGGCCCGGTGCAGCTGAGCTCTGCGCACACGCTCGGGTATTCGGGCAGGAAGTGAGAGGCAGTCGTGACAGGTTGCTGGCTTCCTGCATGTAGCCAGGGGGTGTGATGTGGGGCCATGCATCCCAGAACCTTGCTGCTTGCCCTAGGAAGAGATGCTGGTTGGGGTACAGGCTTCAGGTTGGGGGAAAGGGGTCCTCGATGGGCCAGGTGTTTGAGGAGTTTCGGGACCCAGTGGGGAAGGGAGGGCTGATTGCGCTGCAGGTGGTGGGGGTGGTGAGGGCTGCGTTTGGGCATGGCCTGGCCTCACTGGTGCGGGATCCAGAGGCCCCGATAGGGGAGGACCGTTCGGAGCTGCAGAGTCCTGGCCTGGGAGAGGGACCGAGGACCTCCAGGTTCACGCACAGCTTTCCAGGCTGGCATCTGGGCAGGACCCTCCAGAAGCACACCTGTCATGGGAAATGCATCCCGGAAGCAGAGGCTAACCAGGGACAGGGTACCAGGGTGGACCTACAGGAGGGGGTTGTACTCAGGGTTTCTCCCTTTGCAACTCAGGACCTCAGGCCCCTGCCCGTGTGGGAAGGAGAGCATGGAGGAGCAGGAGGAGAAGCCGCCAGGGCCCCTGATGGAGGCCTGTACGCAGGTGAGTGAGCTTTCCTTCCCCTCGTCCGGAGGCCCAGAGCTGGATCCCGCCCAGGCCCCGCAGCTCCCAGGTCCAGAGGGTTGGGCTGCGGGGCCTGGGCGGGATCCAGCTCTGGGGGGCTTTTGGCCCCTCCTTACTAGCAGGCTCTTAACACTTGTACACGATGCATTTAATGAGGCTCCCTGCGTTTCTTCACCCTTCTCATCCGTATAACTCCTTCTGGGAGGACCTTGGCACCCTGGATCAAAAGCCCTTAGAATACGGAGTGCCCTGTGACCAGCAACTCATGGCTTTGCCTGAGAATGAGCGCTTGAAAGAATGTTTAAGGGGAGAGTTCGATGTGTTATGGTAAGAAAATGACATGGAGTACACTGCAGGCATTGATGTGATAATGCATGTTTACGACGTAAAAGGATGTTTGTGATCTAAATTAAGTCAGTAGCATTTAGAAATTACCACATTTTTTTATTTTTTAAAAATGTATTTTAAGTATATTTCATTTTAAAAAATATATTTAAATATATTTTATTGATTTTTTACAGAGAGGAAGGGAGAGGGGAAGGGAGAGAGATAGAGAGCTAGAAACATCGATGCGAGAGAAACATCGACCAGCTGCCTCCCTGCACACCCCCTACTGGGGATGTGCCCGCAACCAAGGTACATGCCCTTGACCGGAATCGAACCCGGGACCCTTCAGTCCGCAGGCTGACACTCTTATCCACTGAGCCAAATAGGTTCCGGCAATGACCACATTTTTAAAAAGGGGTGTGGTTTGTGTGTGTGCAGAAGGTGCGTTAGGCCCTGGCCGGTGAGGCTGTTGGTTGGAGCGTCAGCCTGTGCTCCAAGGGCTGCAGGTTCGATTCCCCGGTCAGGGCGTGTGCGGGAGGCAGCTGATAGTTGTTTCTCTCTCACATCGATGTTCCTCTCTTTCTCTCTCTCTCTTCCTCCCTCTCTAAAAAAAATCAATAAAAACTTATCCTTGGGCAAGGATTTGAAAAAGGAAAAAATATGTTAGAAGACAGTAAATATACCAGTTAACAAAGATCATCTGTACATTACTTTCCAGGTGACACTGTGTTTTTATTTATTTATCTACACTGTTGTACTTTTGTACAGTGCATAGGTTAAGAGATTACCAAATTAAATCATTTTCCTGAAGCAAATATTCTTTGAAAATATTTAATTTCTTTAAAATGTTAAATTAACTAATCGATGATTCTCTCGTTGATGTTTCTAATTTTCTATCCCTCTCCGTCTCTCTCTGTAAAAAATTAATAAATATATTTTTAAAAAGCCGAAACCGGTTTGGCTCAGTGGATAGAGCGTCAGCCTGTGGGCTGAAGGGTCCCGGGTTCGATTCCGCTCAAGAACATGTACTTGGTTGAGGGCACATCCCCGATGGGGGGTGTGCAGGAGGCAGCTAATAGATGATTCTCTCTCATCGATGTTTCTAACTCTTTATCCCTCTCCCTTCCTCTCTTTAAGAAAATCAATAAAATATATTTTAAAAAATAAATAAAATAAGATAAAATGTTAAATTAGGATTTCGCTTTCGCCTTCCTGAACTATGCAGTCCCGAAGCCAGTAAGTGGGGCAGAGCTGGGCAGGCCTCTGCACGTGAGGGAGGGCTCCAAGCTGTGGGGTGTCACGGCCTGGTCAGCGTGAGGAGGGCATCTCTGTGTGGAGGCATCGGGTGGGGCACGGAAGGGGTGTTAGGAGTCAGAGCCCAGGTAAGTGGAAGAGGGATCTTGTTTGGGGTGACGGGGCCAGAGCAAGTGAGAAGGGCATCCAGAGAGGAGCCCAGTGCAGTGAGGGCGCCAGCACGGGTATCAGAGCCAGAGCAAGTGACAGGTGCACCATGTGGGGACTGGGGCAGGGGGCGTACAGCTCGTGTGACGTGTCACAGCCTGAGCTGGTTGAGGTCATCCATGCATGAGAGTAGCTTGGCATGGAGTATCAGAGCCCAACCATGATGTCGAGGGCTTTTCAAAAAAACTTTTGTGCACGTGTACAAGGAAGCATATGCAAAAATAGTAATAGCAAAACACCGAACACTAAATAGCCATTAACAGTGTGTCCATAAAACCCACAGCATTCATGTAGAAGTCCAAATGGCATCAAAGTGTCACTGCTCCCAGGCCCTCAGAGTGGCCAGCATTAGGGAATATAGGAGTTTGTGCCCACACACACACACACACACACACACACACACACACACCACACACATTTCTTTCTGCATCAACATTCTGAAAGTCATGCGCCACATCAATACCTCCAATGCCCACTGGACACCAGTTCATTCTCTGGGCTTCCTCTGTTGCCAGGGAAACCCAAGCCTCCCGCTCTCTCCATGGCCGCAGCCATCTTGATTGGGTTAATTTGCATTCTCGCTCCTGATCAGCTGGTGGGCATGGCTTGTGGCTGTAGCACAGGTATGGTCAATCTGCATGTTGCTCTTTTATTAGATAGTATTAGAGGCCCAATGCATGAAGATTCATGCAAGAATGGGCCTTCCTTCCCTGGCTGCTGGTACCGCCTTCGCTCTGGCTGCAGCCAACTTTCTGCTCCAGCCTGTAGCCGCCTTTCCACTTTCCCACACTGCCCAGCGGCCTGGAGTGGCTAGGGGTGGTGCAGAAGCGAAGATGCAAGCATCCCACCCCGCCCCCAGCCGCTCAGGGCCTGCATATGCAAATTAACCCGCCATCTTTGTTGGGCTAATTTGCATACTGATTGGCTGGTGGGCATCATGAAGTTGTGGTCAATTAGCATGTTACTCTTTTATTAGGTAGATATAGATATTATAACTTTAAACCTACTTTTGCCCACTCCTGTATATATGTATAAGAAATACACAAAGCCCTGACTGGTTTGGCTCAGTGGATAGAGTGTCAGCCTGTGGACAGAAGGGTCCCAGGTTCAATTCCAGTCAAGGGCATGTACTTTGGTGGCGGGCACATCCCCAGTGGGGGTGTACAGGAGGCAGCTGATTGATGTTTCTCTCTCATTGATGTTTCTAACTCTATCCCTCTCCCTTCCTCTCTGTAAAAAATCTATATCTATATCTATATCTATCTATCTATCTATCTATCTATGAAATACACATACACAACACTCTTAGGAGTTACCTGGTTTCAAAGTGATTTTTCAAGAGAAAAATATTTTTGCTGGTTTCTGATAAGGGAAATAAGTGTTATTAAAAAATAGATACAGTATTAAAACATAGACTGTGAACCTGCTCCTCAATTCTTTCCTTCCCAAAATAACTGCTTTTAATGCTTTGGAGATTTTCCTGACTTTTTTGTGTATGCTTATATTCTGTAGAAATCTATTCATATTTTATAGATTTTTTTTTATTCAACAATGTGTTATTCAACATCTTTCTGTCAGTTTAGGCAAATTTGTCTCTTCTCTCGACTGCTACATAGTTTTCATTTATCTGGATGAAGCATCATTTATTTAACCAGGCACTTACTAATGGACATTATTTAATGCATCCTCCCATTTAGCTAGGATAATGTAACCCTTTAGTGAGTTTTCTTGTACATATATACATCTAAGTGTACTTTCTATTATTTGCTAATGAAGTACAAGTAGACTTATTGGATAGTATATTATGTTAAAAATATTCCCATTAAAAAGATAAAAATAGCCGAAACCGGTTTGGCTCAGTGGTAGAGCGTAGGTCTGCGGACTGAAAGGTCCCAGGTTTGATTCCGGTCAAGGGCATGTACCTTGGTTGCAGGCACATCCCCAGTAGGGGGCGTACAAGAGGCAGCCGATCGATGATTCTCTCTCATCTATGTTTCTAAGTCTCTATTCCTCTCTGTAAAAAATCAATAATATATATATATTTTTTAAAAAGATAAAAATAAAAGCAGAGTATCTACAAAAACTGACAAAATCTGAAAAAAAGTGTGTGCCTGAGTTAAAAATACTGTACCAATATCAGTTTCCTAATTTTGACAATATACTGTGGTTGTGTTAAATCTAGCATCAGCGGATGCTGGGCTAAGGGTACATAGGATTTCTTTGTTCTATTTTTGCAACCTCTTACAAGTCTTAAACTATTTCCAAATAAAATGTTATTTCAAAAATAAATTGCTACCCTGGCTGGTGTGGCTCAGTTGGTCGAGCATCATACAATACACCGACTGGAGGCAGGTTCAATTCCCAGTCAGGGCACATACTCAGCTTGCAGGTTCGATTCCCAGTCAGGGTGCATATGGGAGGCAACTGATCAATGTCTCTCTCTCTCCCTCTCCTTTCCTCTCTCTCTCTCAAGTCAATAAAAACAAATATATATATATATATATATATATATATATATATTGCAAGTCCAGCCCTGGCCAGGTGGCTCAGTTGGTTGGAGCGTTGTCTTGTGCACCAAAATGGTTTCAGATTCAATTCCCAGTCAAGGCACATACCTAGGTTATGGATTTGATCCATGGTCAGCACCCTGGTTGTGAACAGGAGACAACCAATTGATGTTTCTCTCTCACAGCAATGTTTCTTTTTCTCCCTTCCTCCCTTCCCCACCCCTCTCTCTCTCCTATCAGTAAAAACACATCCTCAAGTGAGGATTATATATATATATAGCCAGTGCAGAAAGGTTGGTCAAGTTAAGCTTCCACTAAGAGTATAAGAAGCTCTTGACTAGTGGGCCACCACAGGAGGAATTGTGAGCACTGCACATGGTTGGGATTTTGGCTATATACAGGGGCTTTGAGCAAATCAGTATATTTAAGTGAATGTTGGATGCAGGAGAAGGAAGGTGTCAATACGGAAAACAGGAAAGCTAGAATAAAATGTGTTGAATTATAATTGGAGGTACCAGTGTGAATTGATGGCCTCTAATGTATAGAGAGATAATGATAGAAATAGAGACTTGGCTTTATCTGGTTTAACGAGGTGAGCATCCTTTTGTATGTTCACTGGCTGTTTCATTTCTTCATAGTTGAGCTGCACAGTCTTTTCCTTTGTCCATTTCTTAGTGGTGCCTACCTTTTCCTCACCGATTTGGAAGAAGTCTTCACAGTAGATCTTGTATTGCTGTTGCCTTTATTGATGGTGCTTTATGCCAAACATTTCATGAAGTTAATTTATTGATTTCCCCCCCTCGATCATTCTTTGGTCATGCTGTATTCTGTCTTACTTGCTTACAATTCTGAGGTCCGGCAGGGACCAGCTGGACATTTCTTCTACGTAGTGCCTGGGGTCACTCACTCGGCTGGCACCGGGCTGGCCTGGAAGGTCCGCAGAGACACAGGTGTGATGTTTCAGTGACCTGCCAGACACCCCTCCACCCCTACCCCCACGGGACTCACTTGAGCTTACCAAGGGGAGGGAGCAGGAGCTTGGTTGGTGGGATGCATTAAAACAGGTGCTACGTCAAATCCTAGCCTGATTACAATGAGCTTTGAGCTGTGATGGAGCTCCCTTTAATTTCCTTTCTCTCACCTGTTTTACTTTCTCAGGACTCTCTCCTTCCTCAAGAAATTATCATCAAGGTCGAGAGAGAAGATTCTGGGCCAATGGCTGTCCCATCCCAGGTGAGTTGGACCCATGGCCTCTTTACATTAAGAAATGTGTGTGGCCGAAACCGGTTTGGCTCAGTGGATAGAGCGTCGGCCTGCAGACCGAAAGGTCCCGGGTTCGATTCCGGTCAAGGGCATGTACATTGGTTGCGGGCATATCCCCGGTGGGGATTGTGCAGGAGGCAGCTGGTCGATGTATCTCTCATCGATGTTTCTAGCTCTCTATCTCTCTTCCTTCCTCACTGTGAAAAATCAATAAAATAAAATTTAAAAAAAAAAATGTGTGTGACTGGTTGGTAGCAGAAGCCAGATTGAAGTGAACTGGGAAGTGAGTAGAAAGTGATGGAAATGGAGATAAATTCACAGAAACTTGGTGATCGTGTGAAAGACTGAAGAGAGTGATAGCTGTCAGGACATTTGAAGTTGAGGGCTTTTAAATTTTTTTTTCTTAAAGAATTGGAAAGATATGACTCATGGGTGTTTGCAGGAAGGAATTAGTGTGGGGGAGGGGAGTTAATGGTCAGGAGAGAGAGAAGATAAAACTATAAAGCAGAGTCCTTGATCAGTGCCAGGGGAATTAATTCAGAGTGTATGTGAGTAAATGGCTCTCCAGAGGAAGGACTCATAAAGGACTAATGAGACTGAGTTATGTGAAAGCTTAGTTTTGCCTCTGAAGTTCCAGTATCTATTGGCTCTGAGGGTGGGGATTGGAATGGAGTGACATTTGACATGTGTAGAGAAGTCTTAAAGTAGTAGTTTTGGATTATGGGAGAACATATCAGGGTTGCTGGAGGATCTGAAGGGATTATCTGAAGTGACCATTAATTGATAACACTATCCAGCTGCATCTGCACATTTCTTCTCTCCTAAAGGGGAGCATTCTGTAACCTACTTTCCATAGATGGTAGATTGACATTCAGATTGGTTTAGTTTTTGCAGTCACAAGCATTCAGTGGAAGCCCCCATAGGTCAAGGTAATATTTGAAAGAGAATTTTTTAATATTAAATAGGATTAAAATGAATGATCTCCAGACTCTAAACTGAATAATTAAGACAGAAAAATTAAAAGAGGATACTAACTAGAAAGGAAAAGAATATAGACTAGTGATAGATAGTAATAGTAGACATGTCAATAAAGTAATGGCTTCAAGGATGAGAAAGGTAAAGGGAGTAATTGAACAAGTAAAGTGGAGAAGTTGCCAGAGAGGATGTGGTTGGGGGGGCTGGGTATAAAAGGCGAAGAGATTGAGAATAGATTAGTAGTTACAAAATAGTCACAATATAAAGTACAGCATAGGAAATATAGTCAAAAAATATTGTAACAATTCTGTATTTCCAGTGCCAGGTAAGTGTGTGCTGAAAATACTGTGGGGACCACTTTGCGAAAAGTATATGATTGTCTAACTACAATGCTGTACATATGAAACTAATACAAAACAACATTGGATATAAACTGTAATTTAAAAAAATTAATCTGATGTTGTAATAAAAAAATAGTAATGTGCCGAAACCGGTTTGGCTCAGTGGATAGAGCGTCTGTCTGTGGACTGAAGAGTCCCGGGTTCGATTCCGGTCAAGGGCATGTGCATTGGTTGCGGGCACATCCCCAGTGGAGGGTGTGCAGGAGGCAGCTGGTCGATGTTTCTCTCTCATCGATGTTTCTAGCTCTCTATCCCTCTCCCTTCCTTTCTGTAAAAAATCAATAAAATATTTTTTAAAAATAGTAATGCGATATAATCAAAGAGTAGGCCGTTCTATGTGTGTGGTTTGAGAGGTAGAATGTTTTGTTAGGTCTGGAGTCTCACCCTAAGAGTGGGGTGCTGAAGAGCACTTTTAGGGTCTGGAAGTTTGGCTAGCCATGTGAATTGATGACTAAGAACACAACCTCTGATGTCAAGCAACCATGAGGTTGTAGACCAGCTACCAACTTTATATGTTAATTTCTCTAGTTCTTCATCTGAAAAATTGGTGTTACTAGTAGAATTTTCTCACAAGAACCTAGTGAGAATTGAATGATAATTTGTGTCATGGATAAGCACAATGCCTGGCACTACACAGTAAGTGCTTCCTTAAAGTCAGTAATTTTTGTAGTATTATCAGAGAACTCTACGAATGGATGCTATAGACCAGTGATTTTCAACCAGGGTGCTGCTGCAGGCTCATTGGTGTGCCATAAGAATTTTTAAAACATACAATATCTGACTATTTAGTCAGGGGCACTGACTTTTTTTCCCTTAGATTGTCATATTAAAAACTGACAACAGCCAAAACAATAGCCATCCAGTGTGAATGCCCTATCTTGAACCATAAATATATAGGTCATATAATAGAGTTATATCTTATTGGTCACGTTGCACAGTAAGGTTGTGATTAGTTTATATATATATAAAGTGACTTTTTAAAAAAACAGTAAGGTTGTGATTAGTTAATATATATATATATATATATATATATATATATATATATATATATATATATATATAGTGACTTTTTAAAAAAACAAATAAACAGGTATATATATATATATATACCTGTTTGTTTGCTTTTTAAAGTCACTTTGGAGCAAAAAGGGTAGGTAATTACTATTATTTTTTGTAAGTTAATAAAATTATATTCTTTTTGTCAGATTGTCAAAAATGTAGTATATTTTTTGGTGTTCCTCACAATTCTAGTAATAGTTTGTATGTGCCATGAGATGAAAAATATTGAAAATCACTGCTATAGACAATGGAAGGTGAAACAATTTCAAGTTCTTGAAATGAGGAATGAATATTGGGTATTATAAGTCTTCAGGGGATGATCATGGTGGTTCCAGAGGTTGGTAGGACAAAACTCTTAAGAAGTATGGTAAGTGATAAGGGTTTCAATGTAATTGGGAGGACTCACATCACTCCTCTCCACCCCCGCACCCTTGGATGGGGGAGCATGACCACCCCAGCCTGGGAGATCTGTGGAGGAAGGAGTCCACAGGGGGGAAAGGTAGGTTTCTATTAACGCAGGGATGTAGAGGGAATATTCAGTGAA
Source organism: Pipistrellus nathusii (assembly GCA_963693515.1). Taxonomy (NCBI): domain Eukaryota; kingdom Metazoa; phylum Chordata; class Mammalia; order Chiroptera; family Vespertilionidae; genus Pipistrellus; species Pipistrellus nathusii. The sequence continues at coordinate 40,179,625 of OY882872.1, read as the reverse complement.
GATGTTGAAGCCGTAGGATTTCATTATTATAGCAGATGTGTTCCCAGGGACACAGTGGAAAGGTTTGAGAAGGACTTTGGAGGAGTGAGGATTTGGGGCCAGGTGAGACAGAATAGAGTAAGTAGGGATAGTAGTTCAGAAAAGCCAGTATCCACATATTGAAGGACTTTTTTCAAGTAGATATGTGATAGGCCCTTTGCATTTCAGGTGAGAGGAGAAGACCTAAATCAGAATTTGGACCAGACTCAAAACACCAGTCAGAAAGAATGTATACACCTCTATGTTCATAGCAGCATAATTTACAATAGCTAAGATCTGGAAACAGCCCAAGTGCCCATCAATAGATGAGTGGATAAAAAGCTCTGATGCATTTATACCATAGAATACTATGCAGCAATTAAAAAAAAAAAAAAAGGAATTATTTTTAACCTATGAGACAGCATGGAGGGACCTGAAGAATATTATGCTAAGTGAAATAAGCCAGTCAAAAGAAAGACAAGTATTACATGATCTCATTCATATATGGAATCTAATGAACCAAGTAAACTGATGATCAAAAATAGAATAAGTCATAGAAGCATAAACAAACTGTTGAACTTCAGAGAGAAGATGGGGAGGGTAGGTGGGTGGGTGGGAAAAGATCAACCAGTGAACTTGTATGCATATATACATATACTGTGGACACAGACAATAGGGTGATGAAAGCCTGGGGTGGGCTAGAAGGGTTAATGGGGCAAGTGGATTTATGTAATGCTTTCAACAATAAAGATTTAATTTTTTAAAAAAATATATTTTATTGATTTTTTACAGAGAGGAAGGGAGAGAGATAGAGAACTAGAAACATCGATGAGAGAGAAACATCGACCAGCTGCCTCTTGCACACCCCCTACCGGGGATGTGCCCACAACCAATGTACATGCCCCTGACCGGAATCGAACCTGGGACCTTTCAGTCCGCAGACTGACGCTCTACCACTGAGCCAAACTGGCTTCGGCAATAAAGATTTAATTTTTAAAATATAGACTTTGGATCAGGATTATTCAGGTCTTTTATTTAATTATAAAGTCTATTAATTCTATTGATTAATATATTGATATAATTTACCAAATATAGATTTAGTATTTACTGTACACCAACAGTGAATATGCTAAGCACTGGAGTTACAGTAGCAAACTATAAATACATTCTACTTTCCTTCACGGACTGTAGCCTACTGACAAATTGACCATTATGCAAATGATAAGAAAGTGTGGAACTTCGAGAACATTTAGCTGGGATGGAGTGGGAGGTGCTAGTCTAGTATTATTTGATATTTGAACAAGCTTGAATAGGTACCTCATTAAATAGCAAAAAAGAGTGCATATTTATTAAAAGGAAACATGGAATAGAGGTTAGAATATAGAATAGATCCATATAGAATAGAATAGATCCATATTCAATAGCAGTTACAGTTTGCAAATGACATTTCTCAATCCCATTTTGGGCTAATCATTAAAACCTTTGAGATTTTGGTGAAATGTTTGACCCCAACATAGAAAAATGCAGAACAGCAGCATTTCGCTTGGAGTTTCTTGGGACTCACAGACCTTGTATCCTATTCATGAATTTCAGCTTAATAAAATCTGGTCTGTTTTAAAAACCTTTGGTGGCTGGTGACATTCAACTTCCCTGGCTTTTGCTGCCTTTGGATAAAGACAGGTCACCCTCAGCACTTCTTTTTTTTTGGATCAGAGTTCCTGCCCAGTAGTTTTGGAAATAGGTACTTTCCTGCTCAGAGGAGGCAGTGCTTTTTATATGGCAGTAATGCCCGAACATCTCCTGAAGGCTCTACAGGGCAGGTCTGTGTAGACAAATAAGACTGTCATCTGAAGACTAAAGGTCACATTGGCTGTCATTTAATTTCTCAGGGTTTTCAGACAATAATAATTGCTAATGTGATTATATTCATCATCACAATTGACTCAGCAACCCAATGAGTTGGGTATGATTAAGCCTAATAAATAGAATAAACTCACCATTAATATACAGATTGTCATATTAGATTTATTTTTTTTAATTCAGACATATACTATTTACAGTTGAGAAAAACTAAGTCTCTTTTATTCCAAATTCAGTGCTTTTAACCTCCACCTCATTTCATCTTCTACTTCATGCATCAGCAAAGGAGAGCCTGGAGCCAAATGCAGCCTACTACCTGTTTGTGTAAATAACATTTTATTGTGATACAGCTACACCCATTTGTTTATCTTCTATGGCTGCTCTCTTGCTACAGCTGAGTAGTTGTAACAGACTGTATAGTTTGAAAAGCCTAAAATGTTTACTCTTTGACCTTTGATAGAAAAAGATTACTGATCCTTGTTCTGTTAGTTTCTTGGTAATTTGGAGGAAATTCTTATGTGGGAATTCTGTATACCAGTTCAAAGATAGAAGTAAGCATTTTCTTTAAGGCGACCAAGAGAGAAATTGTATATTAGTTCTTTTTTTTTTTTAATATATTTTATTGATTTAGGTCAAGGGCATGTACATTGGTTGTGAGCATATCCCCAGTAGGGTGTGTACAGAGAGGAAGGGAGAGAGATAGAGAGTTTGAGAGAGAAACATCGATCAGCTGCCTCTTGCACACACCCTCCTGGGGATATGCCCACAACCAATGTACATGCCCTTGACTGGAATTGAACCCGGGACCTTTCAGTCCCCAAGCCGACGCTCTATCCATTGAGCCAAACCGGTTTCAGTTGTATATTAGTTCTTATCTGGTGTTTCTCTTTGGGGTTGCAAAACAGATCCAGCATCCAAAACCCAAAAGGACTCACCTAGAAGACACATGTGCTCCTTGACTAGAATTCTTTGAATGCTGACTATCTCAGTACATCGAGTTTCCTTTCTGCCATCTGTCAAACTTTTCTTCCTCTATGAACATTAAAGGGAAATGATGCCCAGCTGAGCAGGAATGTGTGTCCTGTTTTAGGAAGGAGTAAACTTCAAAATTGTGACTGTGGACTTCACTCAGGAAGAGGGCATTTTGAACCCTGCTCAGAGGACCCTGGACAGAGATTCGATCCTTGAGAACCACAGGGACTTGGTCTCTTGGGGTAAGAATATGGTCCCCAATTTATTAAGAAGTCTGTATGTTGAAATTATTTCTTATTGACTGAGAATTTTGCAGTTGAGAGGTAAAAATGGCTTTGGACACACATAGATTTTGTTTGTGCTTTTTTATTCCCAGGTGAAATTTAAATTTAAATTTAAATTTGTAGGGTAGAAAAGGTTCAGTTTCTTTGGGTTGAGCTTGTTTAATCTTCATGATTCCAAAGACCAAAAAACTGGGACCAAATTTTGCAGTAATTTTCCTTGTCTCCAGCTCAGGCACCCAAAGTCCTGTATCTTTCAAACCAGACACAATTTCCTACTTGGAGCAACTGAATGAGTATAAAAAGAATTTCCCAACACTCATATCCTGGTGAGAAACAGTCACAAAGGAGTTATAGGTACAGAAGATTAGTTTGAAAAATCCCGATAGAGCATGCCACATTTTTCTTCATTTCCCATCTCCTAGTGGATTATATACATCACAACTTTTCCAGATACTCTTTAATGCTTGACTTAGCCAGCCAGGCTTCTGCTTATGAGCTAACCTCCATTCTCTCTCATTTGGAATCACAGGGATCCATGGGGACATATTAACCCTAAGGCATTTAGGGAACTCTGGGATAACAGTGTCTGCAATTCTTTTTTCTGGTTCACTGTTGTAGTTTGTTAATGTCTTACTGACATAGACTATGCTAACAAGTTTCATGCTTTCAAAAATTCCTATAAATGTAGACACTAATTTCTATTTCATTGAACATGTGTTTAGCACTAAAGAGGGTAGAAAGGACACTTTATTACTTTGCTAAGAATTGCAAAATTCTTTTGTGATTCTTTTAGTTTATATAAGTGATCTTATTTTGGAACAAGAAGATTTTGATTTGGTATCTAAAGTCTTATATATTCAGTAAAACTATGATCAAATTATTCCATTTTAATGCCATGTTATACTATTGGGCTGTGGTAGTTTTCAGCTTATTACTTCATCCTACCCTCTTTATTCTCAATCCAGATTATAATAGCTGAAAACAAATCTACATTTATTTTGCATTCTTTCTTGTTACCTTTATTTCACTATTCCAACATGTTTTGGCTAGGATATTTTATTTTGCTTTCTTCCAGACTTGGCAACTGCATTTGGAAGAAGAGAATCAACATCAAAGCCGAGAATTATTGATGATGAACCATCCCATGGAGTGAAATTAGAAAGGCTGACAAGAGATGATCCTTGGTTATCTTCATGTGAAGAAGTTTGGATTTGTAAGGACCAGTTGGAGAAGCAACAGGAAAAACAAGAAAGACTTTTTAAGAAAGTGGCATTCTTTCAAAAGAATGCTATTACTTGTGAGAGAGTCTGCAAAAGTGATGAACTTGAGGAAAAGAGTTATTTGAATTCCAGTTTTCTTTCACCCCAGAAGATACCTGTAAGAAACCATTTCCATAAACATGTCTCTCATGTTAAAAACTTACATCATTCTCTTGTGGACAGTCATCAGATGATTAGTGACAATGAGAAATTATGTGAAAATAATGAATATGGAAAAACCCAGAGCATTCACCTTATTCAATTTACAAGAACTGAGACAGAAGATAAATCCTGTGGGTTTAGCAACAATATTCAATCTTTTAGCCATAGTACACCTGTAAATATACATGAGAAAATACATACAAGAGGAAAATCCTTTGATGTTAAGGAATGTGGGCAAGTTTTAAACTATAGCATATCCCATAATGAACAACAGAAAATTCCTATTGAATATAATTGTAGTAAAATCTCTGAGAATTCATTTCTTGCTCCAAACATGAAAAATTCTGAAGAGAAACCCTTTGAATGTAACCAATGCAGGAAATCTTTCAACTGGAGCTCTCATCTTGCTGCACATCAGAGAACGCATACAGGGGAGAAACCTTATGAATGTAATGAATGTGGGAAATCCTTTAGTCGGAGCTCTCATCTTGTTTCCCATCAGAGGACTCATACTGGAGAGAAACCTTATAGATGTAATCAGTGTGGGAAATCCTTTAGCCAGAGCTACGTCCTTGTTGTGCATCAGAGAACTCATACTGGAGAAAAGCCTTATGAATGCAGTCAGTGTGGAAAGTCATTCAGGCAGAGCTACAAGCTTATTGCACATCAAAGAACTCATACGGGAGAGAAGCCCTATGAATGTAATCAATGTGGGAAATCATTTATCCAGAGCTATAAACTTATTGCACATCAAAGAATTCACACTGGAGAAAAACCCTATGAATGCAACCAATGTGGAAAGTCTTTTAGTCAGAGTTATAAACTTGTTGCCCATCAGAGAACACACACAGGAGAAAAACCCTTTGAATGTAATCAATGTGGGAAATCTTTTAGCTGGAGTTCCCAGCTTGTGGCACATCAAAGGACTCATACTGGAGAGAAACCCTATGAATGTAACGAGTGTGGAAAATCTTTCAACCGCAGTTCACACCTTGTTATGCATCAGAGAACTCATACAGGAGAAAAACCCTATGAATGTAGTCAGTGTGGCAAGTCATTCAGCCAGAGTTATGTTCTTGTTGTACATCAGAGAACTCATACTGGGGAAAAGCCCTATGAATGCAGTCAGTGTGGGAAATCCTTTAGGCAGAGTTCATGCCTTACTCAACATCAGAGAACTCATACTGGGGAGAAACCCTACGAATGTAATCAATGTGGGAAAACATTCAGCTTGAGTGCTCGACTTATTGTACATCAAAGAACACATACTGGAGAGAAACCCTTTACATGTAATCAATGTGGGAAAGCTTTCATTAATAGCTCTAAACTTATTAGGCATCAGGCAACTCATACTGAAGAGAAACCCTATGAATGTAACTAGTTTGAGATTTTTTTTAGCCAGAGTATATTCCTTCATTTCCTCCTCCCTTCCAAGGAAACATATGTATGGGAAAACATGGATAAGATTAATTAATGTATGCAGAAAAAGATTTCTAATAATCCTATTATGTATCTGGAAATTTGTTCTGGAGAAGAAAGGAGGAACTATAGATCACATTTTTTAAAAATATATATGTTTTTACTGATTTTAGAAAAGCATCAATTGGCTGCCTTCTGCACACCCCTACCGGAGATTGAGCCCACAACCCAGGCATGCATCCTGACTAGAATTGAAAAGGTGACCTTTGGGTTCATGGGACAATACTCAACCTGCTGAACCACTCCTGTCAGTCAGGTTCTCACATTTTATTTAAAAATTCTGCATACAAAATCAGTCTTTATGAAACCTTCTGAGCAAAAGTAATACATTTGGCACTTTTCCTTGCAGAAAGCACTTAGAAAGAATTGCCATTAAATGGACAATATGCTGTGGAGTGATTGCCAATAATATAGACCTCTTTTCCAATAAAAAGTAGCACTGGTGGTGGTGGTGAGCAGGTTGAAAAATTACTGTGGTTATTAGAAATTGGGTTGGAAAACAGTAGTTCAGTGTACCATCTGACAACATGATTTATTCACTAACTTTTATATTCTCCTTCATGCAGTACTTTCTCTTATACAGAGGGTTTTGTAAAAATTGGGAAAATCACTATGATGCAAAATGAAAAATGCAGGACAAGAGTTTGGAACATTTATTTCTAGAACCATTATGATAAGATATTTATGTGTGGATCAAAATTAAAAGGGATTCTAGGTGTGTCTACTGTATTTTCCAGTGTATAAGACAACCCCCTAATTTTACAGTTAAAACATAGGGTTAGGCCTATATTCACTGTATAAGACTACCCCCCACTTCAAAGAAAAGACTTACTTTGCCGTCAAGATCTGCAGGTAATTTTTGTGCAATTTTGGTCTTTTGCCCCCTATTTTCAGTTGACTTTTTTTTGTTTCAAAAGTCATCTTATACACCAGAAAATATGGTATTTAGTTTTAGGTTTATGCTTGGCCTTTTTGAATGCATACTATTTTGATATAATAAGTGATCTAATGAGTAAAAAATTAGTCAAAAGCAAGCAAGAAAGATTTATTTTCATTTTCTTTGAACATTTAGGAAAGACCAGACAGCTAGATAACAGATACTCCTCAGGATTCTGAAGTTTCATTGGATTAATATGATCTGGACACTTGGGTAGAACCTAGAGTCAGGAATACTCCTCATTGAAAATGAAATATTCTCATGGGAATATGGTACTGGAACTTTAGGCCAGGAAGAATTTTATGTATCGAGACTTCGTTGCATGGGGAGTGTAAGAACAGGTGGGTTTCTTTGCCTCCCCCCACCCCATATAGATTATCTTTTTTCCTTGAAATATGTTTCTTTTTAATATATTTTTATTGATTTCAGAGAGGAAGGGAAAGGGAGAGAAATATAGAAACATCAATGATGAGAGAGAATCATTGGTCAGCTGCCTCATGCAAGCACCTGGGGATTGACTTTGTAACCTGGGCATGTGCCCTTGACCAGAATCAAACCCAGGACCCTTTAGTCCACAGGCTGATGCTCTATCCACTGAGCCAAACCAGCTAGGGCTGAGATATGTTTCTTAATATGAGAGTGTTCTGAATGGGAAGGCACTGCCCTGGCTAAGTGCTCATCACCTAAATTAAGCTCACATGAAAGCTTTTATGGAGGTAAAATTGGTAGCTTCTCATTGATTTTTCCCCCCCCTTAGATTGGGTTCACATGTCTTTCTGACCTTTCCTCCTAAATCATGAATTTTAATTCTATGGATTATAGACCTGGAACCTCTAATCCCAGAGTTAATAAAAAATAATAATAATTTTGATAGTTGAAGTGAGAATAGAGGTAAATTCCCTGGAGGAAGAAAAGGGTAAAGTGACATCTAATAAGGGGTTTTCCTTGTAAAATATGTTCCTATAACATGACTTTAACTGGATCCATTTCTTTCTTTTTTTCCAATCAATCTTTATTGTTCATATTATTACAAAAGTTACTCATTTTTTCCCCCTTCCACCAGGTTTCCATCCTACCTCTGCCCTTTTCCCACCCCCCCGTTGTCCTCATCCATAGGTGCACAGTTTATGTTCAGTCTCTTCCCGCATCCACCACTCCCCTTTTCACCAAGAATTGTCAATAACTGGAGCCATTTCTGAGGATTAAGTCAGTTGAAACACACCTGGTAGTGATTGAAGTTCTGGGAGAACAAGTGTTAATGGCTGGAAAACTGGCTCCTCACCCCAAGAGAATCTTCAGTTAGTCCATAACTGTACAGATAGTGGGACACAGGGATTCTTCATGCATTGCCTTTTGGAGAGGACATAAAATTGTGAAAACTCTAAGTTAGAAAGAAAAGAAAAAATTCTAAGTTAGCAATGGGACATTATTAGCCACCTCCCTCATTATTATCTCTCTGTATATAAAAGGCTAAGTGACCATCCGATTGGTCACTAATGAACAGGGGGAAGACTCAACACAGGAGCTGCCGAGCTGCAGTGACTTGGCAGTTCTCAAGTGATGCACCTCAGAACCAGAGAGGAGGGAGTCCTATTCTGAGGTGGGTCACCCAAAAACTGCCATCTTGCAATCCAGGATCCTTTGGAGGATGTTGGAGAGCCGGTTTCGGCCCAATCCCCACAGGGCAGGCGGAGGGACCCCATCTGCTGGAGGGACCCTGCTCACTTCACAGACACCCTTTGAGCTGTGGTGCCGCCCTAGCTGTGACCAGCTGGGGAGGGGCTCTGGGAGGTTGGCTCCAGGGCGTGTCTGGCCCCTCTTGTTCAGTCTCGCCCCACTGGCCACCTTATAATTAATTTTCTTACATTGTGCACAAATCTGTGCACCAGGACACTAGGTATAAATAAAATCAATGCTAATGCTAGGTACAAGTGGATTATTTTCTCGGACATGTTGAATTTTACTTTGAAGGGAAGGAACTATGATTTTACAAATACATATAAAGCTAGGTGGCCTAAGAAGAAGGACCATGAAGATTTCAAGTTTGGTAAGTGATTTATTGCAAAGTAATCTCTTGAGTAAATGTTAAAAACATTTCATTGAAAATGAAGTTTCTGAAATGGCAAAAATTTTTTGAATGGAGTATGTGTCTGGCTATGTGTGTGTTTTACTGGCCAGGTTGAATATGTGAGTCATCTTCTGTTTATTATATCAGTTCCTAGATGGTGATTTGTGGTTGCCAAGTATTTTGATTAAGATATATTCAATAAATAAAAATAAAAATATTAATTTCTGTCATTTTCCCAATAATTTTCCTTTATAGGAAAGATAGTCTTTTAATTAAAAAATGGTCAACCAAAAATGCTTCAGTAAAAATAAGCTTTGGTCACTGAGCCATTTCAACCGGGCAGTTACAATTCTATTCACTAGTTTTGCAATGTAAAAAGAATTAGAGAGAATATTAAGAGGCTCTTGGAAATCCTGCAGTGCAGCCTTAATAGCTTCTAGTTCAATTTTTTGTACAGAAATATAACTGGTCAGTATGACTTGGTCTGAATTCATTGTATGATAGGCAGCTTTCCCATTAGATAATCCATCAGTAAAAACAGTTAAAGCTCCAGGAATAGGTTCCTGCCTAGTATTTTTTTTTTATATATATGATGATGGAGATATTATATAAAAATTGTAGTAATTTATCTTTTAATAGGTGACATCTAAGTTCCCCTGAATATCCACTTAACCCAATTTGCCAATTTATATCAGTCTGAAATAACATTTCTAATTGCTTCCCAGTGAGGGGGAGGTAGATACACTGGGGCTCTTCCCCTCTAAGCTGTTTACAATGCTTTCTAATTTGAAATATTAACCGAGCCAATAGTTCTATATATATAACTTCAGTTTTAGAGGATTGATGCCCTAGGTCAGTAGTTGGCAAACCGCGGTTCGAGAGCCACATGCTTGAGTGTTCTAATGCCACTTCTTCAAAATAGTGGCCCAGGCCGAAAACCAACTTCTGCACATGGGCCACAAAGTTTCAGTCGCACTGTACGTGTGTGCCCACATGCGGTAATTTGTGGAAGAGCCACCCTCAAGGGCTAAAGAGCTGAATATGGCTCTCGAGTTTTCCGACCACTGTCCTAGGTGAACCCATTCAATAATGGCCGAAGAGTTTTTATTTTGAAAGATGACTCCAGTGGGACTATTTGCAGTAGGGTTAATCTGTCCCAATAAAGGAAATTCAGGCTCTACCCATGCTCCTTGGGCTAAGGAAATTGCCTGCTCAACTCTCAGGACTCATTATTAGCTTCATCTGTTAATGTTCGGGGAGAGGAAAGTTTGAGTCACCTCTAAGTATATTAAATAAATTTGTCATTTCTCCTGTAGAGATTTCCAGATAAGGTCTTAACCAGTTAATGTCCCCTAATAATTTCTGAAAGTCATTTAAAGTTTTAAGACAGTCTTTTCTTATTTCCACCTTCTGAGGCCTAATGCTTTGGTTTTCAATTATGCTTCCCAGATATTGGAAAGGTTTCTTTCCGTACCTTCTCTGGAGCAATTCTTAAGCCCCATTTAGGGAGCTCCTCTTCTAATTGGGAGAACATGGCCAAGGTCTGTTCTTCCCATGGACTTGCTAAGAGCAAACCATCCATGTAATGGATAATGTAACATTGGGAATATTTGTCCCTTAAAGGCTGAACAGCTTGAGCCACATGTTTTTGACACAAAGTAGGGCAATAGGCCATTCCTTGAGGTAAAACCTTCCATTGATATCCTTTTTTTTAAAATAAATTTTTATTGTTCATATTATTACAAATGTTCCTTCCCCTCCCCTTCCCCCCATTGCTCTCCTCCACCAGGTTCCCACCCCACCCTCTGCCCTTTCCCCACTCCCCATTGTCCTCATCCATAGGTGCACAGTTTATGTTCAGTCTCTTCCCACATCCCCCCTCCCCTTTCCCCCAAGAATTGTCAGTTCACTCCCTTTCCATACCTCTGATTCCATATATTCAACAGTTAATATTGTTCATCAGATTTTTTTTTTTAATTTCCTTGGTTTTTAGGTTCACTTGTTGATAGTTACGTATTTGTTGTTCATAATTTTTATCTTTATTTACTTTCTCTTCCGAAAGAACCCCCTTCAGCAATTCATATAATTCTGGTTTGGTGGTGATGAACTCCTTTAGCTTTTTTTTATTAGTGAAGCTCTTTATCTGGCCTTCGATTCTGAGTGATAGCTTGGCTGGATAGATTATCTTTGGCTGTAGGTTCTTACTATTCATCACCTTGAATATTTCTTGCCATTCCCGTCTGGCCTGCATGGTTTCTGTTGAGAAATCAGCTGACAATCATATGGGTGCTCCTTTATAGGTAACTACCTGTTTTGCTCTTGCTGCTTTTAATATTCTCTCTTTGTCTTTTGCTCTTGGAATTTTAATTATGATTTGTCTTAGTGTGGTCCTCTTTGGATTCCTTTTGTTTGGAGTTCTGTGTGCTTCCTGGACTTGTAAGTCTAATTCTTTCACTGGGGGAAGTTTTCTGTCATTATTTCTTTCAGTATGTTTTCGATATCTTGATCTCTCTCATCTTCTGGGTCCCCCATAATTCTGATGTTAGTTCGCTTGAAGTTGTCCCAGAGGTTTCTTACATTATCTTCAATTTTTTGGATTCTCTTGCCTTCTAGCTTCTGTGGAGGAGTGTCTTCTGGCTCTTTATGTTCCAAATCTTTGACTCGATTCTTGCGATCTTCCGTTCTGTTTTTAGGACTCTGTACAATATTTTTTATTTCAGACAATGTATTCTTTATTTCTTGTTGATCCCTATCATTACTCGTTGATTCCTTATTAATTCTAGTTGATCCCTTTTCATATCCTCATAGGTCTTATCGACCTTTTCTAGGAAATTCTTGAAAAACCTTTTTCGTAGATTTGAACTCTGTATCCAGTCGCTTTTCTTCCTCCATTTCTTTCGTTTGTGATCTATTTTGTTGTCGCATTTTTGCAGCTTCCCTGATGGGGCGGAGTTTCAGGGTGGAGCCTACAGCCTTGGCTTCTGACAGCCCTGCCCTATGCAGCTCCTGAGTCTCAGGGTCCTTTAGTACTCGCTGCAAGCGCCTCTGAGAGAAAGGTGCCCTCAATTTTCGCCTGTTACCAAACAGTCTATGCTCTCCCCCAATGAGCCAGGAACTGGAGTTCAGTTCAGTTGGAAGTGGGATTGGAGGTAGCGTTCAGGGCAGTCTGGAGCCCCAGTCTCCTTCCCGCCAGGGCAATTCCGCAGCACAGCCAACTGTCCCTTCTCTGTGTGCACGCCGCTGGGACCTCCTTTCACCGCTCCCCCGGGGTTCCGCCTTACAGCCCAGCTCCCTCTGGATGAGCCTGGGTCCCCGGGGTCTGGCCTAGAACTGGGGTTCAGAGCAGTCGGAACTGGGGCCCAGCACAGTCGGAGCTTTTATCTCCTTCCCGCTAGGGAACGCCAGCCAGGCACTCAGTCGCCCCTCCTCTCTGACTCCGTCCTCTCCATGCACGCCGTGTGTCTCCGTACCTTAAGCTTTTCCAGCTCCTCCGCTCTTCCTTCTGGTTTTCTCCTTGCTTCTCGTTGTAGAATTTCCAGTCAGTTGACTTTCCTGTAGTCCTGGGTAATGTCCATTTTATATTTTAGTTGTATTTTATTGAAATTGTTGTGTGTGGCTATGGCTAGGTATTTACCTGTGCAGCCATCTTGGATTCTCCCCATTGATATCTTTTCATGGGTTCTATATTATTCATAGATGGCACTGAAAATGCAAATCGCTGTTTATCTTGAGGTGCCAAGGGAATGGCGAAAAAATAATCTTCAAGATCTACTACCCTGAGAGACCAATTTAAAGGGATTTGTGAAGGCGCTGGGAGTCCAGGTTGTAAAGTTCCCACGGTATGTATAGTAGCATTAACTGCTCTAAGATCATGTAACAATCGCCATTTTCCTGTCGCCTTTTTAGGGATTGTAAATATAGGCATATTCCAGGGACTATTGGAAGGTTCTATGTGGCCAGCCTCCATTTGTTCTTGTATTAATTCATGAATATGACTTAATTTCTCCTTTGTTAATGGCCACTGATCTACCCATACAGGTCTATCACCTTTCCATTGTATAGGATCAGCATGAGGGTGAGGAGACTGAGCAGTGACAGCACCTTCAAAAGTTGATATCCTAATCCTCATCTTCCTGGGTTTCCTTGGGCTTGGATGGGCTCTTTAATTCCCTGATCATTTTTTCCTAAGCCTTGACTAGTCTGATATGCCATCTGAGTCATTAACTGCTATCCTTTGCCTGTAATAATATGTGTCTATATACCTTCTAAGACATCCCGGCCCCATAAGTTGACTGCAGTTCCAGAAACGATGTAGGGCTGAAACCATCCTGTCTGTCCTTCCCTATCTTGCCACCTTAACACTGCAGCACTATGTTGTGTGTTATCAGGAACTCCCACCCCCCTAACTGAGCCCAAAGCTTCTGCCATGGACCAACTTGGAGGCCAGAATTCTTTGCTGATAACACTGGCATCTGCTCCAGTGTCCACTAAAATTGTTTTCCCTCTATTCTTTTTTTTTTTTTCCTAAGTAAGAAATGCTTTATTTTAAGACAAAAGTACTAGGAAAAACACATCCAAATGCAAATGAGAGAGTTCACTGGATATTTTAAAAGAGAAAGGTGTGCATTAAAACCAGAACCATCGTAGAGATATGCCTGCTATTTGTGGTGACAAAGTTACATGTGTTTTCCTGAGAAGTCTTTCTGTGATGGCATAAATGTGGGACTGCATGACAAGAGCGAAGCAATACAAGGTAGAATGGCAAGTGGGTGAAAGCTCTAACGTCCTCTTGTTCTTTTTTTGGAGAATTAAAGGAAGCAGTCACAAAGACCTTACTGTCAAAGAACACTTGCAAAAGTTGAAAACGGATGTGAGGTTATTATTAAAGTATAACAGCAAGGTTAGTGGGGGAAAACATTTGTGTTCTCAAAAACCAGGTTTCCCACAATAACAGGCACTGAAACTAATTGTGTATGCTTAGAGTAGGAGAATACTCTTAATAAAGGCTGGTCTTTTTTATGAAGCACAGGAATTCTTATTTATTGGCTTCCCCGTCTCCATCTCGATCAGCTTTGTCAGTCATTTCCCGAAGCTCCTCATCAGTAGTGTTCTCACCCAACCCTGTGGCTACACGTTTGAGATTGTTGAACAATATGGTCCCAGTTTCATCATCATCAAAAAGCTCGAAAGCTTTCAGGATTTCTTCTTTGCTCTCTTTCTCACATTTTTTTTTTTGAGTTATCACAGTCAAGAAGTCATTGAAATTCATTCTTCCTGTCCCTTCCTTATCAGTTTCACTTCTCATCTTCGTAATCTCTTCTTTCTTGGGATCAAAGCTCAGTGCTCTATCACCACCTTCATTTCCTTAACATCAATGGTCCCAGTTGCATCAGTTATCGAAGAGATCAAAAGCTTGACAGATCTCCTGTATCTGCTCGTTAGAAAGCTCTAGCTTAGGACTCACCCTTTATCACTGGGAAGATGATGCCATGTCTGCCTCAACGCTTGGGGAATCCGTGTCTTCTTTGCCCTGGAACAGTTTGCAGAGAGGGTCAGGGAAGCCCGGTGAGCATGTGGGGGCCGGGTGTAGGTTGAGGGGCTGTTTTCCTTTTTTTTTTTTTTTTTTTTTTTTTTTTAAAAAAAAAAAGAGAAGTAAGCCTTTATTTCCTTGTTTCTCAAATAGTTGGCTGAGCTGGTTGCTTTTTGGTAATTAATCAAAGAGACCAAATCCCATGTCCTTTTCCGACTCCTCTGACTCTTCCTTTGCTTCAGCCTTAGCTGGGGCTGCAGTGGCCACAGGGGCAGCAGCCACAAAAGCAGATGGATCAGCCAAGAAGGCCTTGACCTTCTCAGCAAGTTTTTCCACACTTACCAACACCTCTTATTTCCCACGTACTGCAGCAGCGAGTAAATTGGCTTGAAAAGTGCCTGATCCCACACTCTGACATGCTCGAATCATTTCTGTAATGGTACTGTCTTGTCTCAGAGGCGTCAGGCATTTCTTACAATCAGCATTGGCATTTTCATAAGCTAATTGTTGAATTAAAATATCTCTTGCTGCCTCATGTTCAATCTGTCGTCTCACTGCTCGAGTGAGACGAGCCACAAAGTCAGAAAATGACTCTGTAGGCCCCTGCACTCCCTGAAGGTCCTCTTGCTGGTAAATTCCACCAAGCTCTCCTTTCCACAAAGTCTAATTTGCTCATACGCCTGTGGCACATGATGTAGCTGATTTTGTACATCCATATACTGTCCCAGTCCTGCCAGCATTTCATAAGTTATTTGAGCATTGGGCCCTCTGTTTGCATGGGCTTGCTCTCGACATTTCTCCAGATATTCTTCCTTCCATAGTAAATAATCTCCTCCATCCAGAGTTGCTCAAGTCAGAGAATACCAATCATAAGGAGCTAAGAATGCTTCAGAAATATAATTCATAATTTCTCCTGTAAAAGGAGCCATCAGACTGTTTTTGAACAATGCTTTCTCGTAAAGCTTTTATCATTTTAAAATCAGTTTTTTCATGGTGTCTTATTATCTGATTTGGGAGCTGTGGATCAGCTACTTGTAAAACAGGAAAAGCAAGCCTTTCTTCCACTGACATGTCCTTCATTCCTTCTCTGATGGCTCTCTGTATAGATGATTCTATTGGCGACAAATCAGATGTTTCAGGATTAGGACATGGAGGTGGAGGGGGGCATAAAGGCCATTCCTCCCATTTTTCTTCCTGCTCCTTTCTAGGAGTGGAGGGAGCCTGGAGGAGACTCCTTCTCAGCCTCTCTAAAGGCTCCAGCAAATGCAGAATTGTGTTCTCCATGGAGAGACAGTTTGGAGGCAAGATTTTCCCCTGCTGCTGAGCTTTTTTTTTTCTTTCAAGTTTTGACCAACTTTTTGCCAAACATTCAAGATCTAAGATATCTTCTTCAGGAAACCAAGGGTTATGGTCTATAACATCAAACAAAAACTGTAAGAGAATGCCTTCTAAAACTTTTAATTCCTTAGGCATGCAAACCAAAAGTTTACAACAAAGTTTACTTTATAACCTAATTCTGCCCCATTCGCCTGGCTGAAAAAGACGTTCCCACCCCACTTACAGATCGGACTTCTGCAGCTGATCGTTGGCTTTGGGTGTGGGGAGTTTCCCTCACCTATAGGTTGAATTCTTCCCCACCTTTTCAGTGAATGCTTCCTTTCTTCTCTCTAGGCAAAATATCATCCCCTCCAGAGGTCCCGTGTCGAAGGCTCAGTTGAGTGTTCGCCAACATCCCGCATGGTTCAGGGTTTAGGGTTCAGGTTCTGGAGCAGGCCGCACACAAATGAAAGAGACTAGACAAGAAAATATAAAATTTGGAAATTGGGGGCCAGGCGTGAGAGCAGCTCAAGAGGAAGGACTCACTTTGCTCTGGCCTTGCTATCCCTTTTATTCAGGTTTTGGGATACACCCATAGCCCTTAGGCAGGCAATTCCAATAATAGCCCATCAGCAAGGATTTGCATAAAACTAACAGGTGGAAGTTGCTACAGCTCCCATTGCCTCAACTAAACTGGGTGCAGAGCTCTGACCTTTCAGAGCTCAAGGTCTCCAGCCTTTTGGGTTTCTTGTCAACACCTCTCTGCTTCCAACATGGGCCATTTGTCATTCATAGAACTGTTATTCATTTGCTAAGCAGCAGCAAAGAAGAAAAGCTTTCTTGTACAGCCTACCCTTTTGCCTAGCCCTTATGTCAACACTTTCTTTATTTTTTTGTACTCTTATTTAAATAAGTATATGTAGCCGAAACTGGTTTGGCTCAGTGGATAGAGCGTAGGACTGCAGACTGAAAGGTCTCAGGTTTGGTTTCAGTCATAGGCATGTACCTTGGTTGCGGGCACATCCCTGGTCGGGGGTGTGCAGGAGGCAGCCGATCAATGTGTTTCTCTCTCATCGATGTTTCTAGCTCTCTATCTCTCTCCCTTTCTGTAAAGAAATCAATAAAGTATATTTTTTAAAATAAATAAATAAATATGTATATGTAGCCTCCTACTTAACATAACACCGCTATTTCTCTTACAACCAAAAACATCTGTACTCCCTTCCCCACAAAGGCATCCAATTCCAAGTTTGGGGTCTCTGGGTGGCATTCATTTTTTTTCTTATGAAAAATTCCTCATGTAAGAAGGTGGCTCAGATCCAGCCATTAGAAGAAGATCATAAAACCAGGCCGTTTTGCCCGGCTAATTTCAGTAACCTTGGTCGTTGCCAGGAGATACGCAAAAGCTTTCTAAAACTGCTTTTGTGAAACCACCAAGTTGGTGCACAGAGTTTTTACTGCTTAGGATAATTTAATCCTTATTTGGATTCACTTGGGTTCTAACAAAATCAGCGACTTTCATCTACTCTGCAGTAAAAACAGTACTGTTACTCTTAAAAATGCCACTTTGGGCATTCGCCAAGTGGATCTTCATGTTGGATCAGTAATGTTGGATTTTCCAAGTATCTTATGGCCAATGTGGCATTGATTTGCAATCCACTTAGCATGGCATTTCAATGGACAGAGGTTGATAACCAGGACTGATAAACCTTTCCATGACATCACCTGTCTGGGCTCTTTAACATCTGTGTTCATTGCATGTTCATTCTGAAGTCGTGACAATCTTCATGACCATCGATGGCCTCTCCAGGGAGGATTCCTGGAATTTAGCTGTTGGGTCAAGTTCGTGAAACTTGTATAGTCCTGGATATTGTATGCCTCTCTTGCCCAGGTTCTGCTTGTTTAAGTAAAAGATGGAGCCTGGCCCGTGTGGCTCAGTGGTTGAACATCAGTCCATGCATCAAGAGGTCACAGGTTTGTCCTTGTTGTTCTTTTTTTTTAAACCAGCACCTCACACCACACTCCTGGATCACTACAGTGAAGTATCACTGATGTACAGTTCCCGCTGGGCCCCGGCCTCCTGCTGCGATGAAACTTTGTATGTATTTTGTACGGCATAGAAGTCTGTATTGTCATGATGGTCTCTCCTATGCAAACAGCAAAAGAAAAAAAAGAAAAAAAAGAAAGGAACAAAATTGTACATCTGATTGTTTTAACGTGTATGCATGTTTAGTGATGTTTGCATTTTGAAATAAAAATTTATGATTCATTAAAAGAAAAAAAAAAAAAAAGAGGTCACAGGTTTGATTCCCAGTCAGAGCACATGCCTGTGTTGTGAACTCTATTCCAGCAGTGGGTGTGCAGAACGCAGCCAATTGATGTTGATGTTTCTCATCAGTGTCTCTAGTTCTCTCTTTCTCTCCCTAAAATCAATAAGAAAAAACATACTAAAAAAAAAAAAAAAAAAAGATGGAAACTAGATTCAAAGAAGAAGTAAATTGGAAATAGCATCAGTTTGTACCCTTAAAGGCTGAGCACATCATTATGAGGAACCATTAGATGTGAAGCAATGATGTGAAACAGGGCTGTGTGGTGAGTAGCTTATCATAAGGCAGAACAATAAGTGGCATGTAATACCTGTGGATAACAGATAAAAACACTTTCTTCTTTTTTTAAAATATATTTTATTGATATTTTACAGAGAGGAGGAAGGGAGAGAGATAGCTAGAAACGTCGATGAGAGAGCCAACCAGCTGCCTCTTGCACACCACCTATTGGGGATGTGCCCTTGACTGGAATCGAACCTGGGACCCTTCAGTCTGCAGACCGATGCTCTACCACTGAGCCAAACCGGTTTTGGCAATAAAAACACTTTCAAAAGACATCTAAGCTCTAGCTGATTTGGCTCAGTGGATAGAGCATCAGACTACGGACTGAAGGGTCCCAGGTTCGATTCTGGTCAAGGGCATGTACCTTAGTTGTGGGCAAATACCCAGTAGGGAGTGTGCAGGAGGCAGCTCATCGATGTTTCTCTCTCATCAATGTTTCTAACTATCCCTCTCCCTTCCTCTCTGTAAAAAAATCAATAAAAAATATATTTTTTTTTAGAAAAAATGAGAAATGTGTTCATTTCAGTCAGGTTGTACATCTAGTTTTTGGAGAGTCCATGCTCGGGATAAAATGCTATAATGTACTGAGAGTGGAAAGGGGTTTTTTCACTTGGAATCTCATAAGTCCAGGAATAGGACTAGACTGATATTCAGGGGAGAAATATGTTGTAACCTTCTTGGTAAAATCCAATCGATGTAAATGATCTTTCAAAATGAGTACATGCCAAAAAAAAAAATGTGTGAAAAGGATATTTGCCACATACAGGCTAGTTTGGGGGCTAACAGGGAAGGTTTTGGATTATTTTCTCATTAACTTTCAATTTATATGTACTTACAGTGACCATTGTTTTTATTAAAGCTTAAAAGCTATGAAAAATGAAATGAATAAAGTAACTGACTTGCCAGAACCGGTTTGGCTCAGTGGATAGAGTGTCGGCCTGCGGACTGAAAGGTCCCGAGTTCAATTCCGGTCAAGGGCATGTACCTTGGTTGTGGGCACATCCCCAGCCGGGGGTGTGCAAGAGGCAGCTGATCGATGATTCTCTCTCATCGATGTTTCTAACTCTCTATCCTTCTCTCTTCCTCTCTGTGAAAAATCAATAAAATATATTTTTAAAAAATTCAATAAAATATATTTATAAAATAAATAAATAAAAAATAAAGTAACTGACTAAAAATTTCCTGTGGCCAAGAACTCATAATATGATTTTTTTATTTCATACAATATAGTGAATTAAAATTAAGAAATATATCACCATGCCCTGACCGGTTTGGCTCAGTGGATAGAGCATAAGCCTGCAGATTCAAGGGTCCCAGGTTCGATTCCGGTCAAGGGCATGTACCTCGGTTGCGGTTTCTGTCTCATCAATGTTTCTCTCTATCCCTCTCCCTATCTGTAAAAAAATCAATAAAATAAATATTTAAAAAAAAAAAAAGAAAGAAAGAAATATATCCCCAAAGGTGAATCTTTGCTCTTTGGAAGTAAACTTTTGCCTACTACAGATATATTATAGAAGAACATTTGCCCCAGCCAGAGTGGCTCAGATGGTTGGGCATGGTTCTTTGCACCAAAAGTTTGCCAGTTCAAAGCCTGGTTAATCTCTTTCCACCCTCTTCCCCTTCCTTCCCTTCCCTTTGTTTGAATTTTGTTTTTTGGTAAGTGACAGAATTAAAATCAACTTGTGGAATCTTCAAGGTGTATATTGCCTCTGGCAGAATTTAATTATTCTCCATATGGATATCTAGTTGTTCCTATGCCAGTTACCACATTTTCCCTCATCCCCACCACTTTGTAGTGCCGCCTTTAAAGAAAAGCAGTAATCTATATATATAAACGGCTAACATGTAAAGTGTCACCTTGGGAGTTCAACTGGGAGACCAGAGTTCAGTCGTTGGCTGTGATATGCATTGACCACCAGGAAGCCGCATAGAATGAAGGAAGGCCCCGGCTGGCAGCCAGCAGCCAGGGAAGGAGGCTCTGGTCGGCAGCCAGAGGGCCCTGATCAGCCCTGATCACTGGCCAGGCCTAGGGACCCTACCTGTGCACGAATTTTGTGCACCAGGCTAGTCTAAACATAATTATAGGACTGTCTTGGCCTCAAATTTCTTTGATTGGTCTATTTTTCAATACTTTTACCAATACCATAGTGCATTAGTTACCGTAGCTTTGCAATGAGTCTTTTTTTTAAAATATATATTTTATTGATTTTTCACAGAGAGGAAGAGAGAGGGATAGAGAGCTAGAAACGTTGATGAGAGAGAAACATCGACCAGCTGCCTCTTGCACACCCCCTGCCGGGGATGTGCCCGCAACCAATGTACATGCCCTTGACGGGAATTGAACCTGGGACCTTTCAGTCCACAGACCGACACTCTACCACTGAGCCAAACTGGTTTTGGCTGCAATGAGTCTTGTATTTGGTAGAGGAGGTCTTCTCATCTTGCTCTCTTTTAATGTTTCTTGGCAACTTAAGAAACACTCATAAAGTAACACCCCTTAAAAATGAATCAAATTGAGCCTCTAATTCCAACCATTGGTTTCAAAAACTATGGAGAAATATTTGCGACAACATGAATGAAAACACAGGGCATTATGTTAGGTGAAATAAGCCAGACAGAGAAAAACCAACACTGCATGGTAGAAGTATATGTGAAATGTAGTGGGGGGGGTGTGGGGGGGGATAAAAGCCAACCTCCCAGAAACGGAGTAAAATGGTGGTGGTTGCTGAGGGATGCCGGTGGGGTAGGGAAAATGGGGAGAGATTGGTGAAAAGGTGCAAACTTATGTTGCCTACAGTTGAAATTAAGGTTCTCACCATAAGAAAAAAACAAAAAACCAAAAAGCAATGTGAGGTGATGGATGAATTAGATTGTGTGGATCCTTTCACAATGTACTTACTGTACATATATCAATTCATCACATGCATTTTAAGTATATTATCATTTAAAAATTTTTATTTATCAATATTAGAGAGAGGGGGTGGGTGGGGGGGGACAGAAATTGACTGGTTCCTCCATCCATAATGCATTTATTGGTTGCTTCTTATATGCATCCTAATAGGAGATCGAACCCAAAACCATGGTGTATTGGGGCAGTGCTGTAAACAATGAGACTCCTGGCCTGGGCCTAAATATATTACAATTTTATTTGTCAATTATACTTCAATAAACGTGCAAAAAAAGAAAGAATTGAATTTGTTACAGTTATCTGAGCAAGATCCCAGACTTCCACACCTACTTTTTTAATAATCGTGGCTCATTTCAACCACCTTGTATGAAAATAAAGCATCCTATCATATTTACGATGTCAAGAGCAGGCTGGTAAATGATGAGACATTTGAAGGTGAGCTAAAGAAAGAAGAAACATTTTCATTGTTTATAGTAGGCTTTCTTTTTCACATACGGTATAGTATTTCCTTCCGTTTCTTGACAGTGCATGTTCTTTCATTTGCCAGAAAACTAATTTCAAAACCAGCATTTCAAATTAATAAAAATTAGAAACTTTAAGTTTTTTTGTGTGTGGGTTGATGAGAGGTTACTTTTCCTATTTGTGTGTCTTCAGCATTTCGGAATGAATAGCTCCTACAAGATAAACTGTCAGAGGTAAGATGCATCCAGGCACAAGCAGACTAAAGAAAGCAACAGCATCACACCCACAGGAAGATATTCAGCCACAGTTACTGTTTTTGTGTTTGTTAATCCTCACGCAAGGATTTTTTTCCCATTGATTCTTTTAAAAAATGTTTTTGTTGCTGAAACCGGTTTGGCTCAGTGGTAGAGCGTCGGTCTGCAGATTGAAAGGTCCCAGGTTCGATTCCAGTCAAGGACATGTACCTTGGTTGTGGACACATCCCCAGGATGGGGTGTGCAAAAGGCAGCTGGTCGATGTTTCTCTCTCATCGACGTTTCTAGCTCTCTATCCCTCTCTCCTCCTCTCTGTAAAAAATCAATAAAATATATATTTTTAAATGTTTTTGTTGATTTTTTTAGAGACCAAGGGAGAGGGATAGAGAGAGATAGAAACATGGATGAGAGAGAAACATCATCTATCAGCTGCCTCCTGCACACCCCCTTCTATGGATGGAGCCAGCAACCAGGGCATGTGTCCTGATCAGGAATCAAACCTGTGACTTGGGTGGATGCTCAACCGCTGTGTCACACTGGCTGGGCTCCATTGATTTCTTAAGAGAGAGTGGAAGGGAGGGATGGAGGAAGGGGAGAGAGGGGGGGGGGGAGAGAGAGAGAGAGAGAGAGAGAGAGAGAGAGAGAGAGAGAGAGAGAGAGAGAGAGAGATTGAGGATTGGCTGCCTCTCTGGGGATCCCATTTATCATCCAGGTAGAGCCCTTGACTGGGAATAGAACCCGTGACCCTCCTCCAGGGCTGATGCTCTAACTACTGAGGACACAGCCACAGTCACTTTTCAGTCACACTTATATGTGTTGTGATTTTTAAAAACCAGGGAAAAGGAAAGAAGGGGAAAATAAAGAAAATAAGAGGTCAAGTGCTAATAGTGCCTGAAAACTGACTGAAGTGAACCATCTTATGCATTTTTTTTTTTAAAGTGGCCGTTCGCTCAGTGGTTAGATCGTTGGTGTGGAGGGTTCCATTCCAGGACAAGCGCATTGCTCCTCACCTTCAGGGCGCTGGGGAAAGACAACTAGTGGAGGTTTCTCCCCTCCCCTTTCCACTCTTTCTGAAAAGCAATGGGAAAAAATCAGGTGAGGATTAAGGAAAAGAACAACACACACCACAAAAAATATTTTTAATAAAACATCTCATTATTGATTTCAGAGAGGAAGGTAGAGGGAGAGAGAGGGAGATAGAAACATCCATGATGCTGGAGAATCACGGATTGGCTGCCTCCTGCAAGTTCCCCACTGGGGATGGAGCCCACAACCTGGACATGTGCCCTTGACCGGAATCGAACCTGGGACCTTGGAGTTTGCTCTTACCCCACTGAGCCAAGCCACACGTTTTTTTTGTTTTTGGGGTGTGTGTGTGTGTGTGTGTGTGTGTGTGTGTGTGTGTGTGTGTGTGTGTGTGTGTGTGTGTGTGTGTGTGTGTGTGTGTTTAAGTGGTGACCTAAGAAAGCGCTCCCTGCGGAGGATTCTGGGAGTTGTAGTCCAGGGCAGTCAGAGCCACTTCCGCTCCAGGCAGGGGGCGCTGCAGCCCTGGTTTCGGGGGGGGGATGGAGCGGAGGACGAGGGACGTTTGCGGCGCCTTCTGTCCGGAGGTGAGTGAGCGGGAGCCTCGGCCTCCCGGCCTGTCCGGGCGCGGGGCCCGGGCGCGGGGGCCTGGGGGCCGCCTCGCTCGGAGGAGTGGGAGCCGGTGGCAGGTCTGTGCCTGCTCCTGGGATGGAGGTGGGGGCCGGCCGGGGTCCCAGGGTTGAGGTCTCTGGGCCCGGTCCCCTGGCCTCCCTCCCTTCTGCTCGCCCTGCCGCCTCCTGATGGCCCCTTTGAAGCGTCATTTCATGGCTCCGTTGCTCCCACCTTAGCGTGCGTGCAGGGCACACTGGTGGCATTGGATGCGGACCGGCCAGCCACCCCCCAGCCAGCCAGGGTGTGGGTTCGCGGCTTCCTGAGGGAGGGAGGGAGGGAGGGGGATGGGGGGGGTAGATTTCACAGCAGGAGTGGAGGTTATCTTAGGACCCTATTCATGAATGCTGGGGACCGTTAGGAGTTCAGGGGAAAGAAAATAAAGAATCGATGCCACATACAAGGTGTGGGCACACTCCGAAGAGAGCCTGCGGCTGGCTTCCTTTCTGCGGAGCGGTTTCAGCTGCTGTGCAGAGGCGGGATTTTTAGGGGGGTGGGCAGGGGTGGGGGGAGAGGTTCCTCGCTGAGGGTCTCATTAGAATATTCCCCAGCTTTCCAGGTGTGCCCTGTCAGGGTTGGGTCTCCACTGAGAGGTCAGCGCCGGCCTGGGTCTGGCGAATGAGTCGCTGCAGCTGGCCCTGCCTGGCCTCCTTGGGTTTGCAGCTTTTCTGGGCCTGGAGCTGAAGTGCAACTGAATCCTGGATGTTCTCTCTAGAGAGGGAAGGTCAGGGGGGAGGGCTGACCCGTGAACGGCCCTCTTTCCACCTGGGGGACCTTCTCTATCTGGCTGTATACATTGTGGTATCAGTTTCATCAACGAAAGAAAAACTCAAACTTACAGAGAATATACGTTTCTGAGCCAAACTAGCAACAACTGTCAGGAAGCAAATCTTAACGGCTTGAGGTTTTGCTCCCGAGAACGGGCAGTTTTTGCACCTTAATTATTGCATTACAACCAGGAGAAGATGCAGGTGGGTTGCATGAAATGCCTTGGGGGTGGATTGCGGAGGTGAGAGGAGGTGAGAGGATGCAAGGCGGGAAACCGCGGGGATTGGTGAAAAGTAAGCAATAGACATGTCTTTTCATAGGTGGGTACGGGATACCTACCAGTCAACAATTAACGGGATAAAAACAACCATGAGGATTTGTAGTCTCTGCTCTGGTGCATTGGCTGAACCCTGCGGGTCTGGAAAAAGGGAAATTACCCTGGCATTTCAAAGGAATGTTACCGTAGACCCTGCTACGGAAAAGATAGATTTTGTCAGGAGAGATTCTAGCCTAGCACAAGCCATGAAGTGCTTTTAGTTAAAAAGTTTTAATTTCAGCCCTAGCTGGTTTGGCTCTTTGAATAGAGCATCAGCCTGTGACTGAAGGGTCCAGGTTTGATTCCAAGGCACATGCCCAGATTTCTGGCTCCATCCCCAGTAGGGGGTGTGCAGGAGGCAGCCAATCAATGATTCTCTGTAACCATTGATGTCTCTTTCTTTTTAAAATATATATTTTATTGATTTTTTTTTACAGGAAGAAAGGGAGAGAGATGGAGAGCTAGAAACGTCAATGAGAGAGAAACATTGACCAGCTGCCTTCTGCACACCCCCCACCGGGAAATGTGCCTGCAACCAATGTACATGCCCTTGACCAGAATCGAACCCGGGACCTTTCAGTCCGCAGACCGACGCTCTATCACTGAGCCAAACCGGTTTTGGCAGCATTGATGTTTCTTTCTCTCCCTCCCTCTCTCTCCCCCTCTTCCTTCCTCTCTGAAATTAATAAAAACATATTTTTAAAAGTTTTCATTTCAGACCCTCCCTTGTGGCTACTTTAGGTCTCTGAGTTTGTAAGGCTGCCACGTGGGCCTCCCCTGAGCTTGTGAGGTGAGCGCAGTTTGTTGAGGTTTCTCTCTGTCACCCCATTCTACTTGCTGAGTTTTCCTACCCTCCCCCTACTATCCCACCTCGGTAGTGCCTCCCTAGGAGGGGTGTTGTGAGATTTAGGTGAAGGAAAAAGATAGAATGCTTAGATGTTATCAATCTACTAGAGGCCGATCCAGGAATTTCGTGAACGGGGTGCAGGTGGTTCCCCCTCAGCCCAGCCTGCTCCCTCTCCCATGCAGGACCCTCCCGGGATGTCCAACTCCCGGTTTAGACCCGATCCCAGTTATTGGGCCTAAACCGGCAGTCGGACATGCCCACCCTTTGGACCACTGGCTCCTAATCACTCATCTGCCTGCCTGCCTGGTCGCCCCTAACTGCTCCCCCTTGCCCCGCTGGCCTAATTGCCCCTCACTGCTTCTGTGTGCCAGCCTGGTCTCCCCTAGCTGCCCCCGCCCAGCCCACCACTGCCAGCCAGTTCACCTCCAACAGCCCCCCTGCCAACCTGGCCGCCCCCAACTGTATGCCCCCCTCCCCCCTGCCGGCCTGGTTGCCCCACACAGCCTGCTGTTCGGTTGTTTGGTCACTAACCCCCCTTCTGCGGCCCGGTCGTAGGCAGCCATCTTGTCCATTTGCATATTACCTCTATTATATAGAATTATTTCTGTTGGAGAAGCACTCATCGCTGAAAGCTTCTGTGATGAGCCTGAGCTCCAGCTGCAGCCCGTGGCCCTCCTCTTCCCCCGGGGAGCGCAGCCCTTCCTGATTGCTAAGGACCCCACCCCCTTTGTGAAAGGAGGAAGTGGTCCCTGGAGGGTGTCCTCTGTGACTCCTGGACCAGACACACAATTGTAATGTCTCCCAGCCTCCTTCCTCTCTCGCCTGACTTCTCAAGGCGGGTGCAGAGGGGAGGAGGAGTGGCCCCTGGCTCCTGGGAACGTTGTCCCAACGTGGGAAAATTGAACAAGCTGTGCGTTAGCAAGTTGTTTTTTTTTTCTATTGGACAAACGTTCAAGCACTTAAAGAGTGAAGGGGAGCCTGGATGAGACAAGTGCTGATGAACGAGTAACAGTATTTAAGCTGTTGAGTGACAGCCTTTCCATATGTTTTATTTGCTTTAATTAGTTTAATCCTCATAACAAAGAACGTGATAGGTGGAGAGTTTAAGGGAACAGGAAGGACACAGAGCTGAGAATGTGAGCCCAGGCAGCCTGTGCTGGACCTTCCTGCCATCCTCTCCTTCGGCCCTAAGCAACGGTAATCCCGGGGACTGAGGGAGGGAGGGTCATGGGAAATGATTTAGGACCTTCGGGCCCTTGAAGTCTGTGCTCATTTAATTGATTCCTTGTTATGTAAGACGGCATTATGCTCACATCCTGATTATAGAGTTCATGTGTGAGAATTTGAACAATAGCTGAAGGAAGCCAAACATTATCCGTAATCCCAGGTGTAGCGACAGCAATAAGGATGTGAATGTGTTTCTCTTCAGTCGTTTCTGTGTACATTTATTTTTCCTTTGTCCTAGTCGTAGGGCTTTGGCCTCTTGTGATCATGAACCTTTTCAAACACGAGAGGAGAGAAATAACATACCAGTGAATTCCCACGGAGCCAGCACAGCCTTCGACGGCTGCCAACCCCTTGTCCATCTTGTTGTTTAGTCCTCCCCTCACTTTACTTTTGCTTTGGTGTTTTATTGCCAACTCCACACGTGGAGGCTAGAGGGTGTATGCTGGGTTATTATAAATATACGGAGGTCAAGGGAGAGGAGACATGGACGATTCCCACGTCCTCGCCTGGTAACCAGGAGCGCGGGGGGAGAGAGACGCTGGGCTGGGAGAGCTGCAGTGAAAGGGGAGGCGCTGGAGTGTCTGCTCCTTTGGAATTCAGTTTGCTCTTGGTTTCCAGCCGGCATCTCCCCCTGAGCTGCCGGTTCTACGTTGTGGAGATTGTGTCGTTCCTTTCAGCGGGCCCAGCGCTGTGACGAGGTTTGCAGAGGGAAGCTATTCAATAAGTGTGTGTGGCTGGTGCATGTGTCCACGGCAGCTGGACACCAGGGCCTGCAGCCCTGAGAGAGCGAGCGTGTTCTGCTTTCCTGGAGGCGGATTAGGGGATAAAACTATGAAAAGGATCCATATGGCCCCAACCGGTTTGGCTCAGCGGATAGAACGTTGGCCTTCGGACTGAGAGGTCCCGGGTTCGATTCCGGTCAAGGGCATGTACCTTGGTTGCAGGCACAACCCCGGTGGGGGGTGTGCAGGAGGCAGCTGGTCGATGATTCTCTCTCATCAATGTTTCTAGCTCTCTGTCCCTCTCCCTTCCTCTCTGTGAAAAATCAATAAAATATATTTTTTTAAAAAGAAAGAAAAGGATCCATATGGGTACCTCTGGCCCTTTCTCTCACTCACAAGTTCACTTACGAACGAATCCGGACAAGTGCATCATTTCTGTATCATTTATCATTACATGAGGTCGATGATAGTTAGCATTTCTTGGGAGCATATTATGAGTCAGACAGAATTTCCAGTGCTTTTGTGTATTAACTAATTTCTTCCTCAAAACAACATAGAGACGAGGCCCAGGAGGATAACTGATCTGCAAATGTGACTGGACTAGTAACTACAGCACTGGCACTGACGCCTCCCTTCCAAACAGCACCTCCCGTTTGTTCGTCTCCCTTTTTTCCTGCCGTACTTTTCTTCACAGGGTCTGGGACTGGCTGATTCATTCTGTTCATTCTATAGTTATGTTTCTACCTGCCTCCTCTAGGGTGATATCAACCTCATGGGACCAGGGATTTGAATGTGCCGGGCCCACGTTCAATAAGGATTTGTTGAACGGATGAGTTAATTCTGGGGATTAGTAAGGAGGCTCTCAGCTAATGTGATAATGTGACTTAATCAGCTATAGATTAAGTCATTCATTATTTTATTTATTATTTATTTTAAAAAATATATTTTAGCTGAAGCTGGTTTGGCTCAGTGGATAGAGCGTCCGTCTGCGACTGAAAGATCCCAGGTTCGATTCCGGTCAAGGGCATTTACCTTGGTTGCGGGCACAACCCCTGTAGGGGGTGTGCAAGAGGCAGCTGGTTGATGTTTCTCTCTCGTCGACGTTTCTAACTCTCTATCTCCCTTTCTCTCTGTTAAAAATCAATAAAATAGAAAAATATATATATACATATATATTTTATTATTTTTTTTTTTTTTTACAAAGAGGAAGAGAGGGGGTAGTAAGAAACATCCATCAGCGGCCTCTTGCACACCCCCTACTGGGGATGTGCCCCAGCCAAGGTACATGCCCTTGACCGGAATCGAACCTGGGACCTCTCAGTCCGAAGGCCAACGTTCTATCCACTGAGCCAAACCGGTTTTGGCTTATTTTATTTATTTATTTATTTTTAAAATATATTTTATTGCTTTTTTACAGAGAGGAAGAGAGAGGGATAGAGAGTTAGAAACATCGATCAGCTGCCTCTTGCACACCTCCTACTGGGTATGTGCCCGCAACCAAGGTACATGCCCTTGACCGAAATTGAACCTGGGACCTTTCAGTCTGCAGGCCGACGCTCTATCCACTGAGCCAAACCAGTTTGGCTTATTTTATTTTTTTAACAGATCTGTTTTGAGTGCCTGCTACATGCCAATGAACTGGAGAAAGTAGTGACCAAAACAATGGGGCTTTATTAAAAGGATGGATAAATACAGGGAAGGTAAATAACATACAGGAGTAAGTTAGGAGTGGCACTGACATAGAAGGGGAGGGAGAGGGACGGGAGGGGTGGGGTGGGGGAGTCCCTGGAAGGACATTTCAGTAAACACCTCGTGTGAGATCCATCAGAGCATCACTTTTAACATTAAATCGGTAGGCTTTGCCTTATGAAGCCCAGGATTGACCCTTTTATGCATATGTCACTTTTGCAGGTGACCTTGATGTTGTTTGGGCAAAGCCTGTAAAATCGGAAACCCAGAGAGAGGCATTGGAAAAGGCAGGCCCTCCTCCCCTCCCCGCTGTGGGAGCTACAGGCTCAGGAGCACTCAGCTCAGAGGAACCTCGGACACTGACTAACCCAGTCCTCCCGGCTGCCCAGCGGAGCGTGCCTTTAGTCGGTCTTGGATCCCATGGGTTTTGAGTATTTATTCTACGCTAGAATCTAAGGATAGAAAGAGGTGCTCATGATCTCCCGGTGATGGGAGGCTTCTCAGAGCGGCTGGCAGGCAGCAGGCAGGGAGGGGAGCAGGGGCTGGCAGGTGCCCAGCTAGCCCGGTGCCCGGGCCCCACCTGCTTGCTCTCTCTCGCTAAAGACTGTGACATGTCAGGTCTCCTTGCAAAGCTCCATTACGGAGCAGAGCAGGAGGGTGCAGCCACCGGAAGAGGCAGAGCCAGGGAACTGGGCCTTGTGGATGGGTATTGCTTCCAGGCTTTGAGAGATGGATGCATTGCTCTCTCCCGACTAGACTGCTTCTGCCTGAAGTAGGAAGGCCCATGAACACGAGTAGCTATCAGGTATTGCATGCTTATTTGAATTATTTTTTAAAAAAATATTTTTATTGATTTTTTTTTTACAGAGAGGAAAGGAGAGGGAGAGTTAGAAACATCAATGAGAGAAACATCGACCAGCTGCCTCCTGCACACCCTGCACTGGGGATGTGCCCGCAACCAAGGCACATGCCCTTGACCGGAATCGACCCTGGGACTCTTCAGTCCACAGGCCGACGCTCCATCCACTGAGCCACACCGGTTTCAGCTTATTTGAATTATTGACAAAGCTGTGAGCTGGATAACGGTGTCTATCCCCACATGACAGATGTGGAACAGGCACAAAGAGCTAGTGGGTGAGAAGGATCGATAGTGGGGTCCTGGCGATATGCCCCACCCAGGCCTTCGGCCCCTGAGTCTGCTTCCATTGTCGCGGCCAGTACATCCCAGTGCCCTTCATTCCCACGGTGCCCGGATGGGAGTGCTGACCCTTGGAGCGTCAGGGACTCGCTGGCCTCACTGCGTGGAGCCGGGCAGGGGTTCCCGGCACCGGGCCCCTGGCTGAGAGGCACTGCTGGGTCACAGGAGGGTCCCTTTAACATTCACACAGCGGCCCCGTGTGCCAGGGCCGCGTCTCATGGCTTCTCTCTCCTCTGCCTCCTCTGCCTTCCCAGGGTTCCGTGCTTCTCCAGGAGCAGGAGGAAATGGCCGCGTTCCAGGTGAGTGGAGTTTTCATTTGATCTCTTTTTTAAAAAAATATATATTTTATTGATTTTTTACAGAGAGGAAGGGAGAGAGATAGAGAGCTAGAAACGTCGATGAGAGAGAAGCATCGACCAGCTGCCTCCTGCACACCCCCCACCGGGGATGTGCCCGCAACCAAGGTACATGCCCCTGACCGGAATCGAACCCGGGATCTTTCAGTCCGCAGACGGACGCTCTATCCACTGAGCCAAACCGGCTTCGGCCAGTTTGATTCCTTTGAGCCTTATTTTTAAGCTTTGATAGGGTGACCTTTATCCTAGAGCAGTGGTCGGCAAACCGCGGCTCCTGAGCCAGATTTTAGCAAAGGCCAGCGTAGGAGTGCCCTAATTAAGTCAATAACAGTGTACCTACCGGTATAGTTTTAAGTTTAAAAAATGTGGCTCTCAAAACAAATTTCAGTCGTCCTGTTGATATTTGGCTCTGTTGACGAATGAGTTTGCCAACCCCTGCCCCGGAGCAGTGATTCTCAAATCCCGTGGGTGTGCCCCACCATGGGACACGTGGCCATCCTGTAGAGACTTCTAACTGTCGTGACTAGAGGGGTGGGCACCACTGGCAACTACTGGACAGAAGCAAGGGATGCTGCAGAATGTCCTGCAATGCCCAGCACAACCCCACCCCCCGCCACAGCAAACAGGTGTCCATGCAGGAGCACCGCTGTTGAGAACCTTCCTTCCAGAGACAGCTCAGCCCTTTTACTAAAGCTGGTTCTGCCGAAACCGGTTTGGCTCAGTGGATAGAGCGAAAGGTCCCGGGTTCGATTCCGGTCAAGGGCATGTACCTTGGTTGCGGGCACATCCCTGGTCGGGGGTGTGCAAGAGGCAGCTGGTCGATGTTTCTCTCTCATCGATGTTTCTAGCTCTCTATCTCTCTCCCTTCCTGTCGGTAAAAAATCGATAATAAATAAATAATAAATAAAGCCAGCTGGTCCTGCAGGGGCTGCTGCTGAAGGTCCCAGTATCAGTGAGGGCTCTCCACATCGCCGTTTGGAATTCACCTCTGAGTCCTCCTGGGCTCTGGCACCATTCAGCCCGCGGCTCCCCAGCCGCTCCGGCGGCCTGTGCTCTCCCAGCCTGTGCCCGCTCCGCTCCGGTTCGTCTTTGGGGCAGGCGCACGGGGTGCAGGGTGCCGTGCAGTCCGAGTGCTCTTCCTCCGCACAGCTCCCTTCCGCCTGGAGCTCCGCCCTGGGATCTCCAGCTCCCGTGCCCCCCCCCCCCCCCCCCCAATCTCTGATTGCTGCCTCCGAGTCCGGGAGGCTCTGCGAGGCTCCCCCGTCCTGCACCTGCAGCTCAGACATCACCTACCGGCAGCCCGGCCAGCGTGGGTGGCCGAGCGTCAGCCTAGGAACCAGGTCACAGTGCGATTCCTGGTCAGGGCACAGGCCTGGGTTGCAGGCTTCATCCCCAGGGTCTGTAGGAGGCAGCCTGTGAATGATTCTCTCTCATCATTGATGTTTCTCTCTCTCTCTCTCTCTCTCTCTCTCTCTCTCTCTCTCTCTCTCTCTCTCTCTCTCTCTCTCTCCTTCTTCCTCTCTCTTTCTCTCTCCCTTCTTCTCTGAAATCAATAAAACATTTTTAAAATTACATATAAGCAGAAATTGACAGTGATGATAGGGCTCATCTCACTTGTTTCCTTGATCTCAGGGATTAAAGGAGTGTGCTTCAATGTTGAAAACAGTTCTTATATTTTGTCCCTGTGTTTCCTATTTACTTGCAAGAAGAGGGAATGTTCAGCACCAGTTCCTCTGTTCTAGCCAGAATCAGAAGTTTCTCTCCCCTGCATTTTAAAAATATATCTTACTGATTTTTTACAGAGAGGGAGAGTTAGAAACGTTGATGAGAGAAATATCAACCAGCTGCCTCCTGCACACCCCCCACTGGGGATGTGCCCGCAACCAAGGTACATGCCCCTGACCGGAATCGAACCCGGGACCCTTCTGTCTGCAGACCGACGCTCTATCCACTGAGCCAAACCGGTTAGGGCTCTCTCCCCTGCATTTTTAATGACTATATCATATTTCGATAAATTAATGTTTCTTTTCTTTCTTTTTTTTTTTTTAAATATATTTTATTGATTTTTTACAGAGAGGAAGAGAGAAGGATAGAGAGCCAGAAACATTGATGAGAGAGAAACATCGATCAGCTGCCTCCTGCACACCCCCTACCGGGGATGTGCCCGCAACCAAGGCACATGCCCTTGACCGGAATCGAACCCGGGACCTTTCTGTCCGCAGGCCGACGCTCTATCCACTGAGCCAAACCGGTTTCGGCAAATTAATGTTTCTTAAAAAGTTTCCTATTTCTGTGTATTTATGTGGGTTAAGGTTTTTGTGTATTTTTTTTCCACATAAAGGTTTAGTTTATTCATCCTCTAATGAAACACCTGCACCATCACCACAGGTAAAGGCTCTGAGGAATCTTGCCTCCTTCCTACCCACAGGTGACACCAAAGAAGTAAACGGGTTGTTTTGTGATCGCACACCCTTTGGACGGGACTGTGGAAAATCAGGGATGGCATTGACATGCCGGGTTGAGATGAGGGGGAACTACATAAAGGAGACTCAGGGCCGGCAGAATCCAGGACAACTCCCCCCGCCCTTCCCCTCTGCCCCTCAGGGCTGCCCCTCAGGGCTGCCCCTCAGGGCTGCCCTCCCCCAGATGTGAAACGGAGGTTCCCTGTGTTCGGTGCCGTAGGAGGCGGTGACCTTCCAGGACGTGGCCGTGGTCTTCACGGAGGAGGAGCTGGGGCTGCTGGACGCTGCCCAGAGGAAGCTGTACCGGGACGTGACGCTGGAGAACTTCCGGAACCTGGTCTCCGTGGGTGAGGATGGGTGCTCTGTGACGGAACGTGAGCTCCCAGGAGCATTTTGATTTCAAATGTGTAATACTTTGGGACTTCTGAAATGTGCCCCAAACTTGGGATCTGAGTTTCCCAAGTCCTGTGAGGTATCCTGTCTGTACCTTTCCTTTTTTTTTTTTTTTTGATAATTGCAGTAGCGACACCTTGGCAGGGTTTAAAATCAGTGGGTGGAAAAAAAAATCAATAAAATATATTAAAAAAAAAAAATAAATAAAGGGTACATGGGAATCCATGTACTATTTTTACAAAAAATAAATAAGTAAATAAATAAATTTGCAGAAGAAACAAAAGCTTTGGAAAAAAATGTTTCTCCAGATGTAGGAAAAATGTATAATCAAGAATGTAATGGTGTTTAAGGAAAGTGGAACAAAGTGAAGGTCAAGGTTTCCAAAGATCTGCATTTGCTTGAAGAAATTATCCCCAAGCTGAGCTTTTGAGGTAAATCTAGAGGCTATTAGGAGTTTACATTTATTCCAGGGTAAAATAATAGTTACAATGTAAGATTCAAGTATCTATTATTTGAATATTTTGCATTCTTTCTAGTGCCATGTTTATTATGTACTTAAGTTGGGATTTATAACTTGCCTACCGAAGCTGTATGTTCACTGTGCTAAAGAACACAAAGATAAGAGAAAATTACTCAAAAATGGTCAAAATAAAGTTTCAGGGATGAGGAAAAAATAAATAAATAAATAAATAAATAAATGTGTACCCATGGGGGGAAAAAAAATAAAATAAAATCAGTGGGTGAGTTACATCTCTATTGTAGTGAACAGAACAGAATAAAGACAGCGTCGCTCCTCGTCGGAACCTCAGGTAGTGTAACGGGAATCAGACTAGATCATGGTGAGCAGTGGTCCATCCGTTTGCCCGATGACACCCTCCCTGCCTACCACCCTCTCTCCCACTTCCCTCTCCTCCCCTTCACTTCCTCCTTCCTTCATTCATCTTTTTCTCCTCACATATATTTTTATGGCTTTCATAGAGGAAGGAAGAGGGAGAGAGAGAGAGGAAGAAAACCATTGATTTTCTGTTCCCCTTGGTTAGGCGTTCAGGGGTTGATTCTTGTATTATGTCCTCACCAAGATTCAAACCCACAACTGTGGTGTGTATTGAGCTACCCAGGCAGGGCTGCTTTGCCTTCTTGAACAAATCTTTACTATTATTTTTAAATTTGGGGCTGACATTTTATTGAAATACGAGAAGCCCGGTGCACAAAATCTGTGCCCTTGGGGGAGGACACTCGGGCCAGCCTGCACCCTCGCGCAGTCCAAGAGTCCTCGGGGTGTCCGTCAGTCGGACATCCTGTTCTCTGCTGCAGAGGCGGGAGAGGCTCCCACCGATGCCACTGCCCTCGCCAGCTGTGAGCCGGGCACTGGCTGAGCAGTGCCCCCTGTGGGAGCACTCTGACCACCAGGGGGCAGCTCCTGAATCGAGGGTCTGCACCCAGGTGGTCTGGACATGTCACAGCAACCGGTCATTCTACCGTTTGGATTTGCTTGTTAGCCTTTTATTCTATACGATATACAGAAAACTGCATAGATTATAAACTTATGCCTCCGTGAATTTTCAGGGACTGAAATGACTTCTTATTTGTTTAACTTCTTTTTATTGAGGTAACATTTCCATATGTACATCTAAGCACTCGATTTGATGAAAACTGATACACCTCTCAGGAAGCTGAACAAATCTTATAGCTTATTCAACTCCATCTCCCTTATTAAACGTTCTTTTTGGCCCTGGCCGGTTTGGCTCAGTGGATAGAGTGTTGGCCTGAGGACTGAAAGGTCCCAGGTTTGATTCTAGTCAGGGGCACATGCCCTGGTTCCAGGCTCAATCCCTGGTAGAGGGCATGCAGGAGTCAGTGGTTCAGTGGTTATTCTCATCATTGATGTTTCTATTTCTCTTTCCCTCTTCCTACCTGTCTGAAAACAATATATATATATATATATATATATATATATATATATGTATATATATATATATAGATAGATAGATATATATATATATATACTTTTTTTTTTTTTAAGTTCTTCTTGGCAACATCAAAATATCCCAAGATTTTACATTTTATCCATCTAGTTGCCCTGTTCCACCCATGAAGAATGTCCTAACAGGTCTGTTTTCCCTCCACAGATACACAAACTAAAGGGCTTCTTCTCCCTTAACGATTCTTGTAAACAAAAGCTCACTGAGAATGGTGGTAGTTGATCTCATTGTTTTCACTTCTCCTGGAGATAGCTCACAAGTGGAGGGAAAAACAGTGGCGAAATGATTATCTCAGAACATTACTACTCTTCTGATGAATTTCTAACCTAATTATCATTTTCATGGTGCTTGTATCAGCTACTTAAACCTGTATCACAAACTACTCTTAAACTCAGCAGCTTACAACAACAAGCATCCATAATAATAAAAGTGTAATATGCTAATTAGACCGGACAGCCGAACAACCTTCCAAAGGAAGCCAAGGCTGCGAGGGCTGAGGCAAGCCGCCACAGCTGTGAGGGCTGAGCCCCTTGCACAAAATTTTGTGCATCAGGCCTCTAGTTTATACTCCTGTGAGTCAAGAATCTGGAGGAAGCATAATTGTATGAAATGGGTCAGGATCTCATAAAGTTTCTGTCAAGGAATCCAGGAGAGCTTCAGGCTTTTGAAGGCTTATGGGACTGAAGTATTGAGTTCCCAGATGGACTCATTTACATGGTTGTTGACAGAAGGTCTCAGTTCCTTGCCATGGGCCTCTCCCTTGAGCTCCTGAGCGACCTCAAAACATGGCAGCTGGTTTCCCCCAGCTGCTTACACCTGAGAGAGTGGAAGGCAGAAACCACAGTGTCTTCTATGACTTAACCTTGGAAGTGATGGCCTTTCACTTCTGCCATATTCTATTGCCTTCACAGACCAATCCCGATGCATTGTGGGAAGGGATTTGATAGGATATGGATGTCAGGAGGCGGGATCATTGGGAGCCATCGGTATGCTGGCTACCAGGGCACCTTCTCATATGTACAAATACATATGTACAAAGCATGGAAGATAATATTAGCCATTTACATTTATCATAAAATTCAGCCAAATTAAGTGGCAACAATTATCATAGGATTTTTACTCCCATGAGATGTAACAGTTATGGGGATGAATTTTCTAGCTGCTTCCAGTTATAATGTTCCCCAATTGAATATTATATATTTCCCCTTTTGCTGAGAAAATCCCTGACCTATAGCCACGTATTTCTCATTTTGACCTCATATGTAAGTCTTGTTCCAAACAATTCTCCTTAACACTTAGCAGTTAGATGCCTATTCATCACATTGTTGTTTTCATACAATTGGCATGAAAAAGCCAATGACAATCTCCAGCTGATTCAATATGGTCTCTCAAAGTAGTTGAACTGAGAAATATTTTAATCTTTGAGCAGACATTTGTTTGTCTTCATTTTCATTTCTGAATTCTCTATCCTTCCAGGACACTGGAATCAAAATGAGATAGAAACTCTTCAAGAAGTTGGATTAAGGTATCTTTTCCATGAAGACCTTGTGTGCTGGCAAATATGGGAACAGCTTATAAGTAAATTAACCAGAAATCAAGACATGATAAAAAATCTGCAAGGCAAGATGTCTGATTTGCCCAAAGAAGGTGATTCCTCCTTTCATTTGTGGGCTGGAGAATCTACTCACGTTTCTGAAGATGAGAACTGTGCCATAAAGTTTCCAGGGAAAGTTAAAAGTTCTAATAGTATCAAAAGTCAAGAGTTTCCAATTAAGACCAACAGGAATTTCTGGAAGAAAATGTACCTCAGAGAGTCACAGAATTATCAGAAGAGGTGTCAGCAGATTGACGGAAGATGTAAACTGTACAAGTGTGATCGTTGTGATATGAGAAGGACCTCTCGTGACCACGATGATGATCAGGAAGGACAGAAAGGTGTGAAGTCTTGTAGCCACAAGAACTGTGGAAAAGACTTCATGAAGAAATCGTTCCATCATAGTGTGATCAGCTCAGGAAAGCAAACCTCTGATGAGAATAGAAAAGGCCGTGGATCCAGTCTTGAAGTTCGCCAGGAGTTGCACCTAGGAGCAGAACCCCATATTTGTAGTGAGTGTGGGGAGGGTGTCAGTTATAGTTCAGTGCTTTGCACTCGTCAGAGTGTTCCCATAGAAGAGAAATGCAATAGGAATGATGAGGGTGGTGAGGGCTTTGGTGAAAACGCACACTTGCAAATTCATCAGAGAGTCAACACGGGAGAGAAACCCTACAAATGTGGCGTTTGTGGGAAGGGCTTAAGTCGGAGTGCGTATCTGCAAGCCCATGAGCGAGTCCACACAAGAGACACACCCTACACATGTGCCGTGTGTGGTAAGTGCTTCAGTCGGAGTTCACAGCTTCAAGTCCATCAGCGAGTCCACACTGGAGAGAAACCCTACAGTTGTGATGTGTGCGGGAAGGGCTTCAGTCATACCTCCACCCTTCAATCTCATCAACGAATCCACACCGGAGAAAAACCCTACAAATGTGCTGTGTGTGGGAAGGGCTTCAGTCAGAGTTCGCTTCTTCAAGACCATCAGCGAGTCCACACGGGAGACGCCCTGTACAGATGTGCTGTGTGTGGGAAGGGCTTCAGTCGGAGTGCACATCTTCACGACCATCAGCGAGTCCACACGGGAGAGAAACCCTACAAATGTTCCGTGTGTGATAAGAGCTTCAGTCGGAGTTCAAATCTTCAAGTTCACCAGCGCGTCCACACGGGAGAGAAACCCTACCGATGCGATGTGTGCGGGGATAGCTTCAGTTGGAACTCCCAGCTTCAGTACCATCGGCGTGTGCACACTGGCGAGAAAACCTTCAAATGCGACGAGTGTGGGAAAGGCTTCATGTGGAGCTCGTGTCTTCATGCTCACCAGAGGACCCACACAGGAGAGAAACCCTTCGACTGTGCCGAGTGTGGGAAGAGCTTCAGTCGAATCTCAAGTCTCCAGGCTCATCAGCGCGTCCACACCAGGGAGAAACCCTACAAGTGCGCCGTGTGTGGGAAGAGCTTCAGTTGGGGTTCGCATCTCCAAGACCACGAGCGAGTCCACACGGGAGAGAAACCCTACAAATGCGCCGTGTGTGGGAAGAGCTTCCGACGGAGTTCACATCTCCAAGACCACGAGCGAGTCCACACTGGAGAGAAGCCCTACAAGTGTTCCGTGTGTGAGAAGAGCTTCAGTCGGAGTTCACATCTCCAAGCCCATCAGCGGATCCATCGAAGAGACACGCCCTACACATGAGCTGCGTGGGAAGAGCGTCAGCTGCCATGAGCGAGTCCACACTGCCAGGAAGGCCTACTGACGTGAAGCGTGTGGGAAAGGCTTTATGGAGAACTCGTGTCCTCGTGGTCATCGGAGGATCCGCACGAGAGCAAAACCCTGCAAATGTGTGTGGGAGATCTTCAGTCGGATCTCAAGTTTTTAAGTTCGTCAGCAAGTTCACGCTGGGAAGAAGCCATGGGGATGGGAGGCACGTGGTCCGGGCTTCCGCTGCACTTCACGTCTTCAGGAACATCAAGTGCACCATGGGGAAAAAAAAAAAACCCTGCAAATGCGCTGTGTGAGGGACAGGCTCC
The DNA here is from genome assembly GCA_963693515.1 of Pipistrellus nathusii. Taxonomy (NCBI): domain Eukaryota; kingdom Metazoa; phylum Chordata; class Mammalia; order Chiroptera; family Vespertilionidae; genus Pipistrellus; species Pipistrellus nathusii. The sequence goes on along the minus strand of OY882872.1, from coordinate 40,140,238 downwards.
AGGCAGACCTCGAGTCTTCAGGTTCATCATAGTATATATTATAGAATGGAGATACGTCCACTACGAGTGATGAGGGTGATAAAAGTGTTCTTCAGAACTTAGACTTGGAGCAGATAATCTACACTGCAGAGAAAGTTGTGTTTTAAGGATTCAGGCATGAGTTGGGTTTTGGTGGTGTGTGTGTGTGTGTGTGTGTGTGTTCAGTCATCTGTATCCCATTGGAAGAATCCTCTTTTTTACATAAATGGTCAGTATTCTAGCAAAGCTTAAAATGCCAGTTCTTAAGAGAATGCCCCCCAGAGAAACCCTGTAAGTGTAGTACTGTGTGTTTGTCAGAACCTCTACTTTCCCTAAAATCTACCCAGGAAAGAGGTCTTAAAAATAAAGATTGGGACCTTAGCAATGATCACACGATGGAAATCCACGTCCGTGAGAATGTAAGTTCCGTGGGGTCAGGAAGTTTACTCACTGCTGAATGACTGTGACCTCAAACCACTGCCGAACAAATCGGAGGTGCCTGGGAATGCCTAACTTGATGGGGAAGAATACCTGTTATAAATAGAATAACTACTTGAAAATTTTAATGACTTCAACCCCAATTAGCCATAATTGTGCTAGGAAAGGGTTTTTGTAAGAAACCGTAGATATTCAAGCAAATGGTCACTTACTAGAAATACACAAAATCATGCAATGTGCAGTTCGAATGTAAGATTTTTGTAGTTGGCTCCTGACGTCTGCTCAGCTTTACTTTTGAAGCAGTGATGGACTGAAGTGTGTATCTTATCATTTAAGACATTCTCGGTGCCATGTATCATTAGGAATTAACAGCATAAATTTCTCTTATTTGGTGACAGGAGCAGACAGCATGAAAACAGGAAAACTTGATTTTCATTCCCTACAGCTTCATTAGAAAGAGGTATAGATGGGGGACCTATCAGAACAGGACTTTGGATGTGAAACTAGGCTTTCAACGCGCACTGCACTCTTGGTACCGCCCAGTACTTCTCAGGTGCCTCCGTGGAGTTTGTGTTTGCTTGCTTAAATGGTTTACTCAAGCAGATGTATGTTTACTAGAGGTAGGGGACAGTCTCCCACAATTATTTTTTCTTGGACCTTAACTTCCAGGCACTGGATACTTACGATCCATGATATATCAAGTTTTATGTTGGCCCCATCAGAAATCCGGGGCCAGTGATGCTCAGCTTTGTCATTGGGGACAGTGGGGTGGCCTGCTAGAGCTCTGGGTAGTTTATATCAGGATAGTTTCAATTGTAAGAAATAGAAAGCCAAGAGGAACAAGCAGAAACCAAAGGAGGATTTGTCGGTGTGCCTAAAACAGGACAGGTGGGTGAGGGCGGAGGCCTGGGCTGAAAATGAATCTGGGTCAATTCTTCTGTGGTCCTCTCACCTCTTCCCTTCCGGTTGAGTTGATTTCCACATTTTCTCACTCCAGCCCACTAGTAGGAAATTTATTTAAAGAACCAATGTCCTGTTAACCTTAGGACAATCCCATTTCCAAACACTTCAAAAGCAGTTGTTTCTGAACCTCCATTGTCCCTTTCAGACACGTTCAGACTTGATGTTTTTCCCCTAATCATATCATATGCAAACACAAGTATTTATAGAGTTACTGTGAGTTGCAATTTGCCATTTTAATGTATCAGTATTTTGGAGGTTCTTAAAATATTATTTTCAGAGTAAATTTGACTTTTAAAAATATTCTGAGTTTTAAACAAGTAAAATAATTTGAAGCACTAATACAAACAATTCCACTGGTACACATAAATAATATATTTTTTATTTTACTGATTTTTTTACAGAGAGGAAATTATTTTTAAAAATTAAAAAAAAAATTTTTATTTGAGAGTGAGGGAGATCAATTTGTTGCTCCACCTATCCATGCTCTTACTGGTTGACTCCTGTATATGCCTCGACCATGTACTAGATACAACCGTGGGTGGAGTATGGGGACAACACTCAAACCCATTGAGCCATCCAGCAGGGCTATTTTCTTTTAAATATTTTTCTAATTTCTCTTGAATCACCTTCTTTGATCCATGGGTCATTTATAAGTATTTTGTTTAATTTCCAATGTCTAGAGATGTTTCTGTTTCCTTTCTGCTATTGGTTTAATTCTTTTGTGCTCTGAAAATATGTTATATGATTTTAATTATTTTAAATTCATGGAGGTTTGTTCTTCTTGGTGACTGTTACATGTGTCCTTCAAAAGACTGTCTGTTCTGTTGTCATTTTCATTGTCACCAGGTGGAATATTCTACATAATTGTCAATTATATCGAGTTGGTTGATGGCATAGTTCAGCTTCTCTGTATCTTTGCTGACATTCTGCCTAATAATTCTGTATATTACTGAAAGAAGAATATTGAGGTCTCCATATATAATTGTGGATTTGTCTATTTCTCCTTTCATATTTACCAACTTTTTCTTTTAACTATTTTGAAATTCTCTTGTTAGGTGTTTACTCATTTAGAATTGTGTTCACTTAATGAATTGATCCTGTATCATTATAAAATTTATTATTGGTGATTTTCTTTACTCTGAACTTTACTAAAGTCTTAAGACACAAGACATTGCAAAAAAACAATGTACTCACAAGTACCCTTCACACCACTGTACATTTCTGGTCTTCAAACCAGGAATTGGCATTGACACAATGTTGCCAACTAAACTACAAATCTTTGTTTGTTTTCACCCATTTTTTAATTGAAATTTCTATTGAGATCAGTTAGGTTGACATACAGTTGTAAGACATAACAAAGTCATATATCTTGTACACTCTGCCCGCTTTCCCCAAATGGTAACATTTTGCATATTACAAGCAAGGCATCATTTATACAACCCACTGATCTCAATCATATTTCTTTAGTTTCACTTGTACTCAGTCGTGAATTAAGTGCTGTACAATTTTATTACCTGCGTAGGTTCATGTACCCACCACGACAGTCAAGGTACTGACAATTCTTGCCCATTTGTAACCACACCTTCCTTCCTGCCCCCCCTCACCCCACCCCTAACCCGTTATGACCATTGATCTGTTGTCCATTTCTATGATTTTGTCATTTCTGGAATGTTACATAAATAGAATCTTGCCACATTAAACCTTTTGAAATTGGCTACCCCCACCTCAAAATTCTCTGGATATTCATCCAAATTGTACGTAGTCTGCCCATTTTATTACTGAGTAGTATTTTATGGTGTGTACGTGTCACGGTTTGATTAGACCCTTACCTGTCGAAGGACGTCCGTGCTGGTTGTATTTCTGGCTGTTACAGATAAAGCTGCCGTGAGCATGTGTGTGTCGGTTTCCGTGCGGACATGGGCTTCCTTTTCTCTGGGTGCATGTCCAGAGGGGCAGATGCTGAGTCAGAGGCCAGATGGTAGCTGCATATTTTCATCAGTGTTTGCATGCTGTGTGCGTGTGCGTGTGCGTGTGCGCGCGCTTGTGTTGGTATGTGACTATGAAATTTTATCCCTTGTGTAGATTTGTATAGGTTTTGGTAACTGTGACTATAATCACAATTCAGAACTGGCCCACCTGTGTCCCTCCCTTTGAACTAGTCAGATCCTCCAACCCTACCCACTAAATATGTGCTCTCTTACTAGAATATTGCCTGTTAAAAATAGAGCTGTTATGGCTGAAGCCTGTTTGGCTCAGTGGGTAGAGCGTCGATCTGCGGACTGAAAGGTCCCAGGTTCGATTCTAGTCAAGGGCATGTACATTGGTTGCGGGCACATCCCCAGTAGGGGGTGTGCAAGAGGCAGCTGGTTGATGTTTCTCTCTCATCGACGTTTCTAGCTCTCTCTCCCCCTTCCTCTCTGCAAAAAAATCAATTATATATATATATATATATATATATATATATATATATATATATTTTTTTTTTTTTTTTTTTTTTTTTTTAAATAGAGCTGCTATGAACATTTGTAGGTTTTTGTGTGGATACATTTTCATTTCTACAGGATGAATCCCCAGGCGCACGATGTCCAGATCATAAGGTAGTTGTATGTTTAGTTTTTTTAAAAGATTCCCAAACTCTTTTCTAGAGCGACTGTACAGTTGCATGCCTACCAGTAACTTGTAAGAGATGCAATTCTCCCTGTCCTCACTAGCACTTGATATTGCCAGCATTTTTCTTCTTTCTTTTTTTAAATATATTTTTATTGATTTCAGAGAAGAGAGAGTTAGAGATAGAAACATCAATGGCTGAGAGAGAATCACTGATTGGCTGCCTCCTGCATGCCCCACACTGGAGTCCGAGCCCACAACCAGAGCACGTGCCCCTGACCGGAATCGAACCTGGGACCCTTCAGTCTGCAGGCTGACGCTCCATCCATTGAACCAAACAGGCTGGGACGCATTTTTGTTTCTTAATCGTCACCCAAAGATATGTTTCTTTTGCTTTTTAGAGAGAGGACGGAGGAAAGAAAGAAACATCGATGTGAGAAAAACATCAATCCTTCCGTACATACCCTGACCAGGGATGGAGACCGCCATGTGGGCGTGTGCCAGCCACTTTTCAGTGTATCGGATGACACCCCATCCAACTGAGCCACCAGGCCAGGGCAATGTTGCCAGTATTCTTAAATTTACCTGTTCTGTTGGTTGGTTGGAGAGTGGTATCCTATAGCTTTAATTTTCATGTTTCTAACAACTACAGCTGCCCTTTAATGTTCGCATGGTGTCTGACAAAGGTGTCATGGCCGCTGTAATGAGTTCGTGCCTTCGGAAAGGCAAACGAAGCAGCCGATTCCACAGAATATGACGATTTACCATAGGGGAACTTACCTACAGGAAGACTGGGGTGGAGGGGAACAGAAGACCCAGCAATTTTGCACAGGTTATTTTTTGCTAACAGTATTTCTCTATACTATAGCTCAGGTGCTAATGATTGGTCTAGTGCTAGACGATGGTTTATAATCAATACCTTCACCAGTGTTGATAGTAGATGGGCCTGAGGCTGCCCGTCACTACTTGCGCCGAATGAAGCACAGTCAGGGTAGGATCACACCTGAGCACTGATTCCAGCGATGCCGCCTGTGTGGGGAGACAGGTCACGCTGGGAATTCTGTTCTGATTCACCTTGTCAGCTGGATGAGGGAGAAGAGGCTGTGTAACGGGAAAGGAGAGAGGGTCTGTGCCTCGCCTACCTGTGTCATAACGAAAGCTTCCCCTGTAAACAACATAGTTGTTTCACTTAAAAAATATAGATTCTGCCGAAACCGGTTTGGCTCAGTGGTAGAGCGTCAGTCTGCGGACTGAAAGGTCCCGGGTTCGATTCCGGTCAAGGGCATGTACCTTGGTTGTGGGGACATCCCCAGTAGGGGGTGTGCAAGAGGCAGCTGGTTGATGTTTCTCTCTCATCGACGTTTCTAGCTCGCTCTCTCCCTTCCTCTCTGTAAAAAATCAATAAAATATATTTAAAAAAATATAGATAGATAGATAGATAGATAGATAGATAGATAGATAGATAGATTCTAGCCCTGGCCGGGCGGCTCAGCTGGTTGGAGTGTTGTCCGTACACCAAAGGTTGCAGGTTCAATCCCTGCTTGGGGCACATACAGATTACGTGTTTCTCTCTCATATCAATGTTTTTCTCAATGTTTCTCTCTAAAATCAATAAACGTAGACTCTGATGAGGATTAGCGTATATATTCTGGAAATCTCTGTATTTTTTATTATTTGTAAACACTACTTGAGGATATGTTGGTTGATGGGACAGGGAGGGGGGGTGTAAATATTGCTTTGTTGTCCCACTGATTTACGCATTCATTGGTTGGTTCTCGTATGTATCCTGACCGGGAATCCAACCTGCTGCGTTGGCATATTGAGACAATGCTCTAACGACCCACGGTCGGCAAACTGCATTTGTCGAGCCACCTGTGGCTCTTTGGCCCCTTGAGTGTGGCTCTTCCACAAAATACCACGGCCTGGGGGAGTCTATTTTGAAGAACTGGCGTTAGAAGAAGTTTAAGTTTAAAAAAATTGGCTCTCAGAAGGAATTTCAATCGTTGTACTGTTGCTATTTGGCTCTGTTGGCTAATGAGTTTGCCGACCACTGCTCTAACCAACCGAGGTAGCGGCCAGAGCAGAGGTACCATGTACTCACGGTGCTGGAAACATTTCTCTGCCTGTGCATCTGTGGGAGAGATGACTAAGGATTTTTCTCTTCCGTGTAGAGGCTGATGGGAAGTGTCGATTCCGGGAGGTGGTGCTGAAGCACAGCTTTTATTTCCTCTTCTTTGCTCTCCTGGGGCTTGTGGGATCTCTGAGGGGCAGTGTTGGCTCTGCCCCATATTCCGAGGAGGTGGGTGTCCTTTTTACAATCTGTGGTCACCTCAGTCTAGGTGACAACCCTGCCTTCCTGTTAGCAGAGCCGCTGGCAGAGCTCACTGCGGGGACCAGGCTGCCTCCGGCTGCACCCTGACGGGTGGGGGAGGGGCGGGCAGGGGAGGAAGGATCACACATCCGCAGCCCTGTCCTTCCTAGGGGTTTAGCCACAGGGAGTGCAGACCCCGTGGATGGAGTTTTCAGCGCTTTGTCTGCCCAGCAGGCCACGGGGGTGCGGCGGGTGGGTTTTCACGTCTGTGAGATCCTGGCTGGTGGTGCCAGCAGGCTGTGGAGCGCGGAGCCCTCTGCACTGCTTCTCTCATCTTGTCCCTGTGCCGGTCTCAATGTGCGCCAGCTCCCCGGCCCCATCGCTGTGCCTGCCCCCCTGGTTTGCCCTGTGGGGCTGACCCCCATCCTCGAACGCCTTTGTGTCTGCTGGGGCTTCAGCAAGTGCTAGACTGGGCACGGCGTCTGCCCCGCCTTCGCCTCCCACCTCACCATCTCCCATCGGTCACTCAGATGTATCCGCTCATTTCGATGTGCAGCTCTCAGACATGGATACACTGAGCAGGAAATCCTCTGAGTTATAGGGGGCCAGTGTGTTGTAACTTCGAGGAGACCACCAACACACATTTTCCATGGTTGTATAATATTCAAACAAGGGGGGGGCAATGGTATATGTACACAGACAATAATTTAATAAAAAATATTCAAACAAAATATATTTTACAGATGCTTATTTCTTTTTTTCAAAAAATCATTTTTTTTTTTATTGAATTCAATATAAACATCTTTTTCTATAGTCTCCTAAGCAAAACCGAGGGTTGCTGGGTCGAAGGGTGTTTTGATATGTATTGGCCAGCTAATGTCCACTTCTACCGAGAGGAAGCATTGACCACAGAATGCTGTGAAAATGACAATTTACCTAAATTGTTAGTGAAATTTCAATAAAAATTTAAAAACGTTCTTGTCCTGCGTCCCCTCCCCATTTCAGCAGGAAGAAGGATGGTGGAGTGTGACAAGGCCCCTGCTTAAAGACTGGAATGAACAAAGAGCTGTGCACAGGCACTGTGACCTACGTATGTGTGAAAATGAGAAGAATCCAATTATTCACAATTCAAGTTTACTAAAACCTTTTGTCATGAAACTACTTTTAACATTTTCAGAGAGTTACAGTAAAACTGTACCCTAATGAATTAGGGTTCAAAATTTCTAATAGTGTAAATTCAGTATCATGTTATTAGATTAATAAAACCAGTACTTTTTAGTCTATAAAATGCAAACGAATGATTAAGTTTACACTGTGCACACAGATAATACACTGTACAAAAACACTGAGGCTGAGTGGTGGGTGGGAGCCATTCAGAAGTCTTGTTGAAATTAATTTGTATTATTGTGGATGGCAGCATTACATGATTCTTTCTGCATATTCTGTTATGATTTTAAAGTAGGGAACTGACTTTAATTTTCAAATACCTGTCCTAATCATAGTGGTTTTCTCTACTTTGTTCAGAAATTGATGGGACCTAGGATAAGCCAAGCAGTTCTACAAGGTAGACATACTGGTAGTGGTGAAAAGCACCTCTATTACATGAGGTCACACTGTAGTTGACTTAAATTTTATTTGTCCGTCAAATCTGCCAAACATACTTTTGTTCAAGTGCCGCACAAAATCTCCACTCCTACGCCCTCTCTTCTGGGCAGTGAAATGGAAGCTCCCTGTGCTGTGTTCTTTGGAACTGGGACATTGAAAACTCTGGTGTAACCATTTACCATTTTATAAAACCAGTTTTCTCTCAGGTGGAATCTGATGTTTATAAAGAATTCATCTCCCAACGGAGCTGCTGAAGCACATTTTACAGAGCTGCTTGGCAGAGGCCGTGCCTGGAAGCTTCCGCGTTCTGAAGGAGCTTTCCACATGCTCCAACACAAACTCTCTCATGGGGCTCAAGACGTGGACTCGAACTGAAGGCCGCGTCACACCTCGCATTCCTACGGGTCCCCTCCAGCGTGAACTCTCTGATGATATACAAGATGGGATCTTTGGCTGAAGCCCTTGCAACAGACGTCACATATGTAAGGTCTCTCTCCCGTGTGGACCCTCTGGTGTGTGTGGAAATGGGAGGCCTGGCTGAAGCCCTTCCCGCACTGCTGACACGTGTAGGGCTTCTCTCCGGTGTGCACCCTCTGATGGGCGCTGAGCCCGGCGCTCCAGCTGAATTCCTTCCCACACTGCTCACACTTGAACGGCTTCTCCCCTGTGTGGATGATCTGATGGACCTGAAGATTGGACCTCTGGCTGAAGGCCTTCCCACAGGTGTCGCACGTAAACGGCTTCTCTCCCGTGTGGACTCGCTGATGGGCTTGAAGATGTGAAGACTGGCTGAATCGCTTCTGACATGCTGCACATTTGTAGGGTTTCTCCCCGGTGTGGACGCTCTGATGGGCCTGAAGATTTGAAGCCTGACTGAAGCCCTTCCCACACTCCTCACATTTATAGGGCTTCTCTCCTGTGTGGACCCTCTGGTGATTGTGGAGATTCAAACTCCAGTTGAAGCGCTTCCCACACACCTCACACTTGTAGGGCTTCTCCCCGGTGTGGACTCTCTGATGGGCCTGAAAATACGAGCTCTGGCTGAAGCCCTTCCCGCACACGTGGCAGCGGAACGGCTTCTCTCCCGTGTGGACCCGCTGGTGGCCCTGGAAGCTCGAGGCCGAACTGAAACCTTTCCCGCACTCTCCACATCTGTACGGCTTCTCTCCCGTGTGGACGCGCTGGTGGCTGTGAAGGTTGAAGCTCAAACTGAAGCACTTCCCACACTCGTCGCACCTGTACGGCTTCTCCTCCGTGTGGACTCTCTGGTGGGTGTGGAGATTTGAGCTACAACTAAAGCGCTTTCCGCAGTCGGCACACTTATAGGGCTTCTCTCCCGTGTGGACTCTCTCGTGGGCCTGGAGGTGCGATCGCTGGGTGAAGCCCTTTCCGCACATCTCGCATTTGTAAGGCTTCTCGCCGGTGTGGACTCTGCAGTGAATGTTAAGATCTGTGCTGCGGCTGAAGCCCTTCCCACAGCTCTCGCACCTGTAGGGCTTCTCTCCGGTGTGAACAGGCAAGTGAGCGTAAAGGTGCGAGGTCTGATTGAAGCTCTTCCCGCACTCCGCGCAGGAATAGGGCTTCTCCCCCGTGTGGACTCGCTGATGCGTTTGCAGGTTTGAGCTCTGACTGAAACACTTCCCGCACTCATGACACCAGTAGCGTTTTTTTCTCGCGTGAACGTGTTGTGGACGGGGAATGGCTGAGCTGTAACTGGCATCCTCACGGGCACCACCGTTAAGGGCCTTCTTTGCCAAGTGTGCCTGCTGATGAACTCCAAGTCTGGAGCTATCACTGAATCCTTTTCCACGTTCACTACCCTGGTAGGTCTTCTGTCCCATGTGGATTATACCGAGCTGGGCAAGAGATGATACATTTGAGATGTCTTCACCACCACCTTCGTTACTGGGAGCTTTCTCTCTCTTGTGTGCTCTGCCATCATCGTGATGGCGTGAATGACAACTGAAGATGTTAGCACATGGAGCAAACACACATAACTTGTTTCTCATTGGCATCTGCTTGCAACTTCTCTGGTAATTCTGTGTCCCGTTCAGATATATGTGACTCCAAGAATCCTGGTCTCTCCCTGTTGTAAATGCTTGACTTTCATCAATGCTGGGATGATTCTCTGGAAGACTCATCTCACAGCTGTCTTCCTGAGTGGAGACTCCTGCCCCCAGCTGACCAATGGAAGTATGTTGTGTGGGAAACCGAGAACTCTTTTCTTGATCATGCAGCATGGAGACTTGGCTTTCTGTTAACTTACTCACAACATGTCCCCTGATTTGCCAGCAAGAAAGCTCTCCCAAAGAAAGGCACCTGACTCCTGCTTCCTCAAGCGTCTCCATCTCATTTTCATTCCTGCCTCCTGAAAGAACCAAGGACAGAGAGTGACATCAGCAAGAAAGCCAGGAAGCTCCCAAGTCCTTGCTTCCCCACTGAAATATAAAAAAAAACACGAGACCAGCAAAAATAACTGAGGTTTCTGAAAATGGTCAAAGCAAACAAGAGAGCATCCGACTGAGAAAAAGCCACACTTAAAATGCTGTTACATTTGGTACCACTGCAGGCTGAGCATGGATGAGATTCATTTAGAACAACAGGTCTAACAGGGTAAGAGGCAGATAGCAGCCAGCTGCAGAGCAACATAAAAATATCCCAGGGAGTTTTCAGAAAAGGAGAAACTGACTTTATTGCCTATCAAAATAGTAAATTAAAAGTCTCCTCTTACCCTAACCAGTTTGGCTCAATGGATAGAGCATTAGCCTGTGGACTGAAGGGTCCCAGGTTCAATTCCAGTCAAGGGCATGTACCTAGGTTGCAGGCACATCCCCAGTAGGAGGCGTGCAGGAGGCAGCTGATTGATGTTTCTAACTCTGTATCCCTCTCCTTTCCTCTCTGTAAAAAAATCAATAATAAATATATATATATATATATATATATATATATATATATATATATATATATATATAAATTTTAAGTCTCTTCTTCAGCTATAACTACTGATTCATAGTATCTGCATAAATTGGCTAACTATATGCCTCAATGACAGCCCTTCACTGTACACCTGGAGTTGGTGTCCAAATTGACTTTCTCAATAACTAGCAAGATAAGTAGAAAATGAGTGAAAATATAGAAAACTTGAACAATACCATCAACCAACATCAGAAAACACTCCTCAGGTGCACATGGAACCTATTCCAAAAGATACCGTATTCTGGGTCATGAAACGAGTTGTAACAATTGCAAAAGGACTCAAGTCATACAAGTCATGTTCTAACCACAACTGAGTTAAATCAGAATTAACAGACCACTAAATAAACTGCACCACAAAACAGAGACATTCTAAAGGGCATTCTGAACTAAATGATAATGCATTTGTGACTTGTGACTAAAAGAGTACTTAAAGGGACATTTATACACACCACAGGTCTCCAAGACATGCACACACTTAAAGGGATACATTTTGAGATATGGGTGATGTCATTATACAGACACCATAGAGTGCACGTACAGAAATCTAGCGAGGCTGTATGATACAGCCTATCGCTCCCAGGCAACTAACCTGCACAGCATGTTCTTGTACTAAACAGTGCAGGTGATTATAATACAACGGTAAGTATACGTGTATCTAAACACAGACAAGGCACAGTAAAAATACGGTATAAAAAACAGTGTGTGTGACTTCCGGTCAAGATGGTGGCACAGATAAATGCTGTACTCACCCCCTCCCACAACCACATCAAAATTTAAAGGACAGAACAACCATCTTTCAGAGCCACCTGAATCTGGCTGAATGGACGTACTACAACGAGGGAACTAAAGAAGAAGCCACATCGAGACTGGTAGGAAGGGCATGCGTCCCACTCCACCTCCTCCACAAGCAACACACTCAAGGGGATGATGAAGCACGAGATCCCTGCTGAGTCAGTCCTACTCTATGGGTGGGACCCTGCGTAGCTGATACCCCTTGGAGATCTGAGGTCGGAGGTACAGAGATCAGTGGTTGCAGCCAGTCTTTGTGGAACCAGGGTTTATGATGTGCCAACAGTAACCAAGACTCAACTACAAGAGGAAGGTGCACACACCTCACGTGGTGGGCACACCGCAAGGGCCTACCTTGGACAATTGGACTCTTCAGAACACCTAATACACAGGCCACTCAACCAAGAGAGCTAAACGCAGCAGTTCTGTCTAATACACAGAAACAAAGACAGGAAGGCTGCCAAAATGAGGAGACAAAGCAACATGTCCCAAATGAAAGAGAGACTACAACTCTAGAAAGAACGAAACAAAATGGAGACAAGCAATCTACTAAATGCAGAATTCAAAACCCCAGCGAGAACCTCAACAGCATAAAAAAGCGTCAGTCAGAAATGAAGGATAGACTAATTAAAATGAAGAATAATGTACAGGGCCCAGCCTGCATGGCTCAGTGGTGACCTATGAACCCAGAGGTCACGATTCAATTCCTGGTGAGGGCATATGCCAGGTTGCATGTTTAATCCCCAGCAGAGGGCGTGGAGGAGGCAGCCAATCAAAGATTCTCTCTCATCATTGGTCTCTCTCCCTCTCCCTTCCTCTCTGAAATAAAAATATTAAAAAAAAAAAGAATGAAGTTGGACCCTTCCTTACACTACATTCATCTCAGTCCTTGTTGGTTTGGCTCAGTGGATAGAGTGGCAGCCTGCAGACTGAAGGGTCCCAGGTTTGATTCCAGTCAAAGGAACATGCCCAAGTTGCAGGTTTGGTCCCCAGTGGGGGCCGTGCAGGAGGCAGCCAATCAGTGGTTCTCATCATTGATGTTTCTATCTCTCCCTCTCCCTTCCTCTCTGAAATATATATATATATATATATATATATATATATATTTTTTTTTTTTTTAAGCAAATATTAGAACAAAATGCATCAATGACCTAAACACAGAGCTAAAACTATAAAACTCACCTGGCAGGCATGGCTCAGTGGTTGAGTGTGGACCTATGAACCAGGAGATCATGGTTCAATTCCCGGTCAGGGCACATGCCCAGGTTGTGGGTGGGGTCCCGAATGGGGGGCGTGAAGGCAGCCGAGTGATGGTTCTCATTTACCATTGATGTTTCTATCTCTCTCTCCCTCTCCCTTCCTCTCTGAGTCCATATATATATATATATATATATATATATATATATATACATACATATACATATACATATACACACACACACATATATTGGGGGGGGGGGAAATAACAAACTGAAAAAAAGAAAAGAAAAGAAAACACTGTAAAACTCTTAGAAGAAAACAGAGCAGAAACCTCACAGCAATGGGTTTGGCAATGCATTCTTAAATATGCACCGAAGGCACAGGCAGCAAAAGAAAAACAAACTAGCTTTCATGAAAATGAACTTTTATGCATCCAAAGAGCAACAAGGCCTATAAACAGTAACAAGGCCACAAACAGAATGAGGGAAAAATACTTGCAAATCATAATCTGCTATGGGACTAATATTCAGGATACACAGAGAACTCCTAAAACTCAACCACAGCAAAAATACATCCTGCCTTCCCGGCATGGCTCAGGGCTGAGCATCAACCGATGAACCAGGAGGTCACGGTTCCATCCCCGGGCAGGGCACATGCCCAAGTTGCAGGCTCAGTCCCCAGTGGGGAGCGTGCAGGAGGCAGCTGATCAATGACTATCTCTCATCATTGATGTTTCTCTCTCTCTCTCCCCCCTTCTTCCCTTCCTCCCTGAAATCAATAAAGATATATTTAAAAAATAATAAAAAGTAAAATTAAAAAAAAAAAAAACGAGCAAAATATATGGAGGAATTCTTTGTGAAATGTATGACTGTCTGATCTCCATGCCATACACCTGAAACTAATACAAAATAATATTGTGTGTAAGTTGTAATTGGAAAAAAACGAGCACCAGACTTGAATAGACTAATGAGCAATAGGCACATGAAAAGATGCTCAACATCACGAATCATTAAATAAATGAAAAACAAAACAACGAGTTACCACTTCACACCCATTAAGATGGCTACTATATACAAAAAGGCGAGGCGGGGAGAAGGGGAAGAAGAGACGGCATTGGTGAGGATGCAGCAAACTGGAACCCTTGTGCGTTGCTGGTGGGAAGGAAGTCCTAACCTCCTGAGGAAAACAGAATGGAGGTTCCTCAAAAACTAAAAATAGAATTACATATTAAAAATATGACCCAGCAATACTACTCTGGGTGTATACACAAAAGAAAGGAAAGCAGGAATCTGAGCAGATATTTGAACACCCTTACTTACAGCAACATTATTCATAATAACCAGAAGGAAATTAAGAAAACAATTCCAGCCAAAACCGGTTTGGCTCAGTGAATAGAGCATCGGCCTGTGGACTGAAGGGTCCCGGGTTCGATTCCGGTCAAGGGCATGTACCTTGGTTGCAGGCACATGCCCAGTAGGGAGTGTGCAAGAGGCAGCTGATTGATGATTCTCTCTCATCGATGTTTCTAACTCTCTATCCCTCTCTGTGAAAAAATCAATAAAATATATTTAAAAAAAGAAAACAATTCCATTCATAACAGCATCAAGAAGAATAAAATACTTGGGAACTGAATATTAGACAAAACAACCCAAATGTCCATCAATGGATGAAAAATATGGAATATGCATACAATGTAATATTATTTAGCCTTAAAAAAAAAGAAATTAAGACACAAGCTATAACATGATATGAATATACTGAAGATGTTACACTAAATGAAATAAACTAGACCCAAAAGTAGTACAAATACTAGCTCTGGCCAGGTAGTTCAGTTGGTTAGAACGCCATCTGATACACCAAGGTTGCAGGTTCAATCCCTGGTCAGGGCACAGACAAGAAGCAGCCAATGAATGCAAGGATGGGAGGAACAATAAAAAAAAGTACAGCCCTAACCGGTGTGGCTCAGTGGATAGAGCACCGGCCTGCGGACTGAAGGGTCCCAGGTTCAATTCCGGTCAAGGACATGTACCTTGGTTGTGGTCACATTCCCAGTAGGGGGAGTGCAGGAGGCAGCTGATCGATGTTTCTCATCGATATTTCTGACTATCCCTCTCCCTTCTTCTCTGTAAAAAAATCATTAAAATATCTTTTTTTAAAAGTACAAATACTATATGATTCCACTTATAATGAGGTACTTGGGATAGTCAAATATATGAAGAAAGAAGGAAAGTAGACCAGTGGTTACTGGGACAGGGAGGAGGGAGAATGGGGAGTCACTGTTTAATGAGTACAGTGATTCCATTTGGGGAAAAGTTCTATATAACAATATTAATGTACTTAATACTATTGAACTGTACACTTAAAATGATAAATTTTATGTTATGTATATTTGAGCACCACACACACACACACACACACACACACACACACACACAGGTATGGTAGTGTTTTAATGCTTAAACTCAAATTAATGCGAGTTAAAGATGTGGAGAGTAAAGGGAAGACAGTATTTTATTTTTAAAATATATTTTTACTGCCGAAGCCGATTTGGCTCAGTGGATAGAGCGTCGGCTTGGGGAATGAAGGGACCCAGGTTCGATTCCGGTCAGGGGCATGTACCTTGGTTGTGGGCATATCCCCAGTGGGGGGTGTGTGAGAGGCAGCTGATCGATGACACTCTCTCATTGATGTTTCTAACTCTCTCTCTCCCTTACTCTCTGTACAAAATCAATAAAATATAATTTAAAAAAATTATATATATATATATATATATATATATATATATATATAATTTTTTTTTTCTTCACTGACTTGAGAGACAGAAAGGGAGAGGGAGAGAGAAACGTCGGTGTGAGAGACATCAATAGGTTGCTTCCCAGCCTGGGGATCGAGCCAACAACTGGGGTACGTGCCCTGACTGGGAATCGAACTGTCAGGACGACGCTCAACCAACGTGGTCACACCGGCCAGGGTCGGCCACGGCCAGTGGAGCAGTCACAGAAGGTCTGGGTGAAATGACTCCTGAGCAGACGTGGAGGAGGAAGGGAGTGGTGGGGTTTTACGGGGAAGCAGCATCCCAGCCAGAGAAGAGAAAGGAAAAGATCCTGATGCAGAAGCACCATCGCCAAATGTCGGGACAGGTACAGCGGCAGCCTCAGGGGAGGGAAATGAAAGGAGAAAGATGCAGTGGCACAGCCAGGTGAGCAGGCCGACACCACAGGGCCTCCCTGCCCCTCCAGAACTGTGGGTATTGTCCTGAGGGAGATGGACAGCCAGGGGAGGCTGTGGAGAGAGGAGAGACATACTGTGACTGATGTTCGTTTGTTATTGATTGACTTGAGACAGAGAGAGAGACACCAGTTTGTTATTCCACTCATTCAGTCATTCACTGGTTGATTCTTATATATGCCCGGACCTGGGATTGAACCTGCAGCCTTGGTGTTTCCGGACGATGCTCTAACCGACTGCGCTACCTTCTGTGGTTTGAAAACACAGGGTCTCTCCGGTCGCTGTGGAGAACGGAGCACCCAGAGGAGAGAGGACTAACGGCTCTTACCTTCGAGGGCTCTGGCTGCACAGTTCTCCGCGGAACGCCCACCTCTCTGCGTGTGTATCTCCTCCTCTCTCTCCAACCGGGAGATCACAGCTGGTTTAGAGGACCGGTGTCCTGTGAAAGGTGAGATTTAAGTGGGACATTGAAGGTAAAAAGTACTAAAAAAACTGGGGTTCTAATCCTGTGATAAAAGGCTCTATCTCTCTTCCAAAACAGTGTTTATCAAACATTTGATGCGACTTACTAAATTAATTTCATGGCTCACCCATGGGTCGTGACCCACAGGTTTAATGAAAGATCTATGAGCTCTGGCTGGTGGAGATCATCCTATGCCACTGGATTCCTGGTCAGGGCGTTACCAAGATTGTGTATGCGGGGTGGGGAGGGTGCGACCGGTGTTTCTCTCCTCTCTCTCCCTCTTGCTGCTTCTCTCTCCAAAATCAATAAAAACATGTCCTCTGGTAAGGATTTTTTTAAAAGGCATGTGAAATAAGAGCCAGGTACAGACAAGCTCAACTGGTCATTCACAGTTAATTTACAAAAGACCAGTGTTCGCCTTGGAACAGAGACTGGGAACCTCCTGTCCCCACGTTCCAGAGAGACTGGGAAACTCTGGTCTCCACAGGGCCGACGCCGTGACGTGGTGGGCAGAGGCCAGGGATGCTAGCAAACAGCCTAAAAGGCACAGGACAGCCGAAACCGGTGTGGCTCAGGTGATAGATAGAGCGTCGGCCTGGGGACTGGCGGGTCCCAGGTTCGATTCCGGTCAAGGGCATGTACCTTGGTTGCGGGCACATCCCCAGTGGGGGGTGTGCGGGAGGCAGCTGATGGATGATTCTCTCATCGATGTTTCTAGCTCTCTATCCCTCTCCCTTCCTCTCTGTAAGAAATCAATAAAATATATGTTTTAAAAATAAAATGCACAGGACGGTCCCCACCATAATTATCTAGCCCACATGGCAACAGTGCCAATGGAGAAACCCAGCTCAGTGGACGAAGCCACACTACACAGGGCCCCGTCCTCACCCACGGAGACCAGGTTCCGGAAGTTCTCCAGCGTCACGTCCCGGTACAGCTTCCTCTGGGCAGCATCCAGCAGCCCCAGCTCCTCCTCCGTGAAGACCACGGCCACGTCCTGGAAGGTCACCGCCTCCTACGGCACCGAACACAGGGAACCTCTGTTTCACATCTGGGGGAGGGCAGCCCTGAGAAGGTGACTCTAAGGGACCCGAATGCCTCATTTGTGTAGTTTCTCCTCCTCCCCTTCCACAATCACCCATGGAGGGAGGGAGAGGAAGAAACGAGACACGTGGGAAACGGTGTGCACATTTAGCACAGCGCCCTCTGCGTCGTTAATGAAGCCTCTGGAGCCCGGGCGGGTAGCTCAGTTGGTTAGAGCCGCGGTCGGCAAACTCATTACCAACGGAGCCAAAAAGCAATAGGACAACGATTGGAGTTTCTTTGGAGAGCCACATTTTTAAACTTAAACTTCTTCTAACGCCACTTCTTCAACACAGACTCGTCCAGGCCGTGGTGTTTTGTGGAAGAGCCACACTCAAGGGGCCAAAGAGCCGCATGTGGCTCGCGAGGTGTAGTTTGCCAACCACGGGGTTATAGCATCGTCCCAAAAACCCAAGGTTGCAGGTTCAATCCCTGGTCAAGGCACATACAAGAATCAATCAATGAGTGCATAAAGAAGTGGAACAGCAAGTTGTTATCTCTCTCTCTCTCTCTCTCTCTCTCTCTCTCAAATCAATTATAAATAAATAAATAAAGCCTCTAGAACAGTCACTGTTAAATCATGGCATGCACACGTCTTACAGTCAGACTGACAGTGCCAGATACTGTAGGAAACTGAGTTAATTTAGATCCCACAGTATGTAATGGTGCCTATCTCCTTCTCTCCCAGGGCAGTACCATCAGGAGGCAGCTGATCGATGTTTCTAACTCTCTATCCCTCTCCCTTCCTCTCTGTAAAATATCAATGAAATATATTAAATAAATAAATAAATAAATAAATAAATAAATAAAATGCGAACAAGACTATCTATATCCTCACACAGCTATTCCACAGAATAAAGGCCTGGCAAGTCCCTGGTGGTGCTCGACCAAGGATGTATTTCTTTAAAATATGCTAACATGTCAATGAAAAAAACAACATACACTTAAGGATAATGCATACCTGGTTTAACTCAGAATTAAAGTTTGTGCTTTGAGAGGTCTGGAAAAAGGAAATCACTTTGACATCGCAAAGTGTGTTATCGCAGATGCAAAAGGACAGGAGGCAGGCTCATTTAAGGTAAAGATTGTCTTTTGGAGATACTAGCGAAGGACATGACTACCTGCCATAAACTGCTTTTAGTTAAAAGGCCTTAATTTTAGCCAGGACCGGTTTGGCTCAATGGATAGAGCGTCGGCTTGGGGACTGAAAGGTCCTGGGTTCGATTCCGGTCAAGGGAATGTACCTTGGTTGCGGGCATATCCCCAGTAGGGGGTGTGCAAGAGGCAGCTGATCGATGACTCTTTCTCATCGATGTTTCTAACTCTCTATCTCTCTCCCTTCCTCTCTGTATAAAAATATATTTAAAAATAATAAAATAAAGTAGAAACAAACCATACTTAAAAAAAAAAAAAAAAAAAAAAAAAAGGCCTTAATTTTAGGGAGACCATCCTTTGTGGCTCCTTTCAGTCTCTGGATTTTTAAGGCTGCCATGCGTCCTCCCCTGTGCTCGTCAGGTTTAGTATGTAGCCTCTTTTAGTCTGCACCTAATATTTCCCCTCTATTTTTGTGGTTTATAAACTTTACCATTTTAAAGTTGTTTGCAATGTCAGTTTTCCAACATAAAACCTTTCTTCCCAAACAGAAGGTCTGAGAATTCATTTTTTTTCCTCTCCTTAAAGTAGTAGGGACTGTTTTCTGATATATAGTGCCTCACATTTTGTGGGAAAAAATGTCTAGAGTATGGCTTGATGCAACCACGTCCAGATAATACTGAACTCAGAGAAAAGAATTTTAGTTGTTTTCAAACAAGAAAAGCTACAAAGTTTCAATTATAGAAGATAAATAAATCCCAACAAAAATGGCGACAGCCACAGACCTGGAGACAGCAGGAGGCTAGAGTTGCCCCCAGCGATGGAGGAAGCCAAGCTTCTGCAGCCCTGGCCTGCCTTGGCCTCCACTCCAGGCTACAGAGTTTCAATTATAGAAGAAAAATGGCTGCAGTCACGGAGTGTGCAGGAGGCTTGGCTCTGCTCAAGAATTCAAAGTTTCAAATGTAGAAGATAAATAAATCCCAGATACCAGGGCATTCGCTTGGTTCACCAGGGAGCTTGGATGGCCTACAAACTACCACAGGCCCCTCACCCAGGCTGCCCCACGCCCCAAAGGAACCCCACTCTGATCCAGGACACCCTTCAGGGCAAACCAGCTGGTCCCCACCCGTGCACCAGGCCTCTATCCTATCTAATAAAAGAGTAATATGTAGATTGACCATTATTCCAACATACAAGATCAAGATAGCTGCCCCTATGTTATCAAAGATTCTGCCCCCAAGTGGACACAAGATGGCAGTTGGGAGGGACCAGGCCTACAGGGGAGACAGTTAGGGGTGACCAGACCTGCAGGGGAGGTCAGCTAGGGGCAAACAGGCTGTCAGGGGAGCAGTTAGGCATCAATCAGGTTGGCAGGGGAGTGATTAGGGGGTGATCAGGCTAGCAGGCAGAAGGGATTAGGAAGGAAGGAAGGAAGGCAGGCGAGCAGTTGGGAGCCAGCAGTTCTGGATTGTGAGAGGGATATCCAACTGCCCATTTAGCCCTGATCCTAAACAGACAGTCGGACATCCCTCGAGGGGTCCAGATTGGAGAGGGTGCAGGCCGGGCTGGGGGACACACATACCCCCCCTACACGAATTTCGTGCACCGGGCCTCTAGGTGGGAAATAAGCAGAAAGCAAGAGCCTGGCAGACAACTTGTCAAGTGCCTTTGGTTCCCTTTTAAGCTTCCCAGGCAGAAATGTGTGTCCGACCTAGTGAAACGAGATGTCGTTTTAAGAAACAGAAAGGCAGCCAAAACCGGTTTGGCTCAGTGGATAGAGCGTCGCCTGCAGACTGAAGGGTCCCAGGTTCGATTCCAGTCGGGGGCGTGTGCCTTAGTTGTGGGCACATCCCCAGTGAGGGGGGGGTGTGCAGGAGGCAGCTGATCGATGACTCTCACTGATGTTTCCAACTCTCTATCTCTCTCCCTTCCTCTCTGTAAAAAAAATCAATAAAATATATTAAAAGAAAGAAAGGAAGGAAGGAAGGAAGGAAGAAAGGAAGGAAGGAAGGAAGGAAGGAAGGAAGGAAGGAAGGAAGGAAGGAAGGAAGGAAGGAAGGAAGGAAAGAAAGAAAGAAAGAAAGAAAGAAAGAAAGAAAGAAAGAAAGAAAGAAAGAAAGAAAGAAAGAAAGAAAGAAAGAAAGAAAGAAAGAAAGAGAAAAGCAGACCCAACTCACCCGGAACTTGATCATTTTCTCCTCTTCCTTTTGAGGAAAGACAGAGTTCTGGGAAGGCAAAACCGGGGAAGGGAGGACATCATGAGAGAGGCGCTAGGGATGCTGGCAGTCCACAGGGCACCTCACAGGAGCCCAAAGCGGTGCCCCTTCACTAGGCACAGGCCGTGACCCGGAAGCTTAATGGGAAAAGGGGCGGGACTCCAGCTTCCCCGAGGGGCCCCAGCCAGCTGCCACTGTCCATCAACATTATCTACTCAAAACAGTCCCACCCCAAGTGCTGGTCGCTTCCAGAGTGTCCCTGAACCTGGGTATCAGAGGAAATGCAAGGCAGGCAGGCAGGCAGCATCACTTAATGGGGCCCAAACGCCTGGGTTCAAATCCTGGCATGTCTACGTATCACTTTCTACTCATCAGCAGCGTCCATCTTGAGCAAGTCACTTGTCTCTCTGTAAGTGGGGATGATAATAACGCCAGTATTCCCTGTTTCTTGCAGCTAAAGACAAGTAGTTTAGGATTCAAAAAACTGTCCTTGAGAATGTGATTTTTTTTTTTAAAGGGAGAAAGTGTGACTTTCCAGAAAATAATTCTTTTAAGAAACCCAGAATTCAGAGCTGATTGTTCTGCCGAAACCGGTTTGGCTCAGTGGACAGAGCGTCGGCCTGTGGACCGAAAGGTCCCAGGTTCGATTCCAGTCAAGGGCATGTACCTTGGTTGTGGGCACATCCCCAGTAGGGGGTGTGCAAGAGGCAGCTGGTCGATGTTTCTCTCTCATTGATGTTTCTAGTTCTCTATCCCTTTCTCTTCCTCTCTGTAAAAAAATCAATAAAATATATTAAAAGAGAGAGAGAGAGAGATGATTGTTCTGTCCCATGAGTTATCATTACCCTTGGAAAAAAAATCTAATTCTGACTGGTTGTCTCACAGATAATTCCTTCTGTTAGTAACGACAGTTAAATTGCCACGGATTTTCTCCTCCTAACAGGTATAATTACTTGCAAATGTTAAGAAGCTGGAAGAGTCTAGACAGAGTTTCTTCTCCATATGCAAGAAGGTAAATAATGGCTAATAAAAGCCCAAGCCTAATGAATCCTGTTGCATTTAAATCAACAACTGGGGCTTATTACACAACACGGCACACTTAAGGTCCGGACGCACGTGTGGTGGGTGAGGCACTCTGCAGAACCGAGGCCAGACTGCTGCCTTACAATCCAGATGCATGTTGTTAACCCTATTTTTCCCTCCAATCGCACCACTGACTCCACAGAGGACCTGCTCTTGGACCGGCTGCAGCTCCCTCTCCTTCCTAAACCAGAGCCCAGAAAGAAAGGACCCAGGTGCAGAGACAACAGCCCCCATCCAGGCATCCCCACTGAGCGCCGCTCCATCCCGGGCTCACAGCATCTCCCGAATGGCAGGGCGCCTTTCTGAGTTTCACAAGCCAATGTACGGTTAGCGGCCAACAGTTTGCCATGCACGACGCACTATTTTTAAGCTTCTTACAGAGACAACCTCACTTGATTCCCACAGGTCTCAACTGTTTCCTTGCAATGCAGATGCATGTTGTTAACCCTATTTTTCTCTCCAATTGCACCACTGTTTCCGCAGAGGACTTGCTCCAGGACCGGCTGCAGCTCCCTCTCCTTCCTACACAAGAGCCTAGAAAGGGTCCATTGGGTCACCTTTGGGAAGAAGTAACCCTTTTTTTTTTGCCGTTAGGAAACTGAGGCAAGGAGAGATCAAGGAACTGGCCCAATTTTTCACCGAGAGGAGGAGGCAGAGCCTGCAGGGAGGACCTGGGGGAGCAGAGGGCGGGAGACCCTCAAACTCCAATGACCACGAAGCCCGCCCCCGACTCGGGAGGCGCAGCTGAGCGGATGCTCCCGCCGCCGCCCCCACGCCCGCCCTGCGCCGCTGGCCGCGGCCTCCCTTACTCAGGAGGGAAGACCGAGTCCCTGCTCTCCCCGCGCCAAGGCAAAGACGGTCCGGAGGGAGCGCCCGGACGCGGAGTAAACTCACCCAACTGCCAGAATGCCTGCCCCAACCTCGCCTTCCGAGAGCGGAAGTGCCTCAGGCTGCACACCGCTCCCGAACTACACTTCCCAGAATCCCCGAGAGGAAGTGCCTCGTTTCCACGCGCCCCCCTCCCACCGAACTACGTTTCCCAGAATGCAGCTCGCAGGACCGCTCTTCCCACCGGTTGGCTCGTTTTGAGTAGAGAGGATTCCTATTGAGTCCCGTATCTGGCGCTTAACTGTGAGGTTCCTTTTTTTGCTTTATTCATTTCTTAAAGCTTATGAGAAAAATAATTGCGGGTTTTAAAAAATGCGGCCACATAAAGGAAAAAAAGCGAAGATTTGGTAATGACAGCTGTGTAGGAGCGTAGCTAAGCATGTAGGAAGTCTCATTCTTCAGGGTCCAAACTGTGCAAGCCCGGAGTGGAGGGAGGGAGGGGGAGTTTAGAATAGTGTTTAATTCCTTTACCTCCTCGAATCCAAAGGCTGCTAATATTTCTTGACATGTTTTGCTGAATGAAATTCTTCATTCAGATATGCTAAAATTTTACAAAATGGCAATACAAACATTGATTAGGCTGAAATAGAGAAAAATCTTGAATTAAAAAAATGTATTAGTTATGTCAAGCAAAAGCACCTCCATTGCAGATAATTTTAAGAAAATATTGTGATGTGTGCATATATAATATCCTGAATTGTTTTCTAATTTGGGTTCGGCTTTAGACATTTCATTACATACTTCTGATATCCTCCTATATAATAAAAGGGTAATATGCAAATAGACTGAATGGCAGAACAACCAACCAATTTAAGTGTAATATGCTAATGATATGCTAAAGCTGTTCACTATGACGTGCACTGACCACCAGGGGGCAGATGCTCTGACTGGTAGGTTGCTGCTGGGGTTTGGCTGATCAGGTCTGAGAGAGATGGGCCGGACACACCTTGGAGCCCTCCTGCAGACCCTCCCTGGCCCGATAGTGCTCCAGTGAGGTCCCTCAGCCTGGCCTGTGCCCTCTTACAATCGGGGACCCCTTGGGGGATGTCAGAGAGCTGGTTTCAGCCCAATTCCCCAGACCACTTTGCTTTGAAAGGCACCAGATGCAGGGCTCAGGGCTGGCGAGTGCTGCTACAGCAGCAGTGCTAGTCTCTCCCAATTGGGACTGATTGGGTGTGAGCCTGCAGCAGGCACAGTGGGGCCAGGATGAGTGGGAGCGGCAGATAGGAACTGCAGGCAGCATTGGACTGCAGGTTTCAGCCCAATCCCTACAGGCCACCTAGAGGGATCCCACCCTTGCACAAATTCATGCACCGGGCCTCTAGTCTATATATATGGCTAATATGCAAAGTGTCCCCTCTGGAGTTCGACTGGGAGACTGGGAGTTTGATCGCTCGTTATGACAAGGGGCGTCGAAGAACAAAAGGAAGCATCCTTTGTGATAACATTTTCTTTTCTAGAACTTCCCATTCGATTAATTTCCACTGAAATCCCCCATCTGTTCATGAATATTGTTCACCCTTTTCACATCAACATTTATCACATCAACCAGGCACATAACATTCTCTGACCTTTCAAAAATATGGTTCTTTCTAAAGTGTGTTTTATTGATTAATGTCTCTTAGCAGATGGTTGTTCGTTCTTTATCTTGTAATTTTTTTTTTTTTATTGAATGCCAGATGACATCTATCAAAAAGCAGAGAGTGAAGTAAATAGTATATTTCCCTGGAAATTGGCACACTTGTTGTGCTAGGATGTTAGGGGGAAGTGTTGAATAAACCCGGTCAGGAATAAGGTTGGAATTGGATTCTGCTGTTGGAATAGTTACCTTCAGTCCAACACCTCATGTTATTTTTCTAATGTTACCTGGTGTTTAGCATGGTGACTGAAGTGCTGGAAAGTTTCTCTCAATGTTTCTGCTGCTCTCTCAGTTTTTGGCTGTCCCTGTGCACTTGTGCCACAGAATTCTTTGCCCATATTCTTGCTGTTTCCCCAGTGTAACCTGTTGCTTGTCATTGGGAGCAAAATAGCCTATTTAAGGGCGTCAGGTATATTCTTTATTGTCCTGTTTTAGCCTCTGTCTTGAATGGCTACTAGAGGTCAGGAATCTTATGCATTTTGGGAGAGCTAGGACTACATAACACTAAAAATGAGGCAGAAGCTTTCTCCCTTTGGCTGTGAGCAAAATAGCAGGTGATACTATCATCTGTGACCAATCTGAAGGTTTACAGAAAAGAACAGAGCTGAGAAAATTAAAGTAATAGAAAGCCCTGATGCCTGACCCAGAACAAGTCTTAACCAACCTGTATCTTTTTCACAAGTATATGAACTGAGATTGTTGGTTTAAACAACTCTGAGTTACATTTTCTGTTACTTCCAAATAAAAGTACCCCAACTGATAAAAAATACCACGCGCTCTCATGATATTCTCTTGGAAATTACAACAGTAAAGAAGAGAATTAGAACCCCTGGGTTTCTGATTCTGTGCAATTTGAACTTAGCACCTTAGAAGCTATGTTAAGCCAGGGCCTTGGTCACCCCATTCATCCACCATGGCTTAATCTGAGAGAAAAACTGTGATGCACCAATTTATAATGCTAGTGAATTGCACCAGGACTATCTAGCCCGCACAGGCTTTGAGACCTAAAAATTTTCACAGTAAGATGAAGTTGCTGACACCTAATTTATCTGTATCAAAAATCTAGAGAATTTATTTTGGTCATAATGGTATCTAAGAAACAGAGAAATCATAGTATAAGATACTACCTTGATAAAATTGGTCAATGTTGCCAATTTTTAAATCAAGCACAAAAAAGAAAAGACTAAGGCAAA
Source organism: Pipistrellus nathusii (assembly GCA_963693515.1). Classification (NCBI taxonomy): domain Eukaryota; kingdom Metazoa; phylum Chordata; class Mammalia; order Chiroptera; family Vespertilionidae; genus Pipistrellus; species Pipistrellus nathusii. The sequence goes on along the minus strand of OY882872.1, from coordinate 40,114,446 downwards.
ATTTTGTTTGCCAGAGAAAACCACTGTATACCTGATGGTGAGTAATTTTTCACACATTATCTATTAAGCATGTATTTGAACATATATGTGTACAGACTTATATGAACTGGTTATTATGATCCATATTTTCACTAAACAATATGCATTATTCTTTCCCATCATTTTAGGTCTCTTAAATACTATCTGGAACTCCATATTAATAGAGAAAGGAAATTTATCCAAACTCTTATGTATTTCCAGTTTTAAAAAATTACCCTCACTGTACACATCCATTCTATCCTATATAATAGATAATATGCAAATTGACCATCACTCCAACACACAAGATTACTACCCCCATGTGGTCCAAGATGGCCACCCCAAGATGGCCAGCAGGGAAGGGCAATTGCGGGTGATCAGGCCAGCAGGGGAGGAAGGTTGGGAGGGACAAGACCTGTTGGGGAGGGCAACTGGGGGTGACCAGGCTACCAAGAGAGGGAAGTTAGGGGTGACTGGGCAGGTAGGGGAGGGCAGTTAGTGGCAGCCAGGCCTGCAGGGGAGAGCAGTTTGGGGCGACCAGGCTGGCAGAGGAGTGGTTAGGAGGTGATCAGGCTGGCAGGCAGAAGCAGTTAGGGACAGTCAGGCAGGCAAGCAGTTGAGAGCCAGCACTATTGGATTGTGAGAGATGTCCGACTGCAGTCAGACATTCCTCAAGGAGTCCGATTGGAGAGGGGGCAGGCTGGTCTGGACACCCCTCCATCATGCATGAATTTTATGCACCTGTCCTCTAGTATTATCATAAATTCTTTATGATTTCCAGATGGGGATGCATATTTGACTTTTTTTAAGTTTTTTAAATTTTTAAATTGATTTTAGAGATCGAGGAAGGGAAATATCCATTTGTTATTCCAATTATTTATGCCTTCATTGGTTGCTTTTTAAAAAATTCTCATCCAATGATTTTTCCTATTGATTTTTAAAGAAAGTGGGAGGGAAGAAGGAAAGGAAAAGGGGTGAGCCAATTAATTAGGAGTCCTTTCTTTGTGTGAGTGGGATTTGACAAAATTAAAGTCCTCCAAACTCATTACAGATCCTGCCTAAGGATGTGAAATTGAGTAAAGGCTGTAACTCAGAAACCAGTCAGATCAAAGGGCTTTGATGAAAAAAATGGAGATTAAAAACATTGTAATTTTGACATTTATTAAAAAAGTATTTTTCATTAGTAACAACTTCTGACACTATCCAAATATTACAGTAAAATTCTGCCTTAACACCAAGACAGGAGTAAAAATTCAATTATGTAAAATGGAGTATTCCATTTTTGCAAAGTTAACCAGAAACATAATCAGTTTGCACTGTCAATTAAAGTGCACATATGTACATACTGGCAAACACACACACACACACACACACACACACACACACACACACAGCTAAAATTTAAACTGATAGTATATAAAAGTGAGAGATGGTAAGAAATTCGGCTCATCCTTATTTAGATAGCATATAGATAGAAATAAATCCTAACAGGGTTACAAATTCATGTCATTTCAGATTGAAATACTACTTGATGTTCCATGTTTCAATACTTGATTATATTAAGGTTACTTGCAGTCTTCCAGATACATGTCTTTTCTGGGGGGTGGGGGAAGGGGATGAGCTTAATAAAAATTTCAGCACAGACTTTGTCATTTAGCAGAAAGTACTCAGCACCTACACTGAGTTAGGCAGTGAATGAAGCTCCTCCCATTCAGCTTACGTCCTAGTGGATATGGACTTAAGCTCGCTCATCATTGTACTTTTGTTACATTCCCGACCATACTTTATAAGCCCTAGTGCAACTAGTTAGTCATGGGCAATGACTGATGCTACACGTCCCTTATGAAACCTCCCTCATTAGATATCTGCTGTGTAGTCTCCTAATTGTGAGGTTGGGTTAAAAAGTGGTCGACAAACTCATTAGTCAGCAAAGCCAAATATCAACAGTACGATTGAAATTTCTTTTGAGAGCCAATTTTTTAAAACTTATACTTCTTCTAATGCCACTTCTTCAAAATAGACTCACCCAGGCTGTGGTATTTTGTGGAAGAGCCACACTCAAGGGGCCAAAGAGCCCCATGTGGCTCACGAGCTGCAGTTTGCTGACCACGTGGTTAAAACATCACATTTTCATGAAAGATAATCTTCTTCTACTCTAAGAACTCTGATAAATGGGAAAATTCAGCTTCCATTTGAGGACTTCAAAACAAAATACTGTTTTATAGGATCTCCTTTGTGTACGGATTATCTGATGGATAATGCTTACCATACGCCTCACTTTTATAAAATGTATCACTATGGACTCTTTGATGGATTAGGAGACCTGAGCTCCAGCGAAAACCCTTCCCACATGCGTCACATTTGTATGGTTTCTCTCCCGTGTGGACTCTCTGGTGAGCCTGGAGATTTGATCTCTGACTGAAGCCCTTTCCACACACCTCACATTTGTATGGCTTTTCCCCAGTGTGGACTCTGTGATGGGCTTGAAGACTTGAAAATCCACTGAAACCCTTGCCACACTGTTCACATTTGTAGGCCCTCCCGTCTACGTGGATCCTCTGATGTGCCTGAAGACGTGAGCTCTCACTGAAGCGCTTCGTACAAACCTCACATTTGTATGGTTTCCCTTCTGTGTGAACCCTCCGATGTGCTTCAAGGCGTGAACTCTGACTAAAGCCCTTCCCGCACACGTCACATGCATATGGCTTCACTCTAGTGTGGACCCTCTGATGACCCTGAAGATATGCTCTCTGACTGAAGCCCTTCCCACACACCTCACATATGTATGGTCTCTCTCCAGTGTGGACACTCTGGTGGCTTTGAAGATATGACCTCTGACTGAAGCTCTTACCACACTCATCACATTGGTATGGCTTCTCTCCCGTGTGAACTCTCTGATGGGCCAGAAGAGTTGAGGCCTTACTGAAGCCCTTATCACACTCCCCACATTTATAGGGTTTCTCTCCTGTGTGAACCCTCTGATGAATTTGAAGGTTAAAGCTCCAGCTGAATCCCTTCCCACACTCCTCACACTTGTAAGGTTTCTCTCCAGTGTGGACTCTCTGATGGCCTTGGAGGTGTGAACTCCGACGGAAGCCCTTCCCACACTCCTCACACTTATATGGTTTTTCACCAGTGTGAACTCTCTGGTGGCCCTGAAGGTATGCATTGCGACTGAAGCCCCTCCCACACTCTTCACACTTGTATGGCTTTTCTCCAGTGTGGACTCTCTGATGGGCTTGAAGGTATGAACTGCGACTGAATCCCTTGTCACACTCCTCACATTTATAAGGTTTCTCTCCTGTGTGGACTCTCTGATGGACATTAAAAACTGATCTATGACTGAAGTCTTTATCACAAGCACTGCATTTGTATGGCTTCTCTCCAGCGTGTATTCTCCGGTGACCTTTAAGTTTTAAATTCAAATTGAAGCCATTTCCGTACTCCTTACATGGTTTCTCCCCAATGTGAGTTTTCTGGTGGCCTTGAGGATACAAATTTTGGCAGGCGCTGTTACCATGTGAATAATGTTTATATGGTTGTTCCCTGGGATGGACTATCTGAAGGTTCTGAAAATGTGAGGGCAGACTGAAGCCATCAGCACACTGCTCTGAATTACAGGGAATCTCTTCCATGTGAATTCTATGCTGAATATTAAGGTCCGAGCTACAAACGAAACCTCCCTCATACTCCAAATCGGTGCATAGTTTCTCTTCAATGTGGCTTTTCTGATGGACTTGCAGATGAGAGCTATTACTAAGGACATTCCCATTTTCCTTATGTTCATGGGGTTCCTGCCCAGTGCTAACCCTAAAAATACCATTGAGGTCTAAGCTGTGACTGAAGGCTTTCTTATAATTATAGGATGTCTTTCCTGTGTGAGTAAGTCCATACATGTTAAGAGAGGGGCTCCGATTCAAGTCCTCACCACATTCACATATACATGGCTTCTCTTCTGTATGTTCTTTCTGATGGGATTGCAGATGTGAAGTCTCAAAAATGCAATCATCCTTTCTATGAACACACTGATGAGTATGAAGAACTGAATTATAATGGCGGCTCTTTCCACATGGATTGTATGCAGGGGATTCCCCTTCTAACTGTTGATGAACCTCAGAGCTGAAGTCATCCCTGATGACTTTTCTGCAATCATTATAGGGGCAGGGCTTTTGCCTTGTTTGAATTAAATCTTGATTATGCAGTGACATCTTCATGATGTCGTCTCCACAGTCATGGCAGTTGTGGTTTTTTTCTGTCCTGTGTACTCTCAGGTCGTCATTGTGATGTGAGATCCAAGTGACACCATCACGCTCATAGAAACTATTTTTCATGGAAACTTGTTGACATCTACACTGATAACTATGTGGCTCTACCAGATATATTTTCCTCCAGGAATGCTGGGATCTCCAAGATGGAAACTCTTGATTTTTTATGTAATTGGAACCATCCTCTCCAGGAGTCAATATATAGTTTCCATCTTCAGAAATCTGCATTGGTATTCCTGCCCAAACCCGGCAGGGGGAATCACCTTGTTTTTGCAACTTAGAAGTATTCCTTTGGAAAGTTTTCATGGAATCTTGACACCTGGTTAACCCACTTGTACCCTGTTGCCAGGCCTGCCAGGAGGAAAGCTCTTTGGGAGAAAGATAGCTTAATTCCACTTCTTGAAAACTTTTCAAGTTATGTTGGTTCTTGATTCCTATAAGGATAAAGAGAATTTAGAAATGTACATAGTGAATGCTTTTATTCATATTTCAAGGTTATAACATGAAACTTCAATGAACTGAAGGAATATTCATGTGAACACCTCTAAGAATACTTAAAAAAAATAAATAAATAAAAGTGGCTCTTCTGCCTAGCGGTGGGGTTCAGAGGTTGAGCATTGACCTATGAACCAGGAAGTAAGTCATGGTTCGATTCCTGGTCAGGACACATGCCCGAGTTGTGGGCTCAATCCCCAGTAGATGGCATGCAGGAAGCAGCTGATCAATGTTTGTCTCTCATCGTTACTACACTTGATCTTAGCCAAAAGGCCGAGAATCGATCTCTCATCGTTAATGTGTTGTTTTTTTCTCCCTCTCCTTTCCTCTCTGAAATAGATAAAAATATACTTTTTGCCCTAGCTGGTTTGGCTCAGTAGATAGAGTGTCAGCCTGAGAACTGAAGGGTCCCAGGTTCAATTCTGGTCAAGGGTGTATGCCTAGGTTTCAGGTTCGATATCCAGTAGAGGATGTGCAGGAGGCAGCTAATCAATGATCTTTTCTCATCATTGATGTTCTTCTCTCTTATCTCTCCCTTCCTCTCTGAAATCAATACAATTATAAAACATACAAACACACACACACACACACACACACACACACACACACACTCTAGGGGCCCAGTGCACGAATTCGTGCACCTTGAAAGGAACTGTGGGCCGTGAGGCTGTGGTAGGCACAGGGGCAGATCTCAGCCCATCTTCTGGCCCTCCCGCCATGGCCCCCTGGTCCCCTGTCTGCAGGCAGCCCCACTCCCGCCACTGCCGCTTTCACGTGCTGATGGCACCAGCCTGTTTGCACCTGCTGAAGACACAGAGCAATTGGGCCAGCGTCAGAAGTGAGTGGGAGTGGGGCTGGCATCGTCAACAGGTGCAAGTGGCAACTGCTGCCCCAATCGCCCCTCAGGAGCAGGGGGAGATGGAAAAGCCCTGAGGTGATCAGAGCCAGCAGCCACCGCTCACACCCACTGATGGTGACGCGTGATTGGGAATGGCACTGGGCACTGGGCATCAGCATTGGGCGTGAGCAGTGGCTCTGGGGCTAGTAGCAGGTGCAAATACTGGGACTGCAGCACGTGGGAGCAAAGAATTTGCAGTAACCATGAAAGGCTCACCCTGATGACAGCGACTGGCACCCTGCCTTGGTCTGGTGCCCCTGCTCATCTACTCTACCATCCCACTGCAGCTGGTCCCCTGTCTGCAGGCAGCCCCACTCCAGCCACTGCCCATGGTATTCACACACGGCCCATGGTATTCAGCGCGCGTCATAGCAACTGGTGTTTATTTTGCTGTTCAGTCTATTTGCATATTAGCCTTTTATTATATAGGATATATAAAATATTTTAAAGAATATGGCTCTTTTTTGGCTACATCACGAATCATATAATTGGGGATACATGTTTCAAAGTCAGGACTTTGCAACACAGCTAGCTATTGAACGTGATGGCCCTATTCAAAGGTTAAGTAAAACCATATACATTATCATGAATTGCCTGGAGAGGCCAAGAAAAAAATTAGAAGGGGATATCTCAAATTAGAATATTTTTCAAGTGGACAAATCTTTTTTGTCCTGATAATAACTTTTTATCTCTAGCACATGCATGATAATGTTTGAGTTTGTTAAATTCTGTGCAGACGATGGCAAATATAGATCTTTAATCAATGTTTGAAGCATCATGTGGACTATCATAAGGTATTTACATCATGAGAATAATAAGTTCTTCTAAGTCACTGTAAGCCTTTATCAGCTTTAACTCCTTTCAAAGTATGTCTCACAATTACCAAGGGCCATGGTGCAGATCAGAATGTGAAACAGAATTTCAAAGACATCAGAAAAAATGGAGGCTGAGGGAGGTAAGCAGAGGCAAATTTCATGGCACCTGTAGGTGTCCTTTAAGGCAACTTATCAAACAAACAAAACTCAGTGAACACTGATTTTGGCTTGCACCATTTTATTGTAAAGTTACTTTAAAGTTTAGGGATTCTTAAACTAGAGGCCCAATGCACAAAATTTGTGCAAGGGGCTTGACCCTCACAGAGCCCTGGCTTCATCCAGAAGGTAGTTTGGCTGCACAGTCTAATTAGCATTTTATACTTTTATTATTATAGATATTTTAAATCTTCACTTGAGGATAATTTTTTTATTTTTGAGAGAGATTAATGTGAGAAACATCAATCAGTTGCCTTCTGTACCTGCCCCAACCAGGGATGTAACCTTCATATTAGGTATGTGCCATGACTTGTAACCGAACCTGCAACCTTTATTGGTGTACCAGATGGCATTCTAATTGAGCCACCTGTCCAGGCGAATTTTTTTCCTTTCTAAAATAACCTTTAGCCAGCCAGTGTGGTTCATGGTTGAACATGACCCATGAACTAGGTCATGGTTCAATTCCTGGTCAGGACACATGTCCAGCTTTTGAGCTAGATTCCCAGTAGGGGGTATGCAGGAGGCAGCCAATCAATTATTCTCACATTGATTTTTCTATCTCTCTCTTCCTCTCCCTTAGTCTCTCTCTCTCTCTAAAAAAAAAAAAAAAAAAAAAAAAAATTAAAATAACCTTTATGTTGCTATGTATTTTCTCACACAAAATCTTACCTTTAGTCTGTCCTTATCTTTGAATTAATAACAAGGATAGCCGAAACCGGTTTGGCTCAGTGGATAGAGCGTCGGCCTGCGGACTGAAAGGTCCCAGATTCGATTCTGGTCAAGGGCATTACCTTGGCTGCAGGCACATCCCCAGGAGGAGGTGTGCAGAAGGCAGCTGATCAATGATTCTCTCTCATCGATGTTTCTAACTCTCTCTCCCTCTCATTTCCTCTCTGTAAAAAAATCAATAAAACATATTTAAATAAATAAATTAAATAAATAAAAGTACTTGAACTTTGGGTGGAAATAAAAATGATCAGAGTAAAGAACATTAATGATAATAATAATAACAGCGAGGACAAAGGAAAAGGCCGCACTGATGAGTGTGACATTCTGCTTGGAAACTACCCTGCACTGATCCCAGGGTGACACGGCACATTTTTTAAGATTTCAATCCTTAAAAAAATTCTTAGTGGTGTTTCTGGCTTCTCAAAAGTAAATCTTCAGTTATTACATTAATATTTTATCACCTGAAAGTGAAATGAAGCATACTATAGGAGGCATGTCCGATAAAGTAAATAGCTTATATGTAAAAAGTTCGGGCCCACATGAACACATGCTCAAATCACTAGTTATCGGAGAGATGCATATTAAAACAACAATGTGGTACCATCTCACACCTGTCAGAATGGCAACATCAACAAATCAACAAACGACAAGTGTTGGCGAGGTTGCAGAGAAAAAGGAACCCTCGTGCACTGCTGGGGGGAATGCAGACTGGTGCAACCACTGTGGAGAACAGTGTGGAGATTCCTCAAAAAACTGAAAATGGAACTCCCATTTGACCCAGTAATCCCACTCCTAGGAATATATCCCAAGAAGCTAAAAACACCAATCAGGAAGGATATATGCACCCCTATGCTCATAGCAGCACAATTTATATTAGCTAGGGTTTGGAACCAGCCTAGGTGCCAGTCAGCAAATGATTGGATCCAAAAACTATGGTACATCTACACAATGGAATATTATGCTGCCATAAAAAAGAAGAAATTCTCATCATTTGCAGCAACCTGGATGGAATTGGAGAACATCATGCTTAGTGAAACAAGCCAATCAATGAAAGAGAGACACCACATGACCTCACTTATTCATGGATGATAAAGAACATTATAAACTGAAGAACCAAAAGATAGATATAGAGACAGTAAAGCAACAAGCAGACTGTCAAATTACAGTGGAGGTTGGGAAGATCTGGGGGAGATAAGAGATCAACCGAAGGACTTGTATACATACATATAAGTAAAACCAAAGGACACAAAACTCTGGGAAGGGGGGGCATGTATGGGAGGGGGAGGTCAATGGTATATGTGCAAAGATAATAATTTAATTTAAGAAATTAAAAAAAAAGTTTGGGCCTTTAGCTAGCGTTAATCATAATGCTTATAGTTTTGTTTTGGTGTCATCAAAAACATTCAATATTCATCCAAAAAGATACAGTTTAATATGTCGTGTCCTTTGGACCTGTCATGGTGGCTTCAGGACCTGAAAGCAGCTTGTTAATGAAAGCCCAATTTCTTACAAATTTCTGTTGAAATTTGTACAAAACTTATAAGAATCTCTCAAATACACAAAAGAGACGTAAGTGTTTTTCTGATTAGTGTTTTTAATGTTAAAGGCATAGAGAGGAAAAATGTGATTTCATTTAGATTTAGCTTCTCGTAGAAAAGATCACACATTTAACATTAACTTTAAATCAACTTTTTTTTCAGTGCTCACCTTGGCAGCACATATAAATAAATCAACTTTTTTGATGGAGAAAATATACACTGCAAAAGAGCACTGAAAGACATCACTTGAAGGAGAATCTACATCTCCTTAGTAATCCTTTAGAGTTTGAGAAAGTCAGCCATATCAGTCCTGTATTAATTCATTTAATAATGAAGATGTCATATCTGATGTACTGGTTAATAATGCGGATTTTGTAATCAAAGAAAACACAGTAATTTCAGGAGAAACCTCAAAAATGCTTTATTCAAAGTAATCTCCATCGCTAGCTACACATTTCCCCCACCTTTCAGGTTATTTGTGGATACCATCCCAAAAGAACTTTTCTTTGTTTTGAAGCAAACCATTCATTCAGAGACCCCATTTTCCACTTCTTCATACGTTTTGAAGTGCTGCTGAGAAAGTGCACATGCCATCGATTGGAACAAGTGGTAATGTGAAGGAGCAAGGTCTGGTGAATACGGCGGGTGGGTTCATACTTCCCAGGCGAGAACTTTAATGTGTCTTTAACTGGTTTTGAAGTGTGTGATGGTGCGTCATCATGAAGCAAAATTACTTTGCTGTGTCTTATGGCCCATTCTGGTCGTTTCACAATCACGGCAAGGTTCAAACTGATTATCTGTTGTCGGTAGCGATCAGTATTAACAGTTTCACCTGGTTTTAGCAGCTCATAATAGACCACACCTTCCTGATCCCATCAAACACAGAGCATTGTCTTCTTTCCGAAGCGATCTGGCCTTGCAGTTGAGGTTGATGATTGACCTGGATCAACCCATGATTTTGGGATTCTCAAAATAAATCCACTTTTCATTGCCAGTCACAATTCGATGCAAAAAAGACTTTCTTTCGTGCGACAGAAGCAACATTTTACTGATGGCTTTTCAGTTTTCCATTTGTCTTTCGTTCAGTTGATGTGGCACCCATTTTCCTCCCTTTAAAATCTTTCCCATTGCTTGTAAACGATCAGAAATTGTTTGCTGAGCAACGTTTAATCTTTCTGCAAGTTGTTTTTGAGTTTGAAATGCATCTTCACCCAATAATGCTTGTAATTGTTGGTCTTCAAACTTTTTCGGTTGACCTGAACGTTCTTTGTCTTTCACATTGAAATCATCACTTTTAAAGCGTTTAAACCAGCGTTCACAAGTATCTTGAGATGGAGCATGTTCACCATAAGCTTCCCGAAGTATACGATCACTTTCAGCGGCACTTTTCTTCAAAATAAAGTGATGAATTAAAACTTCCCGCAAATGCTCTTTTTTTTGGCACGAATTCAACATTTTTTTAAAATCAATCTTTATTGTTCATATTATTACAAAGGTTCCTCATTTCTTCCCCCCTCCACCAGGTTCCCACCCCACCCTCCGCCCCTTTCCCCTCCCCCATTGTCCTCATCGATAGGTGCAGTTTATGTTCAGTCTCTTCTTCCCTCAATTTCCCCAATAGTAAATCCCTTTTCAGAGAGTAAATCAGTTACTTAGCATTTTCTCATATCAATAATACCTCCACATGCCCAAAGATACACTTCACACACAAGACATTTCCAAATAGGTCAACCAACCTCATCCAGGCCCTGCACAAGGTGCTCACAGATCAACACCCCAGCCCTATACTAACTCAACACATCCAGATCTAAGCCTTCATCACTTGATTCAGCAGACCCTCAAGTTCCTGCAAAAGTTTCCAGCCATGTCTGAGAGGCAGCCTTGGGGCGGGGGCAGGCGAAGAGCGAGCTGTTCCGGGCCTGGCTGCTCTGGGCCTGGCCTCTGTTGCTCTGGTCCGTTCCACAACCAGCTGCTCCAGGTCTGGCCACTGCCACTTCTGACCTGGTTGCTCCAGGCTTGGCTGCTGCTGCTCTGGGCCTAGCCACACCCAACCCGGCTGCTCTGGGCCCGGCTGCTCCGGGCCCGGCCGCTCCGGGCCTGGCCGTTCCCAGCCTGGCAGCTGCTGCTCCAGGCCTGGCCGCACCCGACCCGGCTGCTCCGTGCCTGGCCGCTCCCAGCCTGGCAGCTGCTACTCCGGGCCTGGTCGCACCCGACCTGGATGCTCCGGGCGTGGTTACTGCTGTTCTGGGCCTGTTCCCGACCTGGCTGCTCTGGGCCTGGCTTCTCCGGGCCCGGCCACTCCGGGTCTGGGTGTTCCTGGACTGGCCACCCTGGGCTTGACCGCCTCCGCCTCAGGCCTGGCTGCCACTGCCCCAGGTCTGGCTGCTCCAGGCCTGGCTGTTGCTGCTCTGGTTCTGGCTGCTGCTGCTCTGGGACCTGGCTGTTGCTGCTCCAGGCCTGGCTGCCACTACCTTGTGTCTGGCCACTCTAGGCCTGGCCACCGCTGTTCCAACATTCTGTCCTTTTTTTAAAATTTTATTTTAAAAACGCATTTATGTTGCAATGTTGGCTGGTGAGTTGAGTTCTGACTTAGTCTTTGACTTTTCAAGATCATCTTTGTGTTCTTTCTTAAGTAATTTTACTATCTTTTGCTCTCACTTGATTTCTTCACATTGAAAACTTCTTCGGTTTCTTCCTCCTTGTCCTGGAAGCTCAGCAGGTTGGCTTGTGGCACCCCTTTGTTCTCCGTGGGCTCCTGCGCTGCTTCAGCCTGTTGCCAGGGACGGCGCCACCCAGGAAGCAGCCCCCAGCCTTGGCTCCATTGCCTGCGCTCAGAGGTCAAAGGCTCAGGGGCACCCACCCCCCCAGGGGCCCCGTCGCCAGGTTCCTTGCTGGCGCATGGCTGGCTGGTGTCTGGAGCTTTTTTTCTTCTTCCCGCTAGAGGAGTCTACTAGCATCAGAGTCAACAGACTGTCCTCTGCGCGCAGTGTGCGAGACTTCGGGGGCTCCGCTTTTCACCGCTTCCCCAGGACTCCACCTCACAGCCCCGTCTCCCTCTGCTTGAGCTAAGGTCCCCAGGGATTGGCCCAGAACTGGAGTTCGGGGCGGTTGGGAGTGGGGCTTAGCACTGCCAGAGGCTTTGTTTCTTCCCGCTAGGGCAATCCAGCATCAGAGTCAACATTCCGTCCTCTGTGAGCAATGTGTGCGACTCTGGGGGCCCTGCTTTTCGCAGCTCCCCTGGGATTCCACCTCACAGCCCCGTCTCCCCCTGCCCGAGCCTGGGTCACCAGGTTCTGGCCCCTAACTGGGGCTCAGCGCTGCCGGTTCGGGGGTTCAGCCCAGGCTGGGGGTTTTATTTCCTTCCTGCTAGGGAACACCAGGCAGGCACCCAGCCTTCTCCTCCTCTCCAGCTGCGACCTCTCCGTGCGCGCGCATGCAGGCTTTTTTCAGCTCCTCTGATTTTCTTTCTGGTTTTCTCTTTCCTTCTTGTTGTAGAATTTTCAGTCAGTCGACTACCTGTAGCTCTAGGCAATGTCCACTCTACATTTTAGTTGTTTTCCATTGAAATTGTTGCGTGCTGCTGCGGTTAGGTGTTTACCTGAGCAGCCATCTGGGATGCTCCTCCACGAATTCAACATTTTTAAGTGTAAAAATATCTATGATGTTAACACCTTCAGCAAATTTGACATGAAGTTTTGAAGCTTGCTGTCAATACAACAAAACAGCATACATATCAAATCACATATATATCAACATATGTGTAACTCCATCTATTGAAAAACCGCATTATTTACTGGTACACCTAGTAAAATCTGAATGGTTTGCCTCAAAACAAGGAAAGTTTTATTGGGACAGTATCCACAAATTACCTGAAAGATGGAGGAAATGTGTAGCTAGCAATGGACATTAAGCATACCAAAAAATATATTTTTTGCTAATCTGACCAAAAAAAGGTATAATTTTGATCATTCACACCAAACAGCTATTGTTGTGTTGGCAGTTGTCATTTTTTTATTTGACAATTTAAGGAAAAGGAGGTCAGTGCTCCTGACTAAGTAGTTAGGTATTGCTTGTTTTAAAAATTCTTGTGACACACCAGTTAAAAATGGTTGTTTTAAACAGTTTTAGATAGTAAGAGAAATTAAGGCATTTTCTTGACAGAAGATACAGTAACAATAATATTTTCATTATACACTAATACTTAAGCTGCTGAGTGAGCTACACTCTTAACCACATCTGAGGCTTACCTTGCTTTAACATAACATATTTACCTTATTGGACCTTTTGTCTGTTTCTACTTCTTTTTCTCACAACTCAATTAATTCTAAGTTTGTTTTAGAAGGACAAAATTAATTTTGTCCACTTAATTTCTTTAACAGATATAGGCCTATTCATATTGGTGTGTTTTTTTTATTGTGTAAGTTTTGGCAAATTGTCTTTCAAGGAATTAGTCCATTTCACCTAGGTTATTATTTGTGCTCAGGGAATTTGTTTATAAGTATTGTTTTATTTTTAAAAATCTACATTTTTATTATTTTTTAAATCTTTATCCAATGATATTTTTCTATTGATTTTTATTTTTTATTTTTTAAATATTTCTTTATTGATTTCAGAGAGGAAGGGAGGAGAGAGAGAAAAAAAAATCAGTGAGAGAATCATTGGTCAGCCGCCTCCTGCATGCCCCCCACTGGGGATCAAGCCTGCAACCCAGGCATGTGCCCTTGGCTGGAATTGAACTTGGGACCCCTCAGTTTGCAGGCTGACACTCTATCCACTGAGCCAAGCCGGCCAGGGCTGTATTGATTTTTAGAGAGAGTGGGAGAGAGAGAAAGACAGAGAGAAAATATTGATCTAAGAGAAACATATCAATTGGTTGCCTCTTGCACAAACCCTGACCAAGGCCCAGGCCGAGAAGCCTGGAACCAAGGCATATGCCCTTGACCAGAATGGAATCCGGGACCCTTTGGTCCACAGCCCAAAGCTGTAGCCACTGAGCCTAACTGGCGAGGACCCTAGTATTCTTTTAATATCCTTTGAAGCTCATGGGTTCTTAGGTCATGTCTCCTCCTTCATTTCTAATATTCATAATTTGTGTCCTCTCTTCTTAATTAGCCTGGCTAAATTTGCATGTCAATTTTATGCATCTTTTTTCCAAGAATCAGTTTTTGGCTTCACTGGTTTTCTATACTGAGTTCCTATTTCCAATTTTATTGCTTTCTGCCCAGTTATCATCCTTTTCATCTGCTTACTCTGGATTCAATTTGCTCTTCTTTTTCTAGTTTCCTAAGGCGGATGCTTAGATGTTTGAATACTTCCTTCTTTTTTAATGCATGGAATGAATTTTCTTCTAAGCACTGCTTTTGCTGCATGCCAAAATTTTGATGATGTTTTCCTTTTCATTTTATCCAAAATATTTTTTTAACTTCTCAAGATTTTTTTGTTTTACCCATGTGTTATTAAGAAAAGTGTTTAATCTCTATTTATATGGGAATTTTCCAGTAATTTAATTTATTAATATCTACTTAATTCCATTGTGGTCTCAGAGCTTTTATTATTATTTTTTTAAATATATTTTATTGATTTTGTACAGAGAGGAAGGGAGAGAGATAGAGAGTTAGAAACATCGACGAGAGAGAGTCATCAATCAGCTGCCTCTTGCACACCCACTACTGGGGATATGCCCGCAACCAAGGTACATGCCCTTGACCGGAATTGAACCCGGGACCCTTCAGTCCCCAAGCCGACAACGCTCTATCCATTGAGCCAAACCGGTCCCGGCATTATTTTTATTCTTTCAAATTTGTTAAAGTATGTTTTATGGTCCATGTTTCATGTGAGCTTGAGAAGAAGTTCTACTTTTCATATTTTTAAAAATATATTTTTATTGATTTCAGAGAGAAAGGGAAAGGGAGAGATAAAAACACCAATGTTGAGAGAATCATTGATCAACTGACTCCTGCACACCCCCTATTGGGGATCAAGCCCACAACCCAGGCATGTGCCCTTGACTGGAATCAAACCGGGGACCCTCAGTCCACTGGCTGACGCTCTATCTGCTGAGCCAAACTGGCTGCAGCAAGAGTTTTATTTTTCCAATTATCCACATTAACAATGGCTCCAACATCCAACTCCATGCCACAAAGCTATCGTTTTAGAATTAGTTTTAACTCAGTCCACAGGGGAAAATCTATAATGTTATGAAAACAAAAACAAGGTTATGTGGAGCAGGAGCAGAGAAACACAGCTATTTCTCTTTTTCACTGCAGGGAATGACATTCAACTTGGGACAGAAAAGGAGATCAGAGTGGAAGAAACATTACCAGGATGTTTGTGCTCACATAAATGTCAAACTTGAAAGGTCTACTTCCAAATGTTAGCTAAATCAGAGACTATAGAGGGATTGGAAAGTGGGAGGGGCAGCAGAATAGAATGGGAAGATGAAGAGCTGGGATGTGAATAAGGAAGTTATCCCCGATGCAAAACTGTCTCACATGCAACTGTTGCATGGGAAGCTCAGTTACAATGTTAGCATTGATCATGTTCAATACTTATTCTAGTTGATTAGTGATTCTTACTCTTTTAGGAATAATGGCTCCCCATCTATGAATATTCAAGGACACCTAAACAGAATTAGGACTAGCATTCGTCAGATGACAAAATAGCATTCTGGAGTGTCCTTTGATTACACTGATTTATTCTATACCTACTAGCTAGCTCTCTCAGGGAGCACTGGTGACAGTGAAGACAATGCGTCTATTAACCAATTCATTCCCTGAAGGCAGAGAGAAAACCAAGACAAGGAACCTGAAGCAGAGCATATATGATAGGTCTGAGGAGCAGCAGTGGGAAAGTGCAGCTGGGACAAAGGGCACGGAAATCTGAAGGCCTGACGAACACGGGAAATACGTTAGATCCTACCCCGTGGGAGATGGAAAGCCTTCAGAGGTGAGCGACGTGATATGCTCTGATGTATCGGAGGAGGGGCTTTGGCTGCTGGGTTATTGCTGGGCAGTTCTCACCTGAACACCCATCTCTCTGGGTTTCTGTCTCCACCATCAAACGTTTTTCTTCTCTCTCCAGCTGGAATATAAGGTCTGGTTTGAAGAGCTGAGTCCCTATAAAAAGGCAAAGAGAGCACAATTTTTAAATTTTGAAGTCCAATTAATCATTTTTTTAAATAAATCTTTATTGTTCAGATTATTACAATAGTTTCTCCTTCCCCCCTTGCCCCCCTAACTCCCCTCCACCCGGTCCCCACCCCACCCTCTGCCCTTACTTCACCCTCCCCTCCCCTGTGGTCCTCATCCATAGGTGTACGATTTTTGTCCATACTCCTCACACAGACACCCCTTCCCTGAGAATTATCAATCCCCTCCCTTTCTATGCCCCTGATTCTATTATATTCACCAGTTTATTCTGTTCCTCAGATTTTTAATTCACTTGACTTTTACATTCACTTGTTGATAGATATGCATTTGTTGTTCATAATTTTTATCTTTACTTTTTTCTTCTTTTTCCTCTTTTTAAAGAACACCTTTTAGCATTTCACTAATACTGGTTTGGTGGTGATGTACTCCTTTAGCTTTTTCTGATCTGTGAAGCTCTTTATCTGCTCTTCAATTCTGAATAACTTTGCTGAGTAACCTTGGTAATAGGTTCTTGCTATTCAGCATTTCGAATATTTCTTGTCATTCCCATCCGGCCTGCATAGTTTCTGTTGAGAAATCAGCTGATAATCGTATGGGTGCTCCCTTGTAGGTAATTAACTGTTCTTCTCTTGCTGCTTGTAAGATTCTCTTTGTCTTTTGCTCTTGGCATTTTTTTTTTTTTTAAAGCTGGGTTGTTGTTTTTTTTTAAATATATTTTTTATTGATTTTTTGTACAGAGGAAGGGAGATAGTTAGAAACATCGATGAGAGAGAGTCATCGATCAGCTGACTCTTGCACACCCCCTACTGGGGATGTGCCCGCAACCAAGGTACATGCCCTTGACTGGAATCGAACCCAGGCCTTTTCAGTTCCCAAGCCGACGCTCTATCCATTGAGCCAAACCGGTCCCGGTGCTCTTGGCATTTTAATTATGATGTGTCTTGGTGTGGTTCTCTTTGGATTCCTTTTGTTTGGGGTTCTGTGCACTTCCTGGACTTGTAAGTCTATTCTTTCACCAGATGACATTATTTCTTCAAATAGGTTTTCAGTGTCTTGCTCTCTCTCTTCTTCTGGCACCCCCATAATTCTGATGTTGGTTTGCTTGAAGTTGTTCCAGAGGCTTCTTACACTATCTTCAACTTTCTGGATTCTCTTCTCTTCTTGCTTCTCTTGCCCGTGTTTCCAAGTCCCCACATCCCTGGGCTCCAGCGCAGTAAACAATGATTGCCGTGAGCACCTCTGCTAAAATCACCCTCACTTCCGGGTCTGATGGCCGACAGACCAGCTTCTCCCCGTAGGCACCTGGGTCCCCTGCATGACCCCAGACACTGGATTTCAAAGTGATCGGGAGCTTGTTTCCCTTCGGGTTTGAAAAAAGCTGGGCGCCCAGTCGCCCACCACCAGCCCAATCCGTGTGCCTCCATACCTAGGCTTTTCAGCGCTTGTGCTCCTTTCTCTGTCAGCCAGCTTTCCCATGGTTCTGGGTGATAGACGTTTTGTCTTTTAGTTGTAGTTTTGAAATTGTTGTGCAAGGAGGCAGGTTAGTTGTTTACCTACGTCGCCATCTTGGTTTTCTCCTCATTTTCTTTTCTGAATCATGCTTTTGGTGTCCCATCTAAGAACTCTTGAAGGTCATGAAGATTTTTTTCCTGTTTCCTTCTAGAACAGCAGTTCTCAACCTGCGGGTTGCGACCCTTTTGGGTTGAACAACCCTTTCACAGGGGTTGTCTAAGACCATCTGAAAACAGATATTTGCATTACGATTCATAACAGTAGCAAAATTACAGTTATGAAGCAGCAATGGAAATAATTTTATCGCTGGGGTCACCACAACATGAGGAACTATATTAAAGGGTCACAGCATTAGGAAGGTTGAGAACCACTGCTTCAGAAGTTTCATAGTTTTAGATTTACAGTAGATCTCTTATCTATTTTGAGTTAATTTTTTTTTTTTTTTTGGTGAGGTGGAAAACATGCAAATAGATGCATATAGGCGTCCAAGGTTTCTGCTCCACCTGCTGAAAAGACTGCACCTCTCCCCTGAACTGCCTGGCACCATCTAAAATAGTTTCAGCTCAGTTGATTAGTGTCTTCCCCATTGACCAAAGGTTGTGGGGTTCCTTTCCTGGGTCAGGACACATATAAGAATCAACTAATGAATGCATAAATAAGTAGGACAAATATCTCCTCCCACTGCTTCCTGCCTATAAATAAATAAATAAATAAATGTAAAAGTTCCAGAACTGTTTCTTCCATATATCACTATAAAAACAGACCCATTGGAAAATATTCAGGATTGTAATTCATTCTCTGCTCCCCCTCTCACTGTACCTAAAACTAAGGGTATGTACACTGAGTGGCCAGATTATGATGATCTCTGAATGCATAATAACCTGGCCACTCAGTACATATATAGATCTGGTGCATGAATTCGTGCTTGGCTGGGTCTGGCTGGCCCGGCCAGGGGGCGAGGACATGGGCAGGTGGCCAGCCTGCCTGCTGGTCGAACTCCTGATCTAGGGGACAATTTGCATATTAGCATTTTATTATATAGGATATATACTGAGTGGTCAGATTCTTATGCGTTCTGAGATCATAATAGTCTGGCCACTCAGTGTAGTAATATATTGTGTTCTCTTAGCTACTTCCATGAGTTCTTTCTTTTCTCTTCAATCTGGTTATGGTATTAATTTCAAATAAAACTGAATTCATTTGTTTCATTTTTATTTTAGTTGATTATCATCCCTTTGCATTCTGATTTAATTTTTATAATGTGTTGAACTAACATATTTTCTCAAGTCCAAACTAGACAAGAAGCTATACTCAAAGAGGTGTGACTCTTTTCCACATTCCTTTCCCACTGTTACTCACCCCCAACCCCGCCCTATAAAAACTTTATTTTTCAATTAATCCTTTTGTGTTTCTTCTTATAAAGATAAGCAGATATATATATATATAGTTATTTCTTCTTCTTATAAAGATAAGCAGATATATATATATATATATATATATATATATATATATATTTAGTTATTTCTTCTTCTTTACAGAAATTACAGTATACGTCCAGCCACAGTGGCTCAGTGGTTGAGTGTCAACCTATGAACCAGGAGGTCAAGGTTCAATTCCCAGACAAGGCACATGCCAGAGTTGTAGGCATGATCCCCAGTGGGGTGTGCAGGAGATGTTTTCTTTCTCCCTTTCCCAAATAAATAAAAAATAAATTAAAAAAAAAAAGAAATTATAGTATGCTATTAATGGTCTTTTGAACTTTGCTCTCTTTAGGAAAAATTTCTAGAAGTGAATTGCTAGAAAAGGGTTAATACATAGATTTTTGTTATTTTCTTGTTTGTTTTGTTACTACAAACAAGAGAGGGTATTTTTTTTCCATTGATTTTGTTTTAGAGTGGCAGGGAGGGAGGCGGAGAGAGAGAAAAAAAGAGAGAGAGAGATCAATGTGAGAGAGGCAATTCGATAATTGCCATCTCCCGCTCTCATTGTGCTGGGGAGTAAACCTGTACCCCCATGTGGCCTTGGTAGGAACTGAAACCGCAACCTTTCTGAGCACAGGTTCTAACCACTGCTAGGATTCTTATCACTAACAGACAGTTTTGTTATATACTGTCAAATTCCCCTCGTTTGTGGCTGTATCATTTTGTATTTCTATTTTGAATGTATGAAAGTTGTTTTATTTCCCACAGCTTTGCCCAAAACATGTTTTAATTTTTTTGCCAATCTCATGGGTCAGAAATGGTATTCCAGGTACATTTAAATCAATGCCTTATTTTTAATACAACTGAACATCTACTCATATGTGCATATTCACATGTAGTTTGTATGTTATGTATATGAACATGTGTGTGCAGGCACATACACCCCCCCACCTCCTGGCTCTATCCCGATACCAAGAAACAAAATGACAATGACAATTCTTAAAATCCAGACCTTGGTGTTAAATACTGATCTCTAATAAAATAAGTGGCTGATTCCAGAGCTGGGGCAAAGGAAAAGATAAGCATAACAGAAGAAAGTGTTATAAGAAAACGGGGCATATTGCAAGGGCACAGGAGTCCACTTAAAAGGTTGGCCAGGTTTGGGACAATTTTAGCACCAAAACAATTATAGCAGTAAATTATAAGTCATATTAAAAAATATTTCACAAACCCCTAAAATAACAAATAAATGAACGGGGGTCCTGCCAGGTGTAGAACATCAAGTTCTGCCAAATATGAGGGAAGTGCTAAGCCAGAACATTATCATTTTGTAATTATCGTGTAAAGACTGAAGAAGGCAAGAATCATCATTGGATGCTAAATATTAGTGTGGGTTTTTTTGCGTTTTTGTTTTTTTAAATATATTTTCTTAATTTTTTACAGAGAGGAGGAGAGAGGGATAGAGAGTTAGAAATGTCGATGAGAGAGAATTGTCACTGTCTGATTTCCAGAGGGGCTGGAAACGAATAGCCACACAGGTGTCCAACCACATATACCTGACCAAGCCCCCAGAAAACTGGGGCACCCAGGCCCGGATGTACTACACCGTGTGTGCTGTCCAACACTTCGCTGGGCAGTCAGTGTTGCCCACGGCTCCCTGGGAGAAGACGCCTGGGGGCCTGAGCGGGAGACTCTCCTGGCCTCTGCCCCGTGCATCCCCCCCTCCCTCCCCCGGCTGGCTATTTCGTTCCAGGTAACAAACCGTAACCAGGAGTGTGACAGCTGTCAGTGAGCTCTGAGGGGCTTTCCAGACAATCACCAAGCCTCGGGTATTACCGGAGACCCCTGAACTTGCAGTTGGTGTCTGAGAGAGTGTAGTCTTGGGGACTCCCAAACTCTACACGTACACTAAAGTATTTGGAGGTAAAGGGAGCTGGAGTATGTAAGTTACCCACAAATGGCTCAGGAAAAAAATGTTATGAACAGACATACATTTGCATGTATATTCATAAACCATAAAAGATAAAGAATCTGAGCACACATGATAAAGCAAAGGTGTAAAATGTTATTGCAGGTGGATCTGGGTAAAAGCTAAGTGGGTGTTCTTATTTCCTATTTTTACTTTTGGAAATGTTCTGAAACTTTGAATTACTTACACTGTTAAAGTGAGAAACAAAATACCCCTGAAAAGCCGGTTAATACACATGACTGACATCCTGAGAAACAAGACGCTGGAGCAGCTCACTAAGCTGACCTCATGGCACACCAGGGCCAGCATGTGCTCACTGGCCGTTCAGAGGACAGGAAAGCTTGCCTTGGTCACACGGGGCCATTAGGACTCAGAGGATGGCGGCAGGACTCCCTGAGCTTTCAGCGGCTGAGCACACAGACACCCAGGAGCTGACACAGACTGTGCACAGGGCCCCGTCCTCACCCACGGAGGCCAGATTCCGGAAGTTCTCCAGCGTCACGTCCCGGTACAGCTTCCTCTGGGCAGCGTCCAGCAGCCCCAGCTCTTCCTCCGTAAAGACCACGGCCACGTCCTGGAAGGTCACCGCCTCCTGTGCACCAAATAAACACAGACTATGTTTATGGAAGAGCAGCAGTGAGAGAGTCTAAGTACGGGAAAGTGTTCTGGCCTCTGAGGCACCTGAGCCACGTTTAAGGAGCTGCTTTCTATTTGCCTTCCACACGGCTAATTCCTTCCATCAAAAGGGCTGCAAGAAAGGAAATCCTTAAAATTGCTGCCTTTTATAGCACAGCTCTAGGGAAGTCCCTGGAACTCTGCTGTATCACAAGCGAATATTTCATTCATTTATTTTAAATTATTTTTTTAAATCTTCACCTGAGAATACATTTTGTGAAAGGGAGAGGGAGAGAGAGAGAGAAACACCAATGTGAGAAAGACACATCAACTGTTTGCCTTCCCCGTTCCCCCAACCAGGGCCGGGAGCCTACAACCGAGGCATTTACCCTTGATCGGAATCTAACCCAGGACCCTTCAGTCTGCAGGCCAACGCTCTACCCACTGAGCCAGTCCGGCTAGGGCCATGAGCTAACATTTGAAATTTTACCAATAATATCACCTAATAATTGTGACATTATTGCAGCTAAAAGTCCTAATACTCCCTGTGTGACAAAGGCAAAATGTTTATCCTCTGAACTATAAATGAGCACATTGTGGCCCTGCCCCATTTGTCATGAGATCAGTTTAGTGAGTTGCTAATATTTTAAATTTTATCAGTAATGTTCCAGAAAAGATTTAGTTCTCCACTTAATTGTTAACTTACAGGCACCAGCCGCCTGATGGTTTAAGTTAACAGATCAAACTCTGAGCCGTCAGGAGTGTGCAGTGTCCTGGAGCTGTAGCTCGGCCCAGCCCGCCTGTGCTCACACTGGAACGTGATGCTGGCTGAGTGGCCTCAGACAAGTTCCGCATGTGCTTCTGATGCCTCTACCTCACCGGTAATAACATGAGTGACTGCAGGCAAAGGCCTGAGGGACAGTGTTTGGCCTGATAAGTGTCAGTTATTGTTGTGATTGTTATCATCCCATTTCAGGGCTGCATTGCCATTCAAGGAATTGATGGTCTAGACCAGGTGTCGGCAACCTGCGGCTCCGGAGCCGCATGCGGCTCTTTCGAAGCTTTACCGCGGCTCCGACAACTTGCAAGCCTGTGTGAAAAGGAAGGTAACGTCTTACAGCCCTGATGTGCTGACACTGTGCACTGAGGTTCAGGAGCAAAAATCCCATTAACCAGGTAAATTAAATATTTTAATTAGCTATTAATTTGCAAAAATATATTTTACATTGTTAAGTGAAAAAGTCCTTTTTTTCTTCAGATTGACAGCTACCTGCACGATCCGGTATATAGCATTAAGGTAAGAAACAATATATGCAGGGTTATATTTGTTTTAAATGTCGCAATGGTTTTGCGGCTCCCAGGTTTTTTTTTTCCCTTCGGAAACGGGTCCAAGTGGCTCTTTATGTCTTAAAGGTTGCAGACCCCTGGTCTAGAATATACTGATATATACTAATAATGCATACTTACTTTAGTTTTAGATTATTATAGACAATTTGCAAAAAGACTTTCACAGAGAACTCAGTCCCTGGAAATCTGTTGATTATCTCCTTAAAATAAATCCCAAAAAATAGAAATTGGTAATTTGAAGAATTTTCCAGCCCTGGCAGTTTGGCTCAGTGGATAGAGTGTTAGCCTGCAGACTGAAGGGTCCTGGGTTCGATTCCAGTTGGGGGCACATGCCTGGGTTGTGGGCTCAATCCCCACTGGGGGGGCATGCAGGAGGCAGCCAATCGATAACTCTCTCTCATCATTGAAGTTTCTCTCTCTCTCCCTCTCCCTGCCTCTCTGAAATCAATTAAAAAAATTTTTTTAAGGTTTTTTCAATTTATTCTTCTTCCAAAAGAATGTAAATTAATCTATGAATGATGAAACACATAAAGGCATACACAGAGAGAGCCTCAGGTCCTTCCCGGGGGGAAAGGATCTAGCTAGCTCCTTTTGTATTGAAAACATCTAACACTATTTTTTTCTGAGGTCGGCTTCATTCAGTGTGATCCTGTGGGACAAAACCATTTCTAGGTAATTTTTTTTACAAACTACCTCAGGGACAAAAAAAAACACACAACAACACACAATACATGCTTTTTAGTTTTAAGTCTCTGAAACATAAGGACAAATTATATTAGAATTCTCTCAGAATTACTTTTTTTAGTGAGGATCATATGTAGAAAACTGCAGGAATCCTCAAGAACTTAAAAATTCGTGAATGGGAAATAGTTAGAGAGCGGGGGGTAGAACAGAGAGCGGGGGGTAAAACAGAGAGTGGGGGGTAAAACAGAGAGCGGGGGGGGGGACATTCATTGAAGTAATACCAGATGACCAAAATTATGTGCTATAATTTTAAATGAAAATAAAAACCCTATTCAAAATTGTATCTATTATTTCAAGTACAGTTATGAATGTACATACAAAATGGCTGTGGCGGGGGTGAGGGAAGATGATTTGTAAGCAGGGTAATAGCTTGTGGATTTTTCTTTTCTTTTTTTTTTTTAATTGCTAGCCTTTTTTATACTATTATTTGTGAAATAAAATGATTAAGAAAATTTTCAAATGAAACAAAAAAGCATGCCTTATAAATGGTATTAAATGTCTAGTGTCATTCTTTATACTGATCAAGGAAGAGAAAAAAGGTATCCACATACAGAGAAATGAAATAACCTGCTAAGTGACAGAAATAAAAATGCCACTCACCTGGAACTTGGTCATTTTCTCCTTCTTTTCCTAGGAGAAGGCAGAACAAGGTAAGAAAGAAGACATAGGAGAAAGGGAAATAGATCTTTGTGCAAACTGGAAAAGGTTGTCCCTGCCCCCAGGCAGACGCTGCCACATGCACCTTAGCAGGCAGAGTGTGCTGGATTCCAGCTACCAGTAGGCTATTCGGAAGGATGCCTGAGTGCCTGAGACAGCCTCCACGCTGTACCCAGAAGTCCTAACCCAACCTGTGGCTCCTGAGGTTTCTTTCTGACCCTGAGAAATGTGGGAAAGGAGAAGTGGAGGAATGTACTGGGTAAAAGTGGACTCTGCCCTGGCCGGTGTGGCTCAAGGGTAGAGCATTGACCTGCAACCAGGAGGTCATGATTCTATTGTAGTCCAGGCACATGCCCAGGTTGCCAGCTTGATCCCCAGAGGCGGGCATGCAGGAGGCAGCTGATCAATGATTCTCTCTCATCTTTGATGTTTCTCTCTCCCTCTCCCTCTCCTTTCCTCTCTAAAATCAATAAAAATATATTAATAAAAAATAAATAAAAAGTGGACTCTATTGCCCTATACAGCATTTCCCAATGGTTAGACTTAAGGGTCTCGGGTTCGATTCTGATCAAGACACGTACCTGGGTTGCTGGTTCCACATCCTGGTTGGACAGGTGCAGGCGAAAACCAATTAATGAGGCACTCATGTGGATGTTTCTCTTTCCCCTCTCTCCCGCCCTCTTCCTTTCCCTCTCTCTAAAATTAATGGGGAAAATATCCTCCAGTGGATATTTTCAACAACAAAAATGGACTCTTGTTGACAATTCCTCTTTAGATCTGACTTTGCTGTATATTGGCTTTACATTTACTATATACTGACACTGCTACGGATATTTAAATAATGGTTAAATTAATAAACCGCTCTATGCTTCATGTCTGTGATCCATGATATTAGGATAATGGCACCAACATAATGACTGTCGATAGGAACATATGCGTGAGTAGAGGATCTCAGCCATGGAGGAAAACATGCCAATGTTTCCTATTTTCCTGTAGCTGCCGAATACTACTCTGCATCATAAAGCTGTCCTTGCAATTGTGTCCTGTAAGACATCTAGGTGGCAGGGATTTGGCTTCTTACTTAATAATCTGGTTTGTGGCCTGAGTAATAACATATGTTTAAACACTGAGACCATCCTTTAAAAGATTTAGTGGCTGGTGAATATACTTCCTAACGCAGGAAGAGGCTCAAATAGTACCCGCTCTTCCCACAAGGATATCACGAAAGATGTAAAAAGTCCCTGATGCTATGACATTTTTCATCTCTGAAAAGGGTTGGCTCAGCGCTCAACCCCTGGAAGGACTTGGAAACCAGGAGTTAAATTTCTTGGGTTCTTCCTCAATGGTCTCAACAGATATTTACTTTATTTACTGTTCCCGGGCAATGACAAGATCTAAAAACAAAGAACTAAAAAAATGGGCTACAAATAAGGCAGAGCCTTTTATTTGTTTCTATTATTTTTATTTTTTATTGATTTCAGAGAAGAAGGGAGAGACAGAGACAGAAACATCAATGATGAGAGAGAATCATTGACTGGCTGCCTCCTGCATGTCCCACACTGGGGATCAAACCCGAAACCTGGGCATGTGCCCTGACTGGGAATCGAACTGTGACCTCCTGGTTCGTAGGTTGTCGCTCAATTACTGAGCCCCGATGCCGGGCAAGGCAGAGCCTTTTGGCCACTGGGGGAGGTTTTATGCTTCTCTAGTAGAGTACTCACCCCCTCCCAGTCCCTACCCACAAGGCCCTGCTATAGAAGCCACAAAATGTATGCACAACTACTAAGAACAGATATTAACTTGGCCACACAATTAGCAACAAAAGAGTTGTTTTCTTTCACTTACCCAACATTTATGGATCACCTTCTAAAAGGGATGTAAATCCCAGATCCAGAGCCTAGGGTGAGAGAACAATGAGATAATTAGCAATTATGCCACACACTGATGGATGACAGAGGGGAGTTTAAGTAGGGTCCTTTGGGAGAACATGGAAGGGGCTCTCAGACCAGGCAGGATAAGGGAGGGGCTGGAATGGGCTCAGTGGGGAAAGTGTGGCCTGATCTTAGCCCCGGAGGATGACAGAGCTGTACTGGCTACTAAGAGCTAATCAGAGTACTCCAACAGACTGCGGGTCAGAGGGCACCTGGGGCAAAGGAGGAAGCAGAAAGGTGGCGAGAAGAACCAAAGCCTGTGCTTTAGAGGAAATGCCTCATTTAATCCTCATAACCCGAGATATTGGGACAGTCTTTACAGCTAGGAATATTGGCAAAAAAAAAAAAACTGAAGAGAAAATATATCTGATGGACATCATTAATCATTAGGGAAATGGACATTATAATGAGATACCAATACACACCTATTAGAATGTCTAAAATTAAAAAAAGACAATAACTGCTGACAAGGATGTGGAGCAACTGGAACTCTCAGAAGTCATTACATGGTTTGGCTGTTTTTTATAAAGTTAAATATACATTATCCATATTACCCAGCAATCCCATTCCTGATTATGTATTTTGGGGAAATAAGCATAAGAACTTGTACACACATGTTTACAGCAGCCTATTCATTACTGCCAAAACGTGGATACAACACAAATAGCTTTCAATGGGTGAATGGATAAACATTGTATGTCCATCCTATATAATAAAAGGCCAATATGCAAATTGACCAGTCACTATGACAGGAAGTGACCATCAGAGGGCAGATGCTCAACACAGGAGCTGCCCCCTGATGGTCAGTGCACTCCCACAGGAGCTGCCCCCTGGTGGGCAGTTGGGCTCATGGCTGGCGAGTGCAGCAGTGGCGGAGGGAGCCTCTGAGGCAGTGCTAAGGATGTCCAACTGCCAGCTTAGGCCCGCTCCCCGTCATTCAGACATCCCCCAAGGGCTCCTGGACTGCGAGGGGGCTCAGGTCGAACTGAGGAACATCCCTCCCCCACGCCTCCCAACGTGCACCAATTTTATGCACCAGGCCTCTAGTAATTACTATATTAACTATATAGTAATTGTAATAAAAACAAATGAAGTAATAATACATACAACTTGGATGAATTTCAAAGACATCCTACTGAAAGGATGTAGCCTCAAATGTGGAGAGAAGGGAGCCCTAGTACACTGCTGGTGGGAATGCAGACTGGTGCAGCCATTATGGAAAACAGAATGGCGTTTCCTCGAAAAATCCAATATGGAACTGCCATTTGGCGCAGTGATCCCACTTCTAGGAATATATCCTAAGAAACCCAAAACACCAATCAGAAAGAATGCATACACCCCTATGTTCAAAGCAACACAACTTACAATAGCTAAGCTCTGGAAACATCCCAAGTGCCCATCAGATAAAAAGCTGCAGCACATTTACTCCAGGGAATACACAGCTGTAAAAAAGAAGGATCTCTTTTCCTTTGAGACAGCATGGAGGGACCTGGGGAGTATCATGCTAAGAGAAATAAGCCAGTCAGAGAAAGACAAGTATCATATGATCTCTTATGTGGGATCTAATGATCCAAATAAACTGCTTTCACTTACCCAACATTTATGGATCACCTTCAAAAATAGACCCAGAGTCACAGAAGCATGAACAGACCGTTGAACCTCAGAGGGAAGGCAGGGGAGGGTGAGTGAGAAGAGAGCAACCAAAGAACTTGTATGCGAATATGCATAAGCCATGGACACAGACAGTAGGTGGGGCAGGGGTGGGGATGAGGTAGAAGGGGTTAATGGAGGGGGGGAAGGAGACATATGAAATACTTTCAACAACAAAAAATTAACTAAAAAAAAATAAAACAATTCACGAGGAAAAAAAAAAATGGAGCCTCAAAAGGTTCTATCTGGCCTGGTCAGTGTGGCTCAGTTGGTTGAGCATCATCCCATGAACCAGAAGGTCGCCGGTTCAATTCCATCAGGGACCATGCCCAGGTTGTGGGTTCAATCCCCAGTAGGAGGCGTACAGGAGGCGAGGCAGCAAATCGATGTTTCTCTCTCCTTTTCCCTCTGAAATCAATAATTAAAAAAAAAAAAAAAAGGTTCTGACCAGCCGGTGTGACTCTGTGACTGAGTGGCAACCAATGAACCAAGGGGTTACCAGACTGATTCCTGGTCAAGGCCCATGCCCAGGTTGTGTGTTTGAGCCCCAGGGGAGGTGTGCAGGAGGTAGCCGATAGATGTTTCTATCTGTCCCTCTCCCTTCCCTTCTTTCTAAAAAAATAAATATTAAAAAAAAAATTTTTTTAAAGAATGTGATTGACAAAAAATGGGTGCTGTTTCCTTGTTTAAAAAAATGGTTCAGTCTGACATGAACCATTTTAAAAAAAAAAGGATATTTCAGAAACTGAACTGCAGACCCTTCATGCCAGCTGTCCTCCGAGTACCTACTCTAACTGCAAACCCTTGCCAACCGTGTGCTTCGTGCTGGCACGTCCCCAGCAGCAGAAGAGCTATCCATGTGTGGAAGGAGAGAAGTAAGAAACAAAGAGCCCTCGCTGGCTTGGCTCAGTGGACAGAGCATTGGCCTGTGGACTGAAAAGCCCCAGGTTTGAATCCCGGTCAAGGGCACATACCTGGATTGCGGGCTTGATTCCCAGTGTGGGGCGTGCAGAAGGCAGCCAATCAGTGATCCTCTCTCATCATTGATGTTTCTCTCTCCCTTTCACTCTTCCTTCCTCTCTGAAATCAATAAAAATAGATTTTAATTAAAAAAAGAAACCAAGAGCCACAAGACACAGACAAGTCCAACCTGGTATGAGAAAACAAGATTCCTCACCATCCTTCGCTGAAGTACGACACTCTTGTGCCCCTTCACCTTCTCAAGAACCATTCTTCAAGCTGCAAAGACTGAACACTTTCAGAGTAGCTGCCAGCACAGCCTTTTCTTGGTCTTGGGTATAAACTGATAGATCCTCCCTCCCTCCAGTTGATGGACAGATATAAACTCCACCTGCGGCCAGACATTCCTGAGCTCTGAACCACCAATCAGCACCTGCCAAATACCCTAAGCCACGCCCCCATACCTAGGTTCCTAGGTCCCCAGGTCCCTAATCACCAATCAGCATGTGCAGAGTGCCCTAAGCCCCGCCCCCTAGCCCTCTATCCTTAAAGGTGCTTGTACCCCGGCCCTCGCTCTCTTCCGCCCTCTCTGTGGAAGCAGCTGGCAGGAGTACTCTTCCCTCCAACAAAGCCTGTGTCCTGCTATCCTGGTCTCCGGCCCCCTCTCTATTTCATCTTTCATAAACGAAGTATGATAATCCATTTTTAACAATTACGGCAATAAATCAATCACTACCATACTGACTCAACGTTGGGGATTTGCTTTAAAATACCGAAACATGAAAATTTGTAGGGGAGGGGTTGATACAAGACTGGCACGTTAACCAGGGTTGAATTTCATTATTTTATTATTAATTTTGGCTATGATTGTAAATTTCCATGGTAAAAACCTAAAGAGAACACCTATGATACATATTTTGTAAAACTTAAGTAAAAATCCAAAAATCTATGGAACAGGAAAACATTAAAGTATTACTATTATATCCCTGTATCCTGTGGTCCTTAAATCTTTTTCTTTATACTTTGTGTATTTTTTTCATTCTTTAAAATGTGCCATCATGCCCTGACCGGTTTGGCTCAGTGGATGGAGCGTCGGCCTGCGGACTTGAGGGTCCCGGGTTCGGTTCCGGTTGGGGTGTGTGCCTTGGTTGTTGTAGGCACATACCCATTGGGGGTGTGCAAGAGGCAGCTGGTCGATGTTTCTCTCTCATCGATGTTTCTAGCTTTCTGTCCCTCTCCCTTCCTCTCTGTGAAGGATCAATAAAATATATTTATAAATAAATAAATGTGCAACAATTTCTATAATCAGAATTTGAACTATAAATATAATTTCAAATAAAGTATAATTAAATTGCAGATAAGGAAAGAAGTTATTTAAAAAAAAAAAAAAAAAAAAACCTCAGAGCTCACCGACACAGCTTTCATGGCGCTCTACAAAAATCCAAAACGTGCCTTCTCAAGCAGATACTAACCATGTCAAGAACTAAGACAACAGATGGGAACTGCCTCAACTCCAATCCCCGCTCTGTATCTCACTATGCGATTTAGGACAAACAGCTTATGCTCCAGTGTCTCCGTTTCCTCATCTTTAACAGAAGGACAGCAGTATCCCTGAACCCCTGGGCTCTTGTGAAGGATTAAATGTCACTGCATACGGGTCCTGGCCTCCTCCCCGCAGCCTTTTTTGAGGGGGTCCAGGCTAGGATGGCAAAGGGGTGGAGAGAAATGAGAACTGAATCATCAGCTCCCCTAACCCATGAGCAGTGGACACCCCAGACCACAGCCAGGCGCGACGCTCTCCAAAACATTAAAGTGAGAAGCACAATTAGAAATCCGGGTACTGCCGAAACCGTTATTGGTTAGAGCATCGGCCTTTGGAATGAAAGGTCCAGGGTTTGATTCCGGTCAAGGGCATGTACCTTGGTTGCGGGCACATCCCCAGTGGGGGGTGTGCAAGAGGCAGCTGATCCATGCTTCTCTCTCATCGGTGTTTCTAACTCTCTATCCCTCTCTCTTCCTCTCTGTAAAAAAATCAATAAAATATATATATATATTTTTTTTTTTTTTTAAAAAGAAAGAAAATAAAAGAAATCCGGGTCCTGCCCGCTTCCTTCAGAGATGATGAGAGATGAGAGCGGGGCCGAGGGGCGCCGGCCCCATCCCGGGCTCACGCCAGCGCTCGGGGAGCTCGGCGCCAGAAATGACAACGGGCTGGTCCGGAAGACAGGCTCCCGGTCTTTCACTTCGACGCTCTCATAAAAGGCGGGCACACTAACACCAGCTGAAAGAGGAGACGCAGTCAGACAGTAAGGTTATCGTTTCGCTAGGCAGGGGCGGCGCCGGCCGGAGGTCGGGGAAACGGTGCGGAGAAAGGACGGAGCCCGGGAGGCCCTGCATCCCAGCCAGGCCCCCGGGCGGGGATGCGCGAACGGCCCCGCCGTCCCGCGGGCTCATTCAAAGGGAACACAGCCCGCCCTTGGCCGCAGCCGGCCCTCTTCCTCCTCGCGGCGGGCGGCCCGCCCTGCTCTCCGCCGACCCACAGCCGAGCGCAGGGAGGTCGGCGAGGGCGCGGGGAGAGGCTCACGCGGGGAGGTGAGGGCTCACCTTTCCGAGAGGCAGGAAGGCCGCGGCCTCGAGTACCTGGGGCGGAAGTGACTCTGCCCACAGAGGCCTCCTGGACTACGCTTCCCAGAATTCCCGACGGGAGCTGGACCGCAGCCTCAGCCTCCCGGAGCGGAAATCATCCAGCTACGGTATTCCCAGACTACACTTCCCAGAATTCCCGACGGGAGCTGGACCGCAGCCTCAGCCTCCCGGAGCGGAAATCATCCAGCTACAGTGTTCCCAGACTACACTTCCCAGAATTCCTAGGCCGTTTCGTCACCTTCCTGGGGTGGAAGTGCCGGCTGCTCTAGCTAGAGTCTGGATTGTATTTCACAGTTTACGGATCCGGAACGAATGCCATAACCCCGCTTTCCTAGAGCCGAAATGCTTCCGAACATAGAGAGCTGTATTGTATGCCTGTGTATGCATGCTTTAAAGGCAGCTTTTTTTTTTTTTTTTCCGGAGTGTGATTGCCTCTCATCCTGTGGACTACACTTCCCAGTCTCCTGCGGGCAGCCCTTTCCGTCAAGCTGCCTTTTTTCTTTTGGGGAGTCAGTATTTGGATAGTCAGTCTTTAACAGAGTCAGCCTGAATTCTATACTGTTAGGTGAGCGTGGTCACCTTCTCCCTTTTTTTCTGCAAACTTGACGGGGGTGAGGGGGTAGATGGAAGATTTAGATGCAACTAGATTAGCATGAGAGTTAAAGCTTGGTGATGGTTCTATGGAATGTTATCCTATTCTTCGAGCATTTGACCATTCTGGTAAATTTCCAAAGTAAAAAGCAAAGAAGGGGGGAAAAAGACCTATGACATCTTTTAAATATATATATATGTCAGAGAGGAAAGGAGAGGGAGAAATAGAAACATCAATGAGAGTATCATTGATTGGCTGCCTCCTGCACGCCCCCTACTGGGGATTGAGCCCGTACTTATGACCTCTTGGTTCTTAGGTCAATGCTCTATCACTGAGTGATGCCAGCTGGGCATGATACCTGTTTTGTAAAATGTAGGTAAGTAAACCTAAAACCTGAAGAAGAAAAAAAAAAACCACACTAAAGTGTTAGCAGTTATCTATATCCTGGGAACATGAATAATTCGAAATTTCTTCAAATTTCATACAGTCTCAATAATCAAAATATCAACAAAGTATTACTTGAAATAAAATACAATTAAGTAATGAAAGATGCCTTAAAAAGCTTATTCACACCTTGCTGACGAGCTATTTCGAGCCAGACGTCGCCCCTGCAGATACTTTTCTTTTTGTAGTTTGGCAAATTACAGTTCTCCCTTTATGTTCCACAGACCAGTCTTTTGTTTTTTAGTAACAGTTCAGCTGTGGAAACGCTAGTAATTATCTGGGTAACTAGGATGCCAACAATCAAGAAAAGGCCCTACGACAGATAATGTAGTCTGTTGTAACTTTTTGCCTTCACCCTTATATGTCTTGAAGTTGCAAACATAGCCACTCTCACTTTCACAAAGAATCTTTACTAAATCTCCATATTTTATTATTTTTGCCAGATTATACATCTGATGCATCTCTCCATGGAATCATTGCTTCGAGTGATAGCAGAGGCTTGGTATATGAAAAATTTTAAATTTTGAGATAAAGTAATCCAAAAGAGGTCCGATGATCTGTGTTACATGTTCTTGAATTATCTTTCAGGTGAAAGAATATAAGTATTTGCTCAAACCTCTTCATAGTTTTTGGAAATAGGGGTGATTCAAGGAAATGATTGGCAGTCTTTCCATTCTGGCTTCTCAATATAGTTAAACCAAGAAACTTCTTTATAACCACAATGCTACATACCCATGAATGACATAATCAAGGGGCAGACTCATTGAGCTCACCAAAGCTCCACTGAAGCAAGTCCTGCTCCATAGGGGTGTCTCTTGCACAGCAGTTCTTCGACTGTAGTCACAGTTGGTCCTCACAGCCAGTTGGCTGGAGATCAACTCCTCCAAATGATGCCAACAGCAATCAAACCTCAACTGCAACAAGACTGTGCACACAGCCCACAGAGAGGCCCCCCTAGAATAACCAACTCAAGTGACTGGGGAGGCTGAATCACTGGGCCTTACAGGACACCTACTACACAAGGCAACTCTATCAATTCCAGGAGACAAAGCAGTTCTACCTTATAGAAACAAACACAGAAAAGCAGCTAAAATGCAGAGACAAAGAAACATGTCACAAATGGAAGAGCAGAAGAAATATCTAGGGGAAAAATAAGTGAAATGGAAACAAATAACTAGATACAGAGTTCAAGACACTGATTATAAGGATACTCAAAGAACTTAATGAGAGCTTCAAGGGACTTAGTGAGACCTTCAAGTATCTTGAAAATTTAAAGACATGAAAAAGGATCAGTCAGAAATTAAGCATACATTAACTGAAATAAAGAATAATCTGCAGGGATTCAACAGTAGGGTAGAAAATTCTGAGAATCAAATCAGCAATTTGGAATATGAGGAAGCAAAAAATACCCAATCAGAAGAGCAAAAAGAAAACAGAATCCAAAAATATGAAGATAGTGTAAGGAGCCTCTGGGACAACTTCAAGCATACCAACATTCACATTATGGGGGTACCAGAAGGAGAAGAGAGAGAGCAAGATATTGAAAACCTATGTGAAGAAACAATGACAGAAAACTTCCCCTACCTGGTGAACAAAATATAGACTTACAAATCCAGGAAGTGCAGAGAGTTTCAAACAAGAGGAACCCAAAGAGGCCCACACAAGACACATCACAATTAAAATGCCAAGAGTTCAAGACAAAGAGAGAATCATAAAAGCAGCAAGAGAAAAGCAGTTAGTTACATACAAGGAATTAATTTCTCAACAGAAATTTTGCAGGCAGGCAGGGAGTAGCAAGAAATATTCAAAGTGATGAAAAGCAAGGATCTAGAGCCAAGATTACTCTACCATAGTAAAGCTATCATTTAGAATTGAAGGCAAAATAAAGAACTTCACAGACAAGAAAAAGCTATAGGAGTTCATCATCACCAAGGCAATATTACATGAAATGTTGAAGGATATTCTTTAAGCAGAGGAGTAGGAAGAAGAAGAGAGGAGGAAGAAATGTGAACTGCAAAATGGCAATGAATAAATCTCTATTGACAATTGAATCTAAAAATCAAAATAAACCAAAAAAGGAATCTAATGAACAAAATTAATTAATGAATAAAATAGAACCAAAGGCATGGGAACATGCAACAGACTGATGAATCCCAGGGCGGGAAGGTGGGGGGTGGGAGGGTCAGGAGGGGAGAATGGGAAGAGATTAACCAAAAAACTTATATGCATACATGTATTACCTATGGACACAGACAATAGGATGGTGAAGGCCTGGGTAAGGTGAGAACTGTGTGAAGGGGGATAATGGGGAGAAAAGGGGGGACATTTGTAATACTCTCAACAATAAGATTTAAAAACAAAATAAATTTGAATAGTTACATGTATCCAGTGGTACCATATTGACTATTGTTTCAACTTGCACTTTTAGGCCGAGTATCTGTATGGGTTGATTTGTGTGTTTGGTGTGAGATAGAAGTCAAGGCTCATTTCTTTTCTACTTGGGCATTTATTGGTGTGATCATCTTTCCTTCACTAGCACTGCAGCAGCAGGAGAGCTGTTGTATATCAGGAGAGCTACCAAAACTGAACTGGTCTGATGGCCACCATTGTGCATTACCACTGTTTTAATAACTATAATTTTAAAATAGGTTTGACATTTGATACCATAACACCTTCAGTTGTGTAGTTATTCTAGATTCTTTCCTATTCTTGGCCCTTTAAATGCCTATAAACATTCTAGAATCTAAAGGCCTACCTGTGCCCTAGCTGGTTTGGCTTAGTGGACAGAGTGTCGGCCTGCAGACTGAAAATGTGAACTCATGAAGCCACTCCCACACTCTTTACATTTGTAAGGTTTCTCTCCTGTTAACTTTCTGATGAGTTTGCACAAGGGAGCTTTAAATGTCTCCCCACACATTACACATATGGGGTTTTGCTCCTAGAAGAAAATTCTGATGAAGTTCAAGATCACCTAACATGTGCCCTGACTGGGAACCAAACCCATGACCTCCTGGTTCATGGGCTGACACTCAGTTATTCTCTCTCCTTTTAAAGAGAGTTTTTAAAATAATCAGCCTATTTAATATACTTAAAATTTCACAGAAAGCTTTCCAAAATCAAAATTAATAATGTAATAATGTCTTATTTATGTACATTTTATTTTATTTTTTTAATATTTTATTGATATTTGCCGGGACCGGTTTGGCTCAGTGGATAGAGCATCAGCCTGCGGACTGAAAGGTCCCGGGTTCGATTCCGGGCAAGGGCATGTACCTTGGTTGCGGGCACATCCCCAGTAGGGGGTGTGCAAGAGGCAGCTGATCAATGATTCTCTCTCATCGATGTTTCTAACTCTCTATCCCTCTCCCTTCCTCTCTGTAAAACATCAATAAAATATATATTTTTAAAAAATTTATTGATATATTTATCAATATAAATATATTGATATTTATAACTCTCTATCCCTCTCCCTTCCTCTCTGTAAAATATCAATAAAAAACATTTTATTGATATTTTACAGAGAGGAAGAGAGAGGGATAGAGAGTTAGAAACATGGATGAGAGAGAATCATCGATCAGCTGCCTCCTGCACACCCCCTACTGGGGATGTGCCCGCAACCAAGGTACATGCCCTTGCCCAGAATCGAACCTGGGACATTTCAGTCTGCAGGCCGACGCTCTACCCACTGAGCCAAACTGGTTTCGGCCTATTTATGTACATTTTTAAAAAAATGGATATTCTAAATATTTCACTCTGCCCTAGGGAAAACTTGCAAACATTTAAAGCCAAGTTCAAACAGGCAGCTCCCAGGGATAGCAGATGTTCTGTCAGTGACACAGGGCAAGCCAAGAGCCGTGGTTCTCTATGGGGTGTCTGGCAGTGGTACTCTGGATATTTGTGATCTACACATTGGAAATAAATTACTTCCAATGCTCAATACACACTTCCATATGTGTAACTTATTTACAAAAAAATTGTTGAGTTTGAATATTGTACCTTATGTGTTGTTTTTTATCAATTGCATTGAAATCAAATTTATAACCATGCCATTCTGTTTTATCACTTACAGTCATTTTATTTTATACATTTACAAATATATCTTTAGAAAAATCCATTAAAAACTCTGACTTACTCTAAATTATAGGTTTCCAAAGAGATCATATCTTTAAATTAGATAAAAATTTATAAAACTCTGAAGACTTCTAAGACCATAACTTACAACCTGGAGATTTTAAAAATACATTAACTAAAGACTTTCTACAACAGTGTTGGAAGAGATCTTACCTAATCAGGTGCCTAACCACAAATGGACATCTGACCCTGACTCTGACACTTACCTCTATCTACAGTGGAGATCAAAAACTTTTCAAGAATGAAAAGCCCAAACATCAGAAATAGACAGCCATCCTGAGATACCAACAAGGCCTATACCTACAAATTAATGTTACTACTACTATTAGTAATAATAATACTTGTTCTTTAGGCTTTTCTCAAAACCTATACAGGTATATGTAACCCAAATGTTAATAATTACTGAATGTGTATGACATCTACCTGCATGATAAATAATAGTCTTTTTATAGTATCACTTTAAAAATATATTTTTAAAAGCTATTATAAAAAGTTAAGTAAAAAGAAATATTAAGCCCAGCAGGTGTGGCTGCATGGCTGAGTGTAGACTTATGAACCAGGAGGTCACGGATTGATTCCTGTTCAGGGCACATGCCCAGATTTTGGGCTACATCCCTAGTGGATAGTGAGCAGAAGGCAGGCAATTGATGATTCTCTCTTATTACTAATATTCCTATCTATCCCTCTACCTTCCTCTCTGAAATCAATTTATATATATAGCTGGGCTTGTGCAGTTCAATTGATTAAGTGTTGTCCTATGCAACAAGAGGTTGCTGATTTGATTCCTGGTCAGGGCACATGCCTGGGTTTTGGGCTTGATCCTTAGTAACACATGTGCAGGGGGCAGCCGACCAATGTTTCTCTCTCATTGATGTTTCTCTCTCCCTTTCTCTTCCTCTCTCTAAAATCAATTAAAAAAATATTTAAAAGAAATATTAAGAAAGGAATTTTATATGTAAACACAAAAACCTAATTATGAAACATATCTCACATTTGTATAACTTCTATCTTATCCCTGATGAGTGTGAAGACTTGAGTTCTGCCTGAAGTTCTTACCACACATGTCACATTTATAGGGTCTCTGTCCTGTGTGGATCCTCTGATGAACATGAAGATACAATCTCCACACAGCACCTTCCTCACACACAGCACTTCTGTAGGGTTTCTCTCCACTGTGAACTCACTGATGACCTTGCAGAAGTGAAGTCTGATTGGACCTCTCAGCACACACAGAACTTTGTAGTGTTTCTCTGCAGCTGGACTTGCTGATGAGTTTGGAGACTGCAGTCTAACTGGAAACTCTTACCACAACCAGCCCATTTGTAGGGTTTCTCTTTTGTGTGGACTCATTGATGTTCTTTTATTTTTGTTTTTATTTTTTTTATTAAAACTTTTAGCAATGGTTTGAAAGATGGCTAAGTGATTTTTTTGAAATATATTTTATTGATTTTTTTACCGAGAGGAAGAGAGAGGGATAGAGAGCTAGAAACGTTGATGAGAGAGAAACATCAACCAGCTGCCTCTTGCACACCCCCACC
Organism: Pipistrellus nathusii; assembly: GCA_963693515.1. NCBI lineage: Eukaryota > Metazoa > Chordata > Mammalia > Chiroptera > Vespertilionidae > Pipistrellus > Pipistrellus nathusii. The sequence continues at coordinate 40,076,167 of OY882872.1, read as the reverse complement.
GGGGATGTGGCGGCAACCAAGGTACATGCCCTTGACCGGAATCAAACCTCGGACCTTTCAGTCCGCAGACCGACGCTCTACCACTGAGCCAAATTGGTTTCGGCTCATTGATGTTCTTGAAGATGGGAACTGTGATTAGAGCCTTTATGACGTGTCTCACATTTTTATAGCTTCCATTGTGTGTGTATTCTCTGATACACTTGCAGATTTGATGTCTGACTTGAGGAATGACTGACGCTCTTATCATACACGCCACAATTATAGGGCTTCTGTCCTGTGTGGCTCCTCTGGTGAATATGAAGGTAAGATCCCCACATGAAGCCTTTTCCACACCCAGCACACTTGCAGGGTTACTCTCCCGTGTGGCCTCACTGAAGAACTTGCAGATGTGATGTCTGACTGAAGTTCTTACCACACACGGCACATCAGTAGGTTTTGACTCCACTGGGGACTCACCAATGGGCTTGAAGAATTGAACTCCAACTGAAGCCCTTCCCATGCACAGCACATGTGTAGGGTTTCTTTCCAGTGTAAACTCGCCGATGTCCTTGAAGATGTGAATGGTGATTAAAGCCCTAACCACAAGACTCACATTTGTATGGCTTCTCTCCTGTGTGGACTTGCTGATGAACCTGCACATGTGATATCTGACTGAGGCTCTTACCACACACAGCACACGAGCAGGGTTCCTATCCAGTATGGACTCAATGGAATTCTTTTAGACATGAACTATGACAAAAGCCCTTACACATGTCTCACTTATTTATGGCTTTGCTCGAGTGTGGACTTAGTGATGAGCTTGAAAACAAGATTTAGTGAGATTGAAGTACTGTCTCACAGGTGACATTTATAGGGATTCTCTCCTGTGTGGGTCCTCGGATAAATCTGCAAATACAGGCTCTACATGAAGCCTTTCCCACACTCTTTAACATTTGTAGGGATTCTCAACAGTGTGGATTCGCTGATGGTCTTGGAGACTTGAGGTATGGCTGAAGCTCTTACCACCCACAGTGCATTTGTAGTGTTTCTCTCCAGCGTGGACTCGCTGATGGGATTGAAGGTATGATCTCCGACTGAAGCTCTTTACACACACAGCACATTTGTAGGGTTTCTCTCCTGTGTGGACTCGCTGATGAGTCTGGAGACTTGAGGTCTGACTAAAGCTCTTCCCACACACGCTACATTTGTAGGGTTTCTCTCCTGTGTGGGTCCTCTGATGAACATGAAGACTTGAGGTCACCATGAAGCCTTTACCACACACAGCACATTTGTAGGGTTTCTCACCACTGTGGACACGTTGATGGTATTGGAGACTTGAGGTCTGACTGAAGCTCTTCCCACACACAGCACAACTGTAGGGTTTCTCTCCGGTGTGGAATCGCTGATGGCCTTGAAGATGCGAACTCCGACTGAAGCCCTTACCACACACGGCACATTGGTACGGCTTCTCTCCGGTGTGGATTCGCTGATGGGCCTGAAGATGTGAACTCTGACTGAAGCTCTTCCCACACAGCCCGCATTTGTAAGGTTTCTCTTCTGTGTGGATCCTCTCATGAACATGAAGATACGAGCTCCACATGAAGCCTTTCCCACACACAGCGCATTTGTAGGGTTTCTCTCCCGTGTGGACGCGCTGATGAACCTGCAGGTGTGATTTCTGACTGAAGCTCTTACCGCACACAGTACATTTGTAGGGTTTCTCTCCCGTGTGGACTCGCTGGTGGGCTTGAAGACTTGAGGTCTGGCTGAAGCTCTTACTACACACAGAGCATTTGTGGGGTTTGTCTCCAGTGTGGACTTGTTGATGTTCTTGAAGATGTGAGCTACGAATGAAGCCTGTGCCACATGCCTCACATTTGTATGGGTTCTCTCCAGTGTGGACTCGCTGACGGACATGAGGCCGAGAACTTAGTCTGAAGCCCTTTTCACACACAGCACACGTGTAGGGTTTCTCTCTAGCGTGGACTCGGTGGTGAACTTTAAGATGTGAACTCTGACTGAAGCCTTTCCCACACACAGCACATTTATAGGGTTTCTCTCCCGTGTTGACTCTCTGACGGATTTGCAGAGGTAAGCTTTGACAGAAGTCTTCACCACACTCACCATTCCTACAGAACGTCTCTTCTGTGAGAACACTTTGATGAGTGCAAAGCATCAAGCTATAACTGATGCCACCCCCACACTCACTACACTTATGAGATTTTGCTCCATGGTATAACTGCTGATGAAGTTCAAGATTGGGGCCAGAACTGAAGCCTTGTCCATTCTCGTGAGAATTCTGCTCTCCTACATGGATTCCATTATGCTGACATGAAGTCTTCATGAAACATTTCCCACAATTATTGTGGCTACACGACTTCTCACCTTTATGTCCTTCCTGATCATCATCATGATCATAAGAGGTCCTTTTAATATCACAACCATCATCACACTTACACAGTTTACACTTCCCATCAAACTGCTGACACCCACCCTGATAATTCTGTGCCTCTCTCCAGAAATCCCAGGTGGTCTTACTTGGAAACTCTTGATTTTTTATGCTCTTGTCACTTTGAACTTCCCCTGGAACCTTTATTGCATAGTTCTCATCTTCAGAAACCTGAGTGGATTCTGTTGCCCACAACTGACAGAAGGAATCGCCTTGGGTTGGCAAATCAGATTTCTTGCCTTGTAGATTTATTATCAAGTCTTGATTTCTGGTTAACTTAGTCATAATTTGTTCCCATATTGGCCAGCATACAAAGTCTTCATGAAAAAGGTCCCTTAATTCAACTTCCTGAAGAGTCTTTATCTCATTTTGATTCCAGTATCCTGAAAGGATAAGAATTCAGAGACGAAAATGAGGACAAATGAATATTTCCTCAGAAATAAAAATATTTTCACCAGTCAACTACACTAGGAGACCATATTCAATCAGCTTGTACTTAGTCATTGGCTTTTTCATGCCTATGAAAACAAAGAGGTGACTAAGTGTTAAGGAGACTCACTTGGAACTATAACAAGACTTATCTATGAAATAAAAATTAGAAATAGATAGCTACAGAGCAGGGAACTTTTAGCAAAAGTAAAAAGGATAGATAACATTCAACTGGTGAAGAACTGGAAAAAAAAAAACTCATTTCCATATCTTATGGGAGTAAAATTCCTAAGATAATTGTTGCCACTTAATTTGGCTGAATTTTATGATCAATGTGAACAGCTAATATTCTCCTCCATGCTTTGTACATGTATACATATTTGTACATATCAGAAGGTGCCCTGGTACCAAGCACACAGGATGGTCCCCAATGATTCTGCCTCTTAATGTCTATATCCTTTCAAATCCCTTCTCACAGTGTGTCAGGATTGGTCTGTGAAGCCAATAGAATACAGCAGAAGTGAGAATATATCACTTCCAAGGATGGGTTATAAAAGACATTGTGGTTTCTGCCTTCCACTGTCATGGGTGTAATCAGTGGGGGAAACTAACTGCCATGTTTGGAAGACACTCAGGGGCTCAATGGAGAGGCCCACTGGCTAGGAACTGAGGCCTTCTCCCAACCATCATAAGAATGAGTGCATCTTGGAAGCCAGTACTTTAGTTCCATTAAATCTTCAAAGGCCTGGAGCTCTGCTAGACTCCTTCACAAGTTTATGAGATTCTGACCCTTATCATCCAGATAAGCTGCCAACAGATTCCTGACTCACAGAAGTATAAATAAATGCTTGTTGTTGTAAGCTACTAAGTTTAAGAATAGCCTTAGCTGGCTCAGTGGATAGAGCGTTGGACTGCGGACTGGAAAGTCCCGGGTTCGATTCTGATCAAAGGCACATGCCCGGGCTGTGGGCTCAGTCCCCAGTAGGAGGCGTGCAGGAGGCAGCCGATCAATGATTCCCTACCACAACTGATATTTCTCTCTCTCTCTCCCTCTCCCTTCCTCTCTGAAATCAATAAAAATATATTTTAAAAAATACAACAGGCAATCAAATAATCATCCTTCCCTGATTTATTCACAATTTTGGTTATACTGTATGCAGTTTCGACAAAGAGCTATACTGTCTTTATTCTATTTTGTTCACTACAATAAAGATGTAACTCACCCACTGATTTTAAACCCCATCAAGATGTCGCTACTGCAATTTGCAAAGGAAAAGGAAAGGTACAGACAGGATATCTCACAGGACTTGGGAAACTGAGATCCCAGGTTTGTGGATACATTTCAGAAGTCCCAAAGTATTACACATTTGAAATCAAAATACTCCTGGGAGCTCACGTTCCATCACAGAGCGCTCGTCCTCACCCACGGAGACCAGGTTCCGGAAATTCTCCAGCGTCACGTCCCGGTACAGCTTCCTCTGGGCAGCGTCCAGCAGCCCCAGCTCCTCCTCCGTGAAGACCACGGCCACGTCCTGGAAGGTCACTGCCTCCTACGGCACCGAACACAGGGAACCTCGGCTTTACGGCCAGTGGCCACGGAGAGAGGGCAGCCCTGAGGGGCAGAGGGGATGGGGTAAGTTGTCCTGGATTCTGCCGGCCCTGAGTCTACTTTAAGGACCTTCCCCCTCTTCTCAACCCGGCATGTCAATTTCATACACTGATTTTCCCATCCAAAGTGTGTGCAATTTACCCTCTTTGGTTGAACACCAGAAGGTCTCAGGTTCAATTTCTAGTGAGGGCACATGCATGGGTTGTGGGCTCAATCCCTAGTAGGGGACTTGCAGGAGGCAGCCGATTGATGCTTCTTTCTCACCCTCTCATTTCCTTTTTCTCTCAAAAAAAAATTGATAAAAACATATATGAAAAATTGTGCAATTGAAAAGAATCCCTGTTTATTTCACTTGGTGTCATTTGTGAGTATTTCTCATAAGCACCCTGGAACTGTAACTCTTCAATCGTGGGGGATATACGTTTTGATTAGTACTACCAAATTGTTCCAACTTGTTAATTTACTCCCAACAGACTCTGGTGGATTTTATCTTTCCTTTTATCAGTCCCTACTTAGAGTTAACCCAGTTTATTGAATCTTAGAAGGTTTATGTCTCTTAGAAGTTAGGAAAATTTTCCACCATATTTCTTCAAATAGTTCTTCAGTCACACCCTCTTCCTCCTCTACTCCTGGATCTCCAATGACAGGTGCCGGAAGCTAATTCCAGCATGTCATAAACGCAAGAGTTTCATCAAAAGGTTGATGGAATTTGGGGACTCAGCAAGGGCTGAATCATATATGTTATTGCCTGTTGGAAATGGCTAAGGGCATTTCCCTAAACCTGAAAAGGATACATAAATGATTGCTTGCTACCAAACAGCTGAGGGCATTTCAAGCTACATGTTATTGCCTCCTACTGGCCAAACACCTGAACAGCCGTAGGCAGTTTCCCCAATCTGACAATGGATTCTGTATACCAAACCTTACCCTTTAATGTGTATATCTACCTTGCCGTAAGACAAATTGTGTTAATAAAGAACAAGGGGTCCTGAGACAAGACAGAACTTAGTTCCTTTAGCTAAGTCTTTTCTGGCTCCCCAAAATGCCTTCCAAAATTACGTTTTGTCTCTGGACTCTTGATTAATTTACACACAGTACCTTCTCAAGATTCCTGAACCCTTGTAGATGCTGGATTAAGACCCCTGGCAACAGGAATGTTAGGTATGTTATAGTATAGTCCCATGGATCCATGAGGCTGTTTTTTCTTCCCCAGTCTATTTTCTCTCTTTTATTAATATTAAATAATTTCTATTTCTCTTTTTTATTGCTTATTTACAGTAATAGTGAGATGCCATTCATTAGAATCCTATATAATAAAAGTGTAATATGCAAATTGACCGAACGGTGGACTGACAGGTCGGCAGGGGGCAGGGCTGGCGAGCAGGTGGCACTGGGCCAGCCAAGGCACGTGCCAGCGGGCAGAGGGAGGGGATGGCGATGGGGTGGGGTGGCAGCAGCAACCAGCGGTGGGGTAATAAGAGCTGGTGCCATCCCCTGATCATCTGCCCAGTCACCTGCAGAGATAGGCCATGGGCAGCAGCAGCAGCGGGGTGATTCGGGATGGGGCTGGCTGCTTGCCATCACCAGATAGGCCCACCATAGTCGTCTCCTGCAGAGGGAGGCCAGACTGCAGCTTAGGCCCCTTCCCCATGAGGAGCAGACCTAAGCTGTCAGTTGGACATCCCCTGAGGGTTCCTGGACTGCGAGAGGGCACAGGCCAGGCTGAGGGACCCCCCTCTGAGTGCATGAATTTTCATGCACCAGGCCTCTAGTCTCTCTCTCTCTCTCTATATATATATATATAAAAGCCTAATATGCAAAGTGAAACCTTGAGAGTTCAATCAAGAGTTCAATCGCTCACTATGACATATGCTGACCACCAGGGGGTGGCGTGGAATGAAGGAAGGCCCCATTGGCAGCTGGCAGCCACTAGGCATCCTACTATGCACAAATTTCATGCACTGGGTCTCCAGTGACTGAAATAAAAAGATCTACATCAAGTCATGGCAAAGATGTAGAGCAACTGAAACTCCCAGATGCTGTGGTGGGCTGTAAATGGTACCCCCTCTTTGGGTAACTGCTTACATTCACCTACCCTACAAGCTGTGTCATTCCACTTCTAGATGCTTACCCAAGAGACATGAAAACATATCCACAAGAAGACCTGCCCAAGAATGCCCACAGGACATTTATGTATATCAAAAGCTGCCAAAGAACGCAAATATCCTTCAAAAGGAGAATTTTGTCTTTTCTTCCAAAAACAAAGTGTCATATATAGCCGGGACCAGTTTGGCTCAGTGGATTCCGGGCAAGGGCATGTACCTTGGTTGCGGGCACATCCCCAGTAGGGGGTGTGCAAGAGACCGCTGATCGATGATTCTCTCTCATCATTGATGTTTCTAACTCTCTATCCCTCTCTAGTCCTCTCTGTGAAAAATCAATAAAATATTTTTTTTTAAAAGTGTCATATAAATTCATAAAATGTAATACAACTCAACAATAAAAAGGAATACTGTAGTGATGCATACCACATAGAGGAATCGCAAAAAACATTATGCTGAGTGGAAAAAAGCCAGGCACAAGAGTACATACCGAACGAATTAAGTATATTAAATTTGTAAACAAGTAAACTAATCATGTGATGACAGATCAGAACAGCAGATGCCTCCGAGGGGTAGAAAACTGACACGAAAGACTCTGTGGTACTAGAGAACATGGCCCCCTCCAGCTCTCCCCTGTGGGAACATAATGAAGGTCATCTGAACGTATACCTTGGGGCTTTGGGAACCTGGCCAAGGCCTCGGTCAAGGAAGGGCCAAAAAGAAAACGTTTCAGGGGGACACCGGTTTGGCTCAGTGGGAAAAGAAGAAGAACATAAAATACTGCCAAGTCACAACAAAGCTGCTAACATTAAGTGAAAACATAAGATTTAAAATTGTACCTGTGCTGTGGTTATAATTATAGAAAATAAAGCATGGGGAAATAGCTGACGTAGCAATGTAGTAATGTGGCTTTTTATAATATTCTTCATTGTTTAAAGTCTTACCTATGTCATCTTTTTCCATCATTGACCTCTCCCCAGCCACTCCCACCTCCTAGTAATGTGGTTTTAAAAAATATATTTTTTAGCCCTAGCCAGTATGGCTCAGTGGATAGAGCATCAGCCTTAAAACTGAAGGGTTCCAGGTTCAATTCTGGTCAAGGGCACATGCCCGGATTTCGGGCTCACTCCCATTGTGGGGCGTGCAGGAGGTAGCCGACCAATGATTCTCATCATTGATGTTTCTACTGGTATCGCTCTCCCTCTCCCTTCCTCTCTGAAATCAATAAAAACATATTTTTAAAAAAGTATATCTATGAATGTCTGCACTTTTGTAAAATGAAAATGATAAACCGAAAGTAAAAACAAAAGCTAAAGACAAAAACAAAAATAAAACCCATACAAACAATAGTCACTGGCACATAACACACACCCGTCTTTCATCCTTCCCAAGGGAGAGGAAGATGCTGTGTCTAACCTCTGAGAAGAGACCTTTAAGAGATCAAATCAAAACTCCACTCACCTGGAACGCGGCCATTTCCTCCTGCTCCTGGAGAAGCACGGAACCCTGGGAAGGCAGAGGAGGCAGAGGAGAGAGAAGCCATGAGACGCGGCCCTGGCACTCGGGGCCGCTCTGGGTGAATGTTGAAGGGACCCTCCTGTGACCCAGCAGTGCCTCTCAGCCAGGGCCCGGTGCCGGGAACCCCTGCCCGGCTCCACGCAGTGAGGCCAGCGAGTCCCTGACACTCCAAGGGTCAGCACTCCCATCCGGGCACCGTGGGAATGAAGGGCACTGGGATGTACTGGCCGTGACAATGGAAGCAGACTCAGGGGCCGAAGGCCTGGGTGGGGCATGTTGTCAGGATTCCACTACTGATTCTTCTGACCCACTAGCTCAGTAGTCAGCAAACTCATTAATCAACAGAGCAGCAAACCATGGCTCGCAAGCCGCATATGGCTCGGGAGCTGCATGTGGGTCACGAATAGAAGTTTGCCAACCACTGCACCAGCTCACTGTGCCTATTCCACATCTATAGCACCGTTATCTAGCTCACAGCGTTGTCAATACATTCAAATAAGCATGCAATGCCTGATAGCTCTCATGTTTGTGAGCCTTCCTACTTCAGGCAGAAGGACTGTGGTGGGAATGAGAGCAATGCATCCACCTCTCAAAGCCTTTACAACATCCAATTCAGAACACGCTCTCTCAGGGCTGCTGGCCCTGGTATCCAGCTGCCCGTTGACACACGCACCAGCCACACACACTTATTGAATGGCTTCCCTCTGCAAACCTCGTCACAGCGCTGGGCATGCTGAAAAGAACGACACAATCCCCACAACGTAGGAACCGACAGCTCAGGGGGGAGACCAAGAGCAAACTGAATTCCAAATGAGCAAACACAATCCAGCGCCTCCCCTTTAACTGTAGCTCTCAGGACCCCAGCTGTCTCACCTGCCACCCATGAAGCTGATATCACACTAGAGGAAGCAGGTAGAAAACATAACTATAGAATGTAGCTCCTAGTTACCAGGTGAGGACTTGGGAATCATTCATGTCTCCTCTCCCTTGACCTCCGAATATTTATAATAATCCAACATACACCCTCTAGCCTCCACGTGTGGAGTTGGCAATAAAACCCCAAAGCAAATGTGAAAGCAGGGAAGGACTATATCACAAGATGGACAAACGCTGACTATAGTTGGAGACTGTGATCAGACATGATGTTCATTAGTATATTATTGTCTCTGCACCTGTGTTTGAAAAGGTTCATGATCACAGTTGTCACAAGGATGACAACTATGATACAAGTTTTGAGAAGCCTGGAGAATATATACAGACATAGAAACAAGTAAAGAGAAATACATTAACATCCTTATAGTTATCTCTACAGGTGGGGTCATAGGTAGCGTTTGGCTTCCTTCAGCTATTCCTTGAATTCTCTATGATGAGCACAAATTAACTCAATAATCAGAATCTAGCTGAAACCGGTTTTGCTCAGTGGATAGGGTGTCGGTCTGCAGTCTGAAAGGTCCCAGGTTCGATTCCAGTCAAGGGTATGTACATTGATTGTGGGCACATCCCCAGTAGGGGGTGTGCAGGAGGCAGCTGGACGATGTTTCTGTCTCATTGACGTTTCTAGCTCTCTATCCCTCTCCCTTCCTTTCTGTGGAAAATCAATAAAATATATACATATTTTTTAAAAAGAACCTATATTAATAAAAGGGTAATATGCTAATTCCAGACATCCTTCTGTACAAAGCTACAGTAACAGGGGCCGAGGCAGAGGCCGTTAGGGGCAATCAGGCTGGCAGGGGAGGATAGTTAGGGGGCAATCAGGCCGGCAGGGGAGGGCAATTAGGGGGCAATAAGGCCAACAGGCAGAGGCAGTTAGGGGCAATCAGGCACTCAGGCAGGCAGACGAGCAGTTAGGAGCCAGATTGCAAGAGAGATGTCTGAAGGGTCCTGGATTGGAGAGGGTGCAGGCTGGGCTGAGGGACCCCCCCTCAACTCATGAATTTCAGGCATCAGACCTCTAGTATGACTATAACCCTATCTAATAAAGAGGGAATATGAGTTTTGGAGCAAGTCACAGGCTGTCTGCATGTCAGGAGTGGCCCAGCAACACAGCTCAGCAGCCATGGGGGAGCCTGGGTCAATCACGGAGACAAACCAGCCTTCTCTGGTGAGTACAGATTCCCTATCAGCAGCCAGACCATCCATTGTATACTTTTCCTTTTGTGAAACCTTGGGAACTAGTAGACTGTTGCTCTTAAATCAAGAAAGTGTCTTCCTCAACGCCATTTCTTAGGTGTTAATGTTAAGTAATGCTCAAAGTGTTGTACTTTTTAGTACATAAATAAAGCTTTCTTGGGTTAAAAAAAATAATAATAATAATAAAGAGGGAATATGCAATTGACTGTCACACCCTCAAAGATGGCGGCACCCACAGCCAATAAGGAGAGACTATGCTAATTGACTGCCCTGCCTTCAAAGATGGTGGCACCCACAGCCAAAAGATGGCAGCACCCAGTTCCCTCAGCCCCACTGGAGAGGGAGGCACACAGCAAGGCTCTGAGTGCTTGCCTCTGAAGTCCCCCAGTCCCCCAGCCCCCAGCCGCCCAGGCGCAAGCAAGCCTCAGATGGGGGCTGCCTAGCCCCCCAGGGCCGCCCAAGGCTCAGGTAACCAGGGCTGGCCGAGGCTTGCTCTACTGGCAGTGGCAGCAGCAGAGGTGTGATAGGGCATTGCCTTCCCCTTATTGCCAGGTCGCCTCCCGCCCCTGAGGGCTCCCAGACTGTGAGAGGGGGCAGGCTGGGCTGAGGGACACCCACTCCAGTGCATGAATTTTCATGGACGAGGCCTCTAGTGTCATATAAAATAACAAGGAATTAATTAAATGAGCACAGACTTCAAGGGCCCTAAGGTCCTAAATTATTTCCCATGACCCTCCCTCCCTCAGTCCCCGGGATTACCGTTGCTTAGGGCTGAAGGAGAGGATGGCAGGAAGGCCCAGCACCAGGCTGCCTGGGCTCACATTCTCAGTTCTGTGTCTTCCCTGTTCCCTTAAACTCTCCACCTACCAACGTTCTTTGTTATGAGATTAAACTAATTAAAGCAAATAAAACATATGGAAGACTGTCACTCAACAGGTTAAATATTGTTACTCGTTCATCCAAGCTCCCCTTCACTCTTTAAATGTTTCCCAATAGAGAAAACGTGCTAATGAGCGAAGGAAGTCTGCTTCCTACTGAGAGCAGAAAGGACACACAGCTTGCTAAATTTTCCCAGGATGGGACAATGTTACCACAAGCCAGGGGTCACTCCCTCCTCCTCGCTGCACCCTCTTTGAGAAGTCAGGCTGAGAGAGGAAAGATGGCTGGGCCGAAACCGGTTTAGCTCAGTGGATAGAGCGTCGGCCTGCGGACTGAAAGGTCCCAGGTTCGATTCTGGTCAAGGGCATGTACCTCGGTTGCAGGCACATCCCATGGGGGGAGGGGGGTGAAGGAGGCAGCTGGTCGGTTTCTCTCTCATCGATGTTTCTGGCTCTCTATTCCTCTCCCTTCTTCTCTGTGGAAAATCGGTAGAATATATAAGAAAGAAAAGAAGGAAGGGGGGAAGGGAGGGAGGGAGGAAGGGAGGGAGAGAGGGAGGGAGGGAGGTATGGAGGGAGGGAGGGAGGGAGGGAGGGAGGAAGGAAGGAAGGAAGGAAGGAAGGAAGGAAGGAAGGAAGGAAAGAAGGAAGGAAGGAAGGAAGGAAAGAAAAGGAGGCTGGAAGATATTGCAATTGTGTCTCTGGTCCAGGATGAATCTCAGAGGACATCCTCTAGGCACCAGCTGGGAGGACCCACTTCCTCCTTTCAGACGGGATGGGGGCGTGGGAAGTCCTTAGCAATCACGAGCACCCCGCTCCCCGCCGTGGACAGACAAGAGCCAGCGGAGCTGGAGCTGGTGCTGGAGCTCAGGCCGCGCGCAGGCTCAGCGCCGAAGCCTTCAGGGACTGAGCACTTCTCAGAAAGAAATAACAGACTGATAACAACCAGCGCCCTCTCTCTAGTAGCTTGTGCTGGGATCGCTGCTTAGCACTTTGACATCTTTCACTTTCCCCTAATCTTACAAGGAGCCCTCTGGGGAGGTCCTCCTGAGGCAGGACAGTAAGAAGCTAGGAAAACTCCTTGGCAAGTGGAATGGGAAAACAAACAAATAACTGAACCAACCGGCAGAGCGATTTACAGCCGGATACAGAGGTCACACCGGTGGAAAGCCCCGGGGAGAACTGGGGCCAGGCCTGGCCACGGGTGATGTTTCCTATCGCTGGTCATCGGTGTAGCCCTCCCCGCTGACCTTCCCTCTATTGAGAACATCAGGGCATCAGTCGTACTTCAGCTCCGGGCCCAGAAAAGCTGCAAAACCAGGCCAGGGAGGCCAGGGCCAGCTGCCATGATGAATGACCCGAGGCCCGGCGCTGACCTATCAGTGGAGACCACGACCATGAACGCTGAAGAATATGGTGTTCTTTTAAAATTTTTATTGATTTATTACAGAGAGGAAGGGAGAGGGATAGAGAGTTAGAAACATCGATGAGAGAGAAACATCAATCAGCTGCCTCCTGCACACTCCCCACCAGGGATGTGTCTGGCACCAAGGTACATGCCCTTGACCGGAATCGAACCTGGGACCCTTCAGTCCGCAGGCCAACGCTCTATCCACTGAGCCAAACCGGTTAGGGCTGAATATGCTTTTGAGATCCTCCCCTGTGGCCTCCCCTAAAAGTCCCGCCAGGAAGCAGATTAAACCCCAGGAGATAAAGGAAGCCGGCCCCAGCTCTCTCCGGATCACGCTCATCTCCTCCCGGGTGAACTGGCTATTTTCTTTCTCCTGAACGCCACCTGTCCCAGCTTTAACAAATAGCCTCTGAGCATCGCCTGGATTCCAGACCCCCGCCCCCCTCCCCGGCTGGCTGGGGGGTGACTGATCCCAGCCGGTGGGACAGTACTGTCAACTCGGTCCCTGTCCGGTGACGCCGCTGTCCACTCCTCTCTGGCCAGGAGAAACAGATAAACCAACAACTCTATAAAGATCCTATAACTGGAAAGGTACGGAGTAAGCGAGGGCAAGGGGGGCGAGGGAATCCGCCCAGAGACGCTGACACAGGTTCCCGACCGGGCCGACCTCCAACTCCACGCGCGAACCTGCCATCCGCCGCTTCCATTCCCCAAGAGCCAGGGGGGCACCTACGGGACCCACGCCCACGCCACCCACCCACCCACCCACTCACTCACTCACCCACTCACCTACCTCCTAGGAGAGCGTGGTGACTCGCGCCCATCCCACTGCAGCTCCTCCCTCCAGAGCGGAAGTGGATCGCACTGCCCAGCGCCTCTGGACTACATTTCCCAGAATCCTCCACAAGGTAGCGCTTCTATGAGGTTGCCACTTCCAAAAAAATAAAATAAAAATAAAAAATAAATACCTAAGATGGTTCAGTTCAGTCAGTTCTTAGGCACTATGAGAGCTTGCCTTTTTTTTCCTTTCCTTTTTTCCAAATTAAAAAAAAATATCACAGTATTAATAAGTGTGACTGAAAAGTAAATGGGGATGAACAGGGCAAAAATTAAAGGATCTCAAAGTCAAAGTCTGTTTGGTAGCTCCTAGATGCCCCTAAATCTCTGACGGTTTATCTTGTGTGAGCTATTCACTCGAAAATGCCGGGCATACAAAAAGGAAAAGTGACCTCTCACCACTCAACAAATACCAAAAATTTCCCATGTGTCTTGGTTTTAAATATCCATTTTTAAGTGAAATAGATCATTTCACTTTCTGGCAAGTGAAAGGAAAGATAGTCAAGAAAGTGAAGGAAATGCTGTAAGTTGGAAAAGCCTAGAATGTATGTGAAAATGTTTCTTTCTTTACCTCATCATCAAACGTCTCATAATCTGCCTGGACCGGTTTGCCTCAATGGATAGAGCGTCGGCTTGGGGACTGAAGGGTCCTGGGTTCGATTCCGGTCAAGGGCATGTACCTTGGTTGCGGGCATATCCCCAGTAGGGGGTGTGCAAGAGGCAGCTGATCGATGACTCTCTCTCATCAATGTTTCTGGCTCTCTATCTCTCTCCCTTCCTCTCTGTACAAAATCAATAAAATATATTTTTTTAAAAAATTAAAAAAAAACACGTCTCATAATCTATATCCAGCCTGCTCTTGACATCATAAATACGATAGGATGTTTTATTTTTCTACAAGAGCCATGATTATTCAAAAAATAGGTATGGATGTATGGGATCGCACTCAAGTAACTAACAAATTCAACTTTTTTAGGGCACTTTTAAAGAGGTATCCTAACACTTTAACACCTGATAGCTCAATTTGTTTTTTAAATAGGGAACACTTCACGGATTTGCATGTCATCCTTTCGCAGGGGCCATGCTAATCTTCTCTGTATTGTTCCAAATTAGTATAGGTGCTGCCCAAGCAAACTCAATTTTGAAAATGGAATATATTTTAATAAGCACTGCCTTTGTAATTATTCAAAGTGTGTGTATGGGTTTTGGAGGGACACCCTACATTTAGTCTCCAGCCAGGTAGCTCAGTTGGTTTTGCCCTGATACACCAAGGTTGCAGATCCCTGGTCAGGGTACATACAAGGAGCAACCAATGAATGGGAAGAGCGACAAATCAATGTTGCTCTGCCTTCCCCTCACTCTCTAGAGTCAATCAATAAGTTTTTTGTTAAAGTGTATGTTATGAATTGATATATGTATAGTAAGTACATTGTGAATGTACTTACAATCTAACTTACACATCTATCAACTCACATTGCTAACTTTGTGGTGATAACCTTTACGATCTACTCAGCAAATTTCAACTGCAATCAACATGGAATACATTAGATCCTCAGACCTTAATCATCTTATAACTGAAGGTTTGCACCTCACTTCCCCCACCCCCTCCTGCATCCCCCAGGCAACCACCACCATTTTACTGTTTCTATGAGTTTGACTCTCTTCTCCCTTCCCTCACCCCCCTCCCCCTGCCCCCCCCACCTCCCCCTTAGATTCCACAAATAATTCTACTGGACAGTATTTGTCTTTCTCTGTCTTGCTTATTTCACTTAACATAATGCCCTCCAGTTACATTTATGTTATTGCAAATATTTCTCCATATTGCCTATAAAACAATAATTAGAGTTAGAGGCTCAATTTGATTCATTTTTAAAAAAAAATATATTTTTATTGATCTCAGAGAAAGGAGGAGATATAGAAACATCAATGATGATAGAATCATTAATCACTACCTCCTACATACCCCTTAATGGGGATCGAGCATACAACCCGGGCATGTGCCCTGATTAGGAATTGAATACTAAGCCACTGAGACACATGGGCTGGGCTTATTTGTGTGTTTTTTGTTTGTTTGTTTGTTTTTCCAGAAAGAATAGTTTATGGGTGGTCCTGTTTGTATCTCCTGGAAGCTGCCAAGATATCCTAAAAGAGAACAAGATAAAAATACATTTCTAAAAGAGAACAAGATAAAAATACATCCTCTACTAAATATCAAGACTCATTGCAAGCCTGGCTGGTATGACTCAGAAGTTGAGCGTCCGACCTATGAACCAAGAGTTCATGGTTCGATTCACCGTCAGGGCACATGCAGGCTTGATCCCCAGTAGGGGGTGTGCAGGAGGCAGCTGATCAATGATTCTCTCTCATCATTGGTGTTTCTATCTCTCCCTTCCTCTTTGAAATCAATAAAAATTTATTTTAAAAAAAGAAAAAAAAAGAATCATTGTGAAGCTAAAGTAACTGAAGTACTGTGGTTTTGGTAAAAGTATTGAAAAATAGATCAATCAAAGAAAATTGAGAGCCAAAACAGAACTATAATTATATATACATTACTGCTTTTCTTAAAACCTGGTACTGCAAAGTAGTGGGAATGAGGAAAAATTTTAGTAACTGGCATAGGAAATGCCATAGATATTCCTATGAAGAATAATTAAATTTTGCCAGAGACAATATGCACCTTGAAGACCCCGTAAGTTGATTTTAATTCCATCACCGACCAAAAAATAAATTTAAAAAAAAAGAGAAAGGGAAGTTTTTTGTTTTTTTTAAATGTGCATGTACACAAAAGTATCAATATGTGCACAAATTCACGTGCATAGAATAATGACTCAAACACATTACCAATTAGGTAATCCTTAATAAAGAGCTTATGAGATTTTATATAATTTTTACAGGAAGGTTTAAATTATTTCAAAACAACATTTAAAGAAATGCAGAGGTTAGGACGCTGGGTGAAAGACGTACAAAATAGCAGTTACAAAGTAATCTCAGGGCTGTAAAGTACAGCATGGGGGATCTATATAATAAAAACCTAAGTGACTGTTACAGAACGACCAGAGTAACCAGTGATGCGCACTGACCACCACTGAGCACATGGGCTGGGCTTAACCACCATAAACTATTCTTTCTGAAAAAAAATGAATAAGCCCAACCCATGTGGCTCAACACAGGAGCTGCCCCCTGGTGGTCAGTGCACTCCCACAGAGGGCATGCCACTCAGAAGCCAGGGTCATGGCTGACAAGCACAGCGGTGGTGGTGGGAAGCCTCTCCTGCCTCTGCAGCAGCACAAGGAGCAGCAAGCAGGCGGGCATTAAGGAGCAAGGGGTCCCAGACTGCAAGAGGGCACAGGCCAGGCTGAGGGACACCCCCTCCCCAGAGCTCAATTTTTGTGCACTAAACCTCTACTATAGTCAATAATCCAGTGTCTGTGACAACGAGGATGACCAAAAGACTGATCACCATGAGGTGCATTGAGCACCCCTCAGTCTCACTCCCGCAACCCACAGGCTCTGATCGCAGCAAGGTGGGCAGTGGGTGGGCAGGGCAGCCAGTGCAGTGTGCAGCAGCAGGTGGGTGAGTGGTGCTGCCAGCAGTGGCAGGCTACTGCACGCAATTTCACACACTGAGCCTCCAGTATTTTAATAACTACATATGGTGTCAGGTGATACTAGACTTATTGGGGATCACTTCTTAAGTTTTATGTCTAACCACTATATGTATTGCTGTGATACTGAATGTCAACTGTAATTTAAAAAAATTTTCAAGTATGATCAACTACATTAGAAGTTGGCAAACTATAGCTTGTGTGCCAAATCCAGCCTGCCATCTCATTGAGTATGGCCCAAGAACTAAGAATGGTTTATATACCCTGGCTGGTGTTCTCAGTGGTTAGAGCATCAGCTCTGGCATGAAGGGTTGTGGGTTCAATTTCCAGTCAAGGACACATACCTTGGTTTTAGGTTTAATCCCTGACCTTAGTCAGGGCATGTGCAGGAAGCAGCCAATCCATGTGTATCTCACAACAATGTTTTTCTCTTACTTTCTCTAAAAATCAATGAAAAAAATATCCTCAGATGAGGATTAACAACAAAAATACCCCACAAAAATAACCAAGAATGGATTCTACATTTTTAACAGATGGGGGGAAATGAAAAGAATATTTCATGACATCTTAAAAATATATAATAAATTCAAATTTTAGCCGAAACCGGTTTGGCTCAGTGGATAGAGCATCGGTCTGTGGACTGAAAGGTCCCAGGTTCAATTCCGGTCAAGGGCATTTACCTTGGTTGTGGGCACATCCCCGGTGGGGGTTGTGCAGGAGGCAGCTGGTCGATGTTTCTCTCTCATGAATGTTTCTAGCTCTCTATCCCTCTTCCTTCCTCTCTGTGAAAAATCAATAAAATATATTATTTTTTAAAAATTCAAATTTCAGTATTCATAATAAAGTTTTATTGGAACACAAAAAAATGCAAAATTCCATTTAGAGGTAACTAGAATATCTACCTAATGCATCTATACCTTTTTAAAAAAAAAAAATAAATGTGATCACATGAAAATCCCAAGATTTGTTGTCCAAATGAATATATTCTGGACATCATCCAACATCTTTTACTACAAATTTACCTTCTCCCATTTGATGTTTGCATAGAGTTCCTCTGGATCAATGAATTGTAAAACACTTTTGACAATGATTATTTCTATGTGTGCTTTTATAATCAATAATGCAATTAATGTTCATATATATATATACATATATATATATATGTATATATATATATATTTATATATATATATAAATATATATATCTGCAGCAGAAACAAATTCACTTCGGAAGAACAAAGACTCACCTCTGGGGATATATTCCTAATTTTAATCCAATATTCTGTATGAAATAAAGCATTTATATTATGAGTCCTTGACTACAGGTAATTTTCTAAATTACTTTATTCATTTTTCATAGCTTTTAAGCTTTAGTAAAAAAATAATGGTCACTGTAAGTACAAATTGGAAGTTCATGAGAAAATAATCCAAAACCTTCCCTGATAGCCCCCAAACTACCTTGTATATGGCAAATATCCTTTTCACACATTCTTTTTTGGCTTGTACTCATTTTGAAAGATCATTTACATCAATTGGATTTTACCAAGAGGGTTATATGTATCTCCCCTGAATATCAGTCCTATTCCTGGACTTATGAGATTCCAAGTGGGCCATGGCTGGTGTGGCTCAGTGGAGATTCCAAGTGAAGAAACCCCTTTCCACTCTCAATACATTATCCCGAGCACGGACTCTCCAAAAACTAGACGTACAACCTGACCGAAGGCATGAATGCATTTCTCATTCTCAGGGATTCTTGCCAGAGTGGACTTTCTGATGGTACGTGAGACGTGAACGGTGACTGAAGTCCTTCCCACAAACGTCACACTTAAATGGTTTCTCTCCAGTGTGAACTCTCAGGTGGGCCTGAAGGCGTGAACTCTGGCTGAAGCCCTTCCCACACTCCTCACATTTGAAGAGTTTCTCCCTCAGGTGCACACTCAGATGGACTCTGAGATTGGAGGGGAGGCTAAAGGACTTCCCACACTCCTCACACTTGTGGGGCTTCTCTCCGGTGTGCACCCTCTGGTGATGGCGAAGGTTCAAGCTCCTCCCAAAGCCTTTCCCACACTCCTCACATTTGTAAGGCTTCTCCCCAGTGTGGCCCCTCTGATGGTATATGAACTGCGAGCTGTACCGGAAGCCCTTGCCGCAGACATCACATGTGTACGGCTTCTCCCCCGTGTGGACTCTCTGATGAGACTGGAGGCCGGAGGACTGACTGAAGCCCTTCCCGCACACGCCACACGTGTACGGTTTCTCCCCAGTGTGGACTCTCTGATGGACCCGGAAATCTATGGACTGGCTGAAGCTCTTATCACACTCCTTACATTTATAGGGCTTCTCTCCTGAGTGGACTTTCTGATGAGCGTGAAGATTTGATCTCCAGCTAAAGCCCTTCCCACACTCCTCGCACTTGTACGGTTTCTCTCCAGTGTGAATCACTTGGTGCAGTTTAAGATTGGAACTGTAACTGAAGCCCTTGCCACACACATCGCATTTGTAGGGTTTCTCCCCAGTGTGGACTCTCTGATGGGTCTGGAGCTTTGAAGACTGACTGAAGCTCTTCCCACACGTTTCACATTTGAATCGTTTCTCCCCAGTGTGGACGTTCTGATGGACTTGAAGGTTCGAAGCCTGACTGAAGCCCTTCCCACACTCCTTACACCTGTAGGGCTTCTCTCCTGTGTGGACCCGAACGTGGATGTGAAGATCTGTGTTGCGAGTAAAGCCTTTCCCACACACCTCGCACTTGTAGGGTTTCTCCCCAGTGTGGAGTCTCCGATGGCATATCAGTGGGGAGTTGTGGCTGAAGCCCTTCCCGCAGACATCACACTTGTAAGGTTTCTCCCCAGTGTGGACCCTCTGATGGATGTGATAATGGGCGGCCTGCGTGAAGCCCTTCCCGCACTCCTCACAGACATAGGGCTTCTCCCCCCGGTGGACCCGCTGATGAACACGGAGATTCACACTCCAGCCGAAGCCCTTGCCGCACTCTTCGCACTTGTATGGCTTTTCGTCGGTGTGGACTCTCTGGTGGCACTGGAAGTTCGAGCTCTGGCTAAAGCATTTACCGCACTCTTCGCATTTATAAGGTTTCTCTCCAGTGTGGCTTCTGTAGTGAATGGCGAGACCTGTGCTGCTAGTGAATCCCTTGCCACAGCTGTCACACCTGTGGGACTTTTCTCCTGCAGGATTAGAATGAGAAGGAAAGGAACTCTTACTGACACAATCTCCGGAGTCATGACGTTTAGTGCGTTTCTCTCCTGGGTGAGGCCTCTGATGAGCCTGCAGGGGCGAGTTCTGAGCCAAGCATTTCCCCCCAGGGTGTGCAGTCTGGGGACCTGAAAGCAGCGAGCCCTTCCCACACTCGCTGCAGAGATGCAGTGCCTCCCTGCAGGGTGAATGCTGGCTGACGCCATCGCTCATGCTGTTACCACAGCCATCAGATTTGCGGGGTTTCGGTTCTGCGTGAATTTTAACATGATCGCTAAGCAGCGGTTTCCTCATGGCCTCAAAGACATGCCGGTTATCTTTCACGTGACTCTGCTTACCTCCATTCCGGTTCTGTGACTCGCTCAGGTGTACAGTCCCACAAGCAGCCTTGACACGGAAGCAGTCTTGATTTTCAACACAACAGGCGCCGCCTCCTTCACATTTCCCTGCACCGCTCCCACTCCCTGAGGTCTGCTCAGAACTGCCTTGTGAAAACTGGGAACTCTTCCTCTGAAGACACTTGGTTGAATCACTTGCGATCTGTTTCCAGATCTGCCAGAACAGCTTTTCATGTGAAAGGTACTTTAATGCAACTTTCTGAAGAATCTCCAGCTCATTTAGATCCTTGCTGCCTGTAAGAAAAAGCAGGATTCCAAAGTGAACACTTTGCTCAGAAATGCCAGCATTTCACACAGAGACCATGGGACACATCAAGGGGAGGGTCATCTCTGTACAACGTCATTTGTCCGTTTCTTGCTTTCCCGTGCAACTGAAGCAAAGAATGGAGTCCTCAGACACTTACCCACCAAGTGTAAAGGTGACCCATTCAGAACCATAAATCTAACATTTAACACCTGAGCTGAATGAAGAATGGCATCAGATGGCTGCAGAGCAAAAAAGACAATCCCCATTCCCACCTACAGTGACATCAATGAAAGCCTGCTCACCTTGTCCACAGCAGTCCTAACGAGGTGGTGAATTCTACTTCATGAGGCTACAAAAGCTCAGACTGCAGGCATGCAACAGGATTTTAGGTCCTGGTAGGAATTACCTTCTGAGAGTAAATTTGGGAAATGGTTGGACGAGGAACATTCATTGTTCTAAATCTGGCAGTAAATCAGGTCCCGGTAAGAAGTGAAAAGGGAAAACTAATCTGGTACAGCGTGGGAAGGACGTGGGGGAAGGAAAGAAACAGGGCCCAGGGCAGACTCTCGAAGGCAATCCTGACCAGAGGGAGGGGGCTCCTCGCCTTGGGAAGCTTTCTTGGCAGAGCTGCGTACCCTGCTGTTTCTTGTTCCCTCAGGTCTCGGCTCAACTGTCACTCCATTGGGTGAGGCCTTCCTCATCAGCAATGCAAAATGATTCCTCCTCACCCCATACACCTTTGATTCTTCCGATCTGCCTTTCCTGCTTTATTTTGCCCCACAGCACTTTCCTGATTGACTAAATACTTCCTAATTTTTTCTTGTCGTTTTAGACCCACTAGGATGGAATGGTCCCAGGGAAAACATGCACTGTTTTCTTTACCGCTTTATCATGGCTGCCACAGAATTATTCAAATTGCTGAGAGGTATTAGTGAACTGTGAACCCGATTCCATAATTGTGACAAATATTTAAAACAGAACAAAAACATGGGAAGTGTATCACAAGCTAAGGGTACCACAACTATGTGAAATGCTTGTTTCAGCTACAGGCACATACGTAAATATGCACCTACATCATATTTATGCTGGGTCAAGATATAAAATATTTCTTATTGAAGGCCATGACTAAAAATGGTTAGAAGCTATTGGCTTAAAATGTTTAAGGTGGGGGAGAAGGGTACCAAATCCTTAACAATTTATTTGAAAGTTAGATTCTAATAATACAGGCTAGAAAAGTCTCACCAGGTATGTGCACAGTTCTGGGAGTGCTGGCTAACTGAATGGCCCTCAAAGATGTCCACACCCTAATCCCTAGGACCTGGGAATATGTTAACCTGTTAGCCGGGGAGTTCCCTTTTTAATGACGCACCGTACAACGGGCGCATACTCTTCCACTAGGACGTGTCAGTACGTCACGCCCAGTGGACGTAATTTTATATTATTTTTTTTTATTTATACTTAATTAAAATAAATGAAATATATATTTTTTCGTTTATTTATATATAAAGCACAAAGGAAAATACAAAATTACAAATAGAAAAGAATACCAATAAAAAAAATGGAAACATTGAATTAAAAAATTATAAATTTTACAAACAATTATAAAGATTACAAAATATAGCCGGGACCGGTTTGGCTCAATGGATAGAGTGTTGGCTTGGGGACTGAAGGGTCCTGGGTTCGATTCCGATCAAGGGCATGTACCTTGGTTGCAGGCATATCCCCAGTAGGGGGTGTGCAAGAGGCAGCTGATCAATGACTCTCTCTCATTGATGTTGCTAACTCTCTATTGCTCTCCCTTCCTCTCTGTACAAAAATCAATAAAATATATTAAAAAAAAAAAAAGATTACAAAATATATATACCATCCCTCTCAGGGCGCAACATATATTTCAAGGACGTATTCATACGTCCTACCCGTTCCCAATATTGTTTACGTTTGACGTATTTATAGGTCCCGCTCAGTTAACAGGTTAATATTTAGATATGATTAAATTAAGGCTCTTGAGAGGGAGGTTATCCTGGGTTATCTGGATGGGTCCAAAGTAATCATAAGCGTCTTATAAGAGGGAGCAGGAGGGGACCCTCCGAGACCTCACCCTCTGCATCTATCCCTTCTGCTCGCGTGGAGACTATTGTCACAGTCCAGGCAAGAAATGACAGCACTCCCATAGGAATGGTAATCGCAGAGGCGATGAGCAGATTCGCCGGTACCTGAAAGAACAGCCATGTGGTGCTCGCTGGAATTCCCATTTCTTAGTGTTTCTCTTTCCATCATCCACAGGTTTTCTTCTTCCTCCAACTGGGTTGCCTTACCTGGTTTGAAGGGAAGATGTCCCATGAAAAGGCAGATATATATATTTAAGATGTGCAGAGAGCTAAAATATATTTATGTTCAAATTCCATAATCCTCAGAACTTGTAAAGTGGTATTTTAAACTACTTTTTTATCATGATCTATAATAATAAAGAAATTTAGGTCATGAGGTCATGACCTGGTTCATGTCTATCCTATATAAAAGGCTAATACGCAAATCCACAGAACAGCAGACCTGTCAATCACTATGATGCGCACTGACCACCAGGGGGCAGATGCTCAACGCAGGAGCTATCCCCTGGTAGTCAGTGTGTTCCCACAAGGGGAGCGCCACTCAGTCAGAAGTCCTAAGCCAGGCTCATGGCTGGCGGGCGCAGCAGCAGTAGTGGGAGCCTCTCCTGCCTCCACTGCAGTCGGGACATCCCCCAAGGGCTTCCGGACAGAAGACTGAGAGAGGGTGCAGGCCGGGGTGAGGGAAACCTCCCTCCCAAGTGCACGGATTTCATGCACTGGGCCTCTAGTATACAGCTAAAATTAGATTGAACCATTGTCTGTTTCCATTGAATTTCTCACATGCTCACACCACTCAATGCCAATGGATACATTATAGGCTGCAATGTGAGCAGGCAGGTCTTGATAAAGAACACTGATAGAATAAAATAGAATAAAGATAGGAACTATTTCATGGGGGGAAAAAGTAATGCCAGTATAGGGGTGGGCAAAAGTACGTGTACAGTTTGCTTGTATGGAAAAACCTTAAATCAAAAGAATGTCACTCAGTTGTACACTTCCTTTTGCCCACCCCTGTATAATGTGCTAAGTTGATTCCATGACCTATATGGTCACAACCATAGTTTGAAAGACAAAGTATTAGAAGGACAAAGTACAGAAGCGAAGCTGCCCATTTATAATTCATTTAAAATAGGGCTTCTCAGCCCAGGCACTGCTGATCATTTGGACTGGCTAATTCTCTGCCGTGGGGCTGTCCTGGGCATTGAAAGCGGTTTAGCAGCATTGCTAGTGCCCCTCCTCCAGTCATGACAATCCAAACTGTCTCCAGACATTGCCAGATGTCCTTGGGCGCAGAGGAGGGAGGGTGACAAGGATTTTCCCTGAGCAGGAAGACCAGAACAAACTTTGCCTGTAATCCCAGGGGTTAGGAAAACTGTCTTCAAGATCAGGGAACTATTTCAAAACGTTTAATGCTCTGAACAACTGAGGACACAGAGACTCTCAAAGGGGCTGAGATTCAGTGGCAGAGGGTCCGTCCTCACCCACGGAGACCAGGTTCCGGAAGTTCTCCAGCGTCACGTCCCGGTACAGCTTCCTCTGGGCAGCGTCCAGCAGCCCCAGCTCCTCCTCCGTGAAGACCACAGCCACGTCCTGGAAGGTCACCGCCTCCTACGGCACCAAACACATTCCACCTAAATCTTTCGTAAAAGGCCCACGGAAAGCAGCAGCATCGACAAGTTAAAGAGGGTTACCACAAAAATGGTTTCAGAGATGGAGGACCCCAGGCAGTTTCTAGTCAGCAGTTCCCTCTCTCACTACCTCTCCCTGTCTCCCTACAAATCTTGGGCTCTGTCACTGTTTTTAATATTTGCAAAGTTCATCGGCCTTCAGCAATCTTCCAAGACAGGGCTATCGCTTACAGCTCTTCCTCTGTGTTTTGAAGACACAGCTGATAAAGGAGCTGGCTGTGATGAAGGAGTTCAAATGCCAAGGTGTTAATTACAAGATGTTGGAGGAATTCTTTAACCTCTAACAATCTCCACTTCCTCTTCTCTACAATGGTGTCTACATTGCAAGACGTTTGAAAGGATTAGATGAGTGAATATATGTAAGGAAGTTAAAATGGTGCCTGGCACATAACAAATACTAAATAAGTTTGAACAACCGGTTCCGTTATAGACTCTTCCATTCCATTTTGGGATTGCAGAGTATAGTCTTCCTTAGAACTGACCATTGGTCTTTGTTTTTTGATATTTTTTTTTTGGTGGCGATTGTTCTAATGATTTTCCTTTCATTAATACAAATATATAATTACGGATTTTTTATTTATAACCAATGCTGCAAAGATCCTTTTACAGAGATCTTAGCTAAGAAGTAGCAACTGCAAAGTCATAGAATATGAAGTTACAAATTTGAAAGCAGAATGGCAAACAGCAGATTTCCCTCTCTAAAGGTTTTCCCAAGTAATCTTTCATGTGAGAATACAAATGTCTGAATCTCTAGACTCTGGACAAGTAGGACATTAATTCCTTTAAAAAAATTTGACAACCTAAGTAAAGTTTTTATTGACATTTACACACATTTAGTTATTAGTGATCATTATTTTCTACATAAAAGTTACTTTATTTTTTGTGTGGCACTTCTATTCATTTCTTTTGTTCATATTGCTTTGAGTTTACCTTACTAATCTTAATAAGAATTGTCAATAGAAAGCCTTTATCTAATATGTGCAAGTATATTAGATAAATATACTTGCACATATTAGTGTTAATTCTAATTTTGCATATGTACGAGTGCACGTGAGAAAGGGATATGGGAAAGTGAAAACTGCTAGTTTGTAAAACAGGGTAGTAACAATAGAAATTGTTTTTGTCTATTTCAGATTTGTATTATCTTTTTCAGATTATTTTGTGAAATAATAAAGATAAAATAAAACAACACACACACACACACACAGACACACACACACACACACACACACACGAGTCTGGCATACAACATGCACTCAAGATTGGTTGATTTCCATGAATCTTTCCAAGGAAGAGAAAAAAATGTGCCTAATCTCTAAGAAACAAAATCAAATCTCAGGAGGCGGAAAGGAATGCCTTACTTACCTGAAACCTGGTCATTTTCTCCTGCTCCTTCTGGGGAACATCAGAGTCCTGAGAAGGCATAACTGGGGAAGAACAAAGAAGCCATGAGCCTGGCTGATGTGGCTCAGTGGTTGAGTGTCAACCTATGAACCAAGAGGTTCAATTCTCCATAAGGGTACATTCCCCAGTTGTGGGCCCGACCCCCAGTAGGGGGTGTGCAGGAGGTAACTAATCAATGATTCTCATCATTGATGCTTTTCTTTCTCTCTCTCTCCCTCTCTCTTCCTCTCTGTAGTCAATATATATATATATATATATTTTATTGATTTTCCACAGAGAGGAAGGGAGAGGGATAGAGAGCTAGAAATGTCAATGAGAAACATCGACCAGCCGCCTCCTACACATCCCCTACTAGGGATGTGCCCGCAACCAAGGCACATGCCCTTGACTGGAATCAAACCTGGGACCCTTCAACCCACAGACCGATGCTCTATCCATTGAGCCAAACCGGTTTAGACCAATAAAGATATATATTTTTTTAAATAGACTTTGTTGCTATAGCAAGCTCAAATTGTGTTATACCAGTGGTTCCCAACCTCTTTTGGCCATGCCCCACCTAAGCACCTCTAAAATCCTGAAGCCCCCCCCCCCCCCGCCATGACATATAATTATTATTATTCAAAAAGTGAACTCCTTTTTATACAAAAAAAAAAAAAAAAAAAGGGAGCTCCTATTCACTTGGAGGAAATCTAAAAGGCCATCAACTTGGTCTAAACAAGCTTCCAAAGAACAAGGCATCTGTGAAAGAGAAAAATAAAAGAACGAAAGGACAATTGAAGAACTCACGAAGAAATCATTTAAAAAAACAATATGAAGTGATGAGAAAAAAAATAGCAAATAAAGTTTCAAAACATATAATAGAGAACTGAAATGCATAAATATGTCCCAGTACAGTATATATTCATGTACTGTATACGAGGCCCCTAGAACCATAAGAAATGCAAAAACTTCCCTGTTAACAACTCATTCTCCAATTGTCCCCCTTAAAAGTCAATTGCTACCCTCTGAGAGCTACTTGTGCCCCACGCTGGGAACCACTGTGTTATACATTTAGGGGCCTCGGTTTAAACCCTGGAAACCATACTTAACATCTGTGTAACTGCAAAGTATGTTAACAAAGCAAAACCAAACCTCTCAGTACCTCACTTCGGTCATCTGCACTATGATAGGATAAGAATCGTACATTATATCCATCTCATGCAGTAGTTCCCAGGACTAAATGAACAGATGGAAAGTTCTAAGAACCAGGAATCCTGTAGCTACAAAAAGGGCAGATAACACGTTGCATCATCAACTATACAGATGTCCTCGACTTAGTTGCAGTTATGTCCCGATAAACTCTATAAACCTGAAAATATCGTAAGTCAAAAATGCAGTTTAGCCCTGGCTGGGGAGCTCAGCTGATGAGAGCTCTCTAGATGTTTCTCTCTCATCGATGTTTCTAACTATATCTCTCTCCCTTCCTCTCTGTACAAAATCAATATAAATAAATATATATATTATTATTATTTTACAGAAAGGAAGGGAGAGAGATAGAGAGCTAGAAACATCGATGAGAGAGAGTCATCGACCAGCTGCCTCTTGCACACCCCCTACCGGGGATGTGCCCGCAACCAATGTACATGTCCCTGACCGAAATCGAACCTGGGACCTTTCAGTCCGCAGACCGACACTCTACCACTAAGCCAACCCGGTTTCGGCTGTTAATATCATTTTTAAATGCTCAAAAATTATTAGACAAATTTGAAGAGTGGTTATAATAAAAAAATATAACCTTTTTTTGCCAAAACCGGTTTGGCTCAGTGGACAGAGCGTCAGCCTGCGGACTGAAAGGTCCTGGGTTTGGCCGAAACCGGTTTGGCTCAATGGATAGAGCGTCGGCTTGGGGACTGAAGGGTCCCGGGTTCGATTCCGGTCAAGGGCATGTGCCTTGGTTGTGGGCATATCCCCGGTGGGGGGTGTGCAAGGGGCAGCTGATCGATGACTCTCTCATTGATGTTTCTAACTCTCTATCTTTCTCCCTTCCTCTCTGTATAAAATCAATAAAATATATTTAAAAAAAAAAAAAAAAAAAAAGAAAGGTCCTGGGTTTGATCCCGTCAAGGGCATGTTGAGGGCACATCCCCAATAGGGGTGTGCAGGAGGCAGCTGATTAATGATTCTCTCTCATCGATGTTTCTAACTCTCTATCCCTCTCTCTTCCTCTCTGTAAAAAATCAATAAAATATATATTTAAAAAAAAAATATATATATATATATAACCTTTTTAACTCAGCCAACAGTTTAAAAAAAGGTAGTGGTGGACAGCCTCATCAAATTTTAAGTACATTTTTACTCTATATTTTTCAGAATGAAAAACCATGCTAATTTAGTATTGGTAAGAGTGAGATAATTTTTAAAAATTATTTTTTTAAATAGCTCAGTGGATAGAGCATCCGTCTGCAGACTGAAGGGTTCCGGGTTTATTCCATGTGCAGGAGGCAGTTGATTTGTTTTGATGTTTCTCACTGATGTTTCTAACTCTCTATCCCTCTCCCTTCCTCGCTGTAAAAAAAAAAAAAAATCAATAAAACATATATATTTTTTAAAATATATTTATATTTTATTGATTTTACAGAGAGAGGAATTGAGAGGGACAGAGCGTTAGAAACGTCGATGAGAGAGAAACACCGACCAGCTGCCTCTTTCACACCCCCCACTGGGGATGTGCCCGCAACCAAGGTACATGCCTTTGACAGGAATCGAACTCGGGACCTTTCAGTCTGCAGGCCGACGCTCTACCCACTAAGCCAAACCGGTCCCAACAATAAAATATTTTTTTTTTAAGAAAATAAATTTTAAAAAAAAGTAACCCAAGCCCATGATTTCAAAAACCCCTTGAGAGCAAATAAAAGGAAATAAACCGAGGACGAGAGAACAAAAGAAATGTGAGGCGTAGTTAACTTAAAATACAAATGCATTCTTAAAATGTGTGTGGCAATAATACACACGTACACACTCAGAAGCCAACTGAGCATTCTCAGGTTTAGTCAACAAATACCTGAACGTTTTCCTCGCTGTAACCTGATGAGTGAAGGACACTTTCTAACGGAAAACGGAGGTGACAGGCCAGGCAAGTCCTTGGGTGTGTGGCGGGCGGTGCTGGGAGGGGCCCCGAAGGCCCTCGCTGCCCCCCTGCGAATTCGGGGTGAAGGCAAGGCTGAGGGGGGCTGTGAGGCCACGTCTGCCTCCCCGGGAGGGCAGGGGCAGGCCCTCGCGTGGGGAGAGTCGCGGCTCCTGAAACATGAAAACTCACTCCGGTTGGGCAGGAGGCGGCCCGGGAGGACAGAAGGGCCCGGCCTGTACCGCCACCAAAGCCACCAGGCCCTGAGCTGCGGACACGTTTGTCTCCTTAATCACAGCCTCCCCGGCGGTGCTCTCCCCGGCTCTACTCCAGAGGGGGGATGGAGGGCGCAGGCATAAAACTCGCCCCGCATCTTACTGCCCTCAGCCTCTTCGCCTCCGGGGCGGCCCCGACTCCCCGCCCCGAGGCCGCCGCCCGGGCAGCCAGCGGTCCGCGCTCCCCTCCGGACGGAAAACACGGAGGAGGTGACCTTGCCTTCCCGCCGGAAGTGCCTCCGACTACACGGCGCCGCCGGAACTACATTTCCCAGAAGCCCGTGGTCTCCCGACAGGGCTGGGGTGGGGCATACATTTCCCAGAACCGCCAGAGGAGGGTTATGGAAGTCTCCCACCCCGCTCCCCATGATATGCCATTAACAAACAAACAAACAAACAAACAAATAAACAAACAAACCACCAAGCTCTCGGAGTTCCCGGTCTACAACTTCCTGAAATCCCTGTAATGGCTTCTCTCCATATTGCCGGCCTGAAGCAGTTCGCTGAGGCGGGGAGAGTTTAGCTTTTTCCTCATTGACAAAACTATGCATGGCTAATATGGCGGATGGTGCGTGGGTAGGCTAAATAGCCATCTCAGAGAGTGGATAAAGAAAAATCAAACTTCTTGCCCTAACTGGTTTGGCTCAGTGGATAGAACATCTGCCTGTGAATTGAAGGGTCCCAGGTTCGATTCTGGTCAAGGGCATGTACCTTGGTTGCGGGCACATCCCCGGTAGGGGGTGTGCAGGAGGCAGCTGATAGATGTTTCTCTCTCTTTGATGTTTCTAACTATCCCTCTCTCTTCCGCTCTGTGAAAAAAATCAATAAAATATATATTTTTTTTAAAAAAAAATAAAAAGGAAAAAAAAAAGAAAAATCAAGTTTCTTTAAGGAAAGGGGATAGGGATTGGGATATCGAAAGGATAGCCTTTTATATAAATGTTTTTATTTATTTTAGGAAGAGATAGAAACATGGAACAGCTGCCTCTTGCACACCGCACCACAATCTGGGCATGAAACTAAACTGGGGGTTGAATTGGTGACTGCTTGGTTCTTGGGTCAGTGCTCAACTACTGAGCAACACCAGCTGTGCTTAGAAAATTAGTTCTGTAAAGAGGCTGCACAGCACTGAGCCAAGGGGACATTGGGTCCATGATGGCAGCACCCAGGAGCTGGTTCATCTTTATACTAGAGTCCTGGTACATGAAATTGTGCACAGGTAGGGTTCCTTGGCCTGGCCTGTGATCAGGGCCAATGGGGCCTTCCAGCTGCTGGCAGGGGCCTTCCTTCATTCCGTGCTGCCCCCTGGTGGTCAGTGCACATCATAGCAAGTGATTGAACTCTTGGTCTCCCCATCAAACTACAGAGGGACATTTTGCAAGTTAGCCTTTTATAAATATATATATAGATGCAGTCACTGGCAGAAAGCTATGGTCCTGAGGGAATGAGTTGGTGAGCTTGAAATTCAGATGGAATGTAGGTGTGCAATCAGGTGTCTTTAGGACAGTTTCAGTTCCCTATGTGGTCTGACTCCTGGTGTCCAGCAAGTTTTTTCCGGTCTTTTGTTTTACTGTGGTGGGAGTCAAACCCGCAACCCTTTGGTGTACAGGGTGATGCTCTAATCACTGAGCCAAACAAGCCAGGGCTAATTTTTTTTTAATTTTTATTAAAAACTAGTACCTTGATGCACAGATTCATGCACATTGAAAGGAAATTAATTAGAAGGTGGCTGGCAGGGCGGGGCTGGTTGAAATAGGCCAGACACACTCTGGAGCCAACTTCTGGCAATCACTCTCCAGCCTGGGGTGGTGCCATGACTCGAAAGGTGTTTGCAAAGTGAGTGGGGTCCCTCTGGCAGGTGGGGTCCCTCAGCCTGGCCTGCAGGGATTGGGCCTAAATCAGCTCTCCAACAGCACACCAAGGGGTCCCGGATTGTGAGAGGATAGTTCTTGGGTGACACACCCCAGAATCAAGCTCCCTCCTCTCTGATTCTGGGGTGTGTCACCCGAGAACCACAGCTGCCAAGTCACCGCAGCTTGGCAGTTCCTGCGTTGAGCATCTGCCCCTTAGTGGTTAGTGCGCATCATACCTACTGGATGGTTGGATGGTCAGATGGCCGTTTAGCCTTTTATATAGATGTTTTTATTTATTTTAGGAAGAGATAGAAACATGGAACAGCTGCCTCTTGCACACCACACCACAATCTGGGCATGAAACTAAACTGGAAGTTGAATTGGTGACTGCTTGGTTCTTGGGTCAGTGCTCAACTACTGAGCAACACCAGCTGGGCTTAGAAAATTAGTTCTGTAAAGAGCCAGGTAGTAAGTAAAAGACTATATGATTTGTCACAACTACTTAGTTCTGACATTTTGCATAACAATAGTGGTCATGGCCGTTTTAATACAATTTTATTTACAAATAAGGTGGCGGCCAGATTTGATCCAGGGACTATAGTTGCCGATTCCTGGATTAAATTCTAAAAGAAGATTGGAATGTAGCCCTGAGCTGGGGCCGTATAAGTGTATTGATGGTCCTAACACATGAAACTAAACTTCTTTGATGTTTACTAATATGTACAAAGAAAAAAAGCACATGGTGGCTTAATGGGTATTTATTAAGTGCCACCAGACATGTTGATTTGCTCCAGCAATAAAACCACATTTGGAACTGCAACTAGACTCAATTCCTAATTAAGTTTACAATAATCCCATGTCATCATCCAAGATTCACCTGTATTCTGCACAGGTCAAATGAATGAATTGTATGGGGAGGGGATAGAAATCATGACTATTTCAACTTCCAATATACCGTTAGTGGCATTAATCTCTGTAACCCCTCTCGGAATATGGTACTGCTTTTGGCTTTCTATTTTGATATATGTGAGGCAGTTCTAGTGTTTACTTATCCTTTCTTACCAAATAGCCCTTTTCCCGTGGGTCAGAGAACTAATATGAGGATTCCTCCAGTTGAATATTTCTGTTGCAACTCTGCATTCTGGAACTTGGGGAAACAAACATAGAATGGGTTCAGGGATCTGTTCAGACCACTACACAGGGGCCTGAGCAAAAAAATCCATTATTTGTCTTTTATAAGCTCCTCTATTAACTGGTGGACTACAGTGCCATTTTGGGGGATTCCAGAAAATGTCAGTTCTAGTGTCCATTAGTCCTATGTAATAAAAGAGTAATATGAAAATTAATCATCACTTCATTACATCCACCAGCCAATCAGGAGTGAGCATGCAAATTAACCCATCCAAGATGGCTACAACCACAGAGAGAGCAGGAGGCTTGGGTTTCCCCGGCAATGGAGGAAGCCAAGCTTTCCACACACCCTGGCTGGCCAGACCTCCACTCAAGGCTACAAAGTTTCAATTATAGAAGATAAATAAATCCCAACAAAAATGGCGGCAGCCATAGAGCTGGAGACAGAAGGAGGCTTGGGTTACCCCTGACAATGGAGGAAGCCAAGCTTCCGCAGCCCTGGTCTGCCTTGGTATCTATTTAAGGCTACAAAGTTTCAATTGTAGAAGATAAATAAATCCCAACAAAAGTAGCTGCAGCCACGGAGCAAGCAGGAGGTTTGGCTCTGCTCAAGGCTACAAAGTTTCAGTTATAGAAGATAAATAAATCCCAGATACCAGGGCCTCTGCCTGGGTCCCTGGGGGGGGGGGCATGGCCAGCCTGCAAACCACCAAGGCCCCTCACCTAGGTCACCCCCATGCTCCAAGGAAACCCCTACCCAGGACACCCTTCAGAGCAAACCAGTTGGCCCCCACCCATGCACCAGAACTCTATCATATCTAATAAAATAGTAATATGCAAAGTGACCATCACTCCAACATACAAGATGGCTGCCCTCATGTGGTCAAAGATAGCTGCCCTCATGTGGACACAAGATGGCTGCCACAAGATGGCCAGCAGGGGAGGGCAGTTAGGGGTGACTAGGCCAGCAGAGGAGGGAAGTTGGGGGCGACTGGTCCTGCAGGGAAGAGCAGTTGGGGGAGACCCAGGCATGCAGGGGAGGGCAGTTAGGGAGACCAGGCCTTCAGCGGAAGGCAACTAGGGTCAAAGAGGCTAGCAGAGGAGCAGTTAGGCATCAATCAGGCTGGCAGGAGAGTGGTTAAGGGGCGATCAGGCTGGCAGGCAGGTGAGCAGTTGGGAGCCAGCAGTTCTGGATTGTGAGAAGGATGTCCCAGATTGGAGAGGGTTCTGGAGGGACACACATCTCTATGCATGAATTTCGTGCACTGGGCCTGTAGTACCTTCATATTCCAATTATTTCACTTACCCAGTACATCCCTCCATAAAATATGGATGTAAGTCACTTTGAGGAAGTCTAGGATGGTTTATGGTATATAGTTTGGGAAGTATAACAGAGTCCTTCCTCAAGGGGACCCAACTTGACCCTTATTCAAGATGTGCTGGAAGTGAACACTGACTTGTATTATGAAATTGACTGAGGATCCACAACTCTCATGGTGATTCAAGTTAGATTTACGATCACCAGATCTAGAAATTATCCACTTATTCAAATAAAGTAGGATATTGGCAATCTTTCTATTAGTAGGCTAGCCTGAGGGACAATACAATTGGTAAGCCAATGCAAAAATTTCTGTGAACCAAACCATTCTGATGACATCCCTTTGGATTTGCTGTTCATTGTGACAAACACAATCA
This sequence comes from Pipistrellus nathusii, assembly GCA_963693515.1. NCBI lineage: Eukaryota > Metazoa > Chordata > Mammalia > Chiroptera > Vespertilionidae > Pipistrellus > Pipistrellus nathusii. The sequence goes on along the minus strand of OY882872.1, from coordinate 40,042,102 downwards.
GTCTATCTCTACCAGTGAAATATCTCCACTTGACCTCTGATGCCCCAGCATCCCATCACACTCACTGGATTCAGGGAGTCCCATTATAATGTCAAAACTTCCTTCTCTAACGGGTTTGACTTAGTGGATAGAGCGTCAGCCTTCGAACTGAAGGGCCTCAGGTTCGATTCCGGTAAAGAGCATGTACCTTGGTTGTGGGCACATCTCCAGTGGGAGGTGTGCAGGAGGCAGCTGATCGGTGTTTCTCTCTCATCAATGTTTCTAACTATCCCTCTCCCTTCCTCTCTGTATAAAAAAATCAATAAAATATATATTTTTAAAATTTCCTTCTCTCAATCCTGGCCTGTAGAGAAGGGTCATTATGGAGTTCTTCAAGATTGCCAATGCTCCCTAGGGTTTTTTTTTGTGTGTGTGTGTGTGTGTGTGTTTTTAAAAATATATATTTTAGCTGAAACCGGTTTAGCTCAGTGGATAGAGCGTCGGCCTGCAGACTGAAGGGTCCCGGGTTCAATTCTGTCTCGCTCTCCTCCTCTCTGTAAAAAATCAATAAAATATATTTAATATATAAATATATTAATCAATAATATATTTTTATATATATTAAATCAATTATATATATATTATTGATTTTTTACAGAAAGAAAGGGAGAGAGATAGAGAGTTAGAAACATTGATGAGAGAAACAGTGATCAGCTGCCTCCTGCACACCGTCCACTGGGGAGATGTGCCCACAACCAAGGTAAATGCCCTTGACCGAAATAGAACCTGGCACCCTTCAGTCTGCAGGCTGATGCTCTATCCACTAAGCCAAACCTCTTTCGGCTCCCCTAGGTTGTTGTATATCTTCTTCTAAAGTATTGTTTCTCAACTGTACACAACTTGCTCCATCCTCACTCTCCCCTCCCCACCTCAGGGACATTTGGAAGTATCTTGAGACCTTTTTTTTTTTTTTTTTTTTTTTACAACTTGGGAAAGAGAATGTGCTACTGGTATCTGGTGGGTAGAGGATAAAGATGTTGCTAAACATCCTACAAAGAACAGGACATCCCCCAAAAATGAAAAATTATCCAACAAAATATCAATAGTGCCAAGGCTATGAGTGAGGAACTGTCTGGATTTGCCTTTGGGTCCTTTAAAAAAAATGCTGCTTATATATAACAATTGCTCTAAAATATTAATATGTAGTCAATCTCAAAGCAAAGATAGGAAAATTCTCCAAAGGCAAAAAGTAAAAAGGAAAAATCGAGCCCATGATGTCAAGTGGGAGATGAAACTGAATTACCTACAAAGGTCAAGAAAACTGGATATATAACTGGAAGTTTAATCTTTGGTGTGATGGCAGCCAATGTTAGAGCAGCAACACACATTGGGAGTGAAGAGTGAATACTCAACATCACAAACAAAAGAGCAGCTCTTTCATTGCCTGTGAAATGTTTGTCACTAGTAACTCTAACACTTAAGTCCCTGCTGATATCCTTGAAAATAAATTCAATCATGTGTGGTACCTTACTGCAAGATTAACAAACTCAATTTTTCAGTCTGTGTATACTATCACAAAGGAGAACTGAGTTTATACAGTATAAAAACAAGAGAACACTAGACAGACTCCAAGGTAATAGGACCCAACTTGGTGAGAGAGGCTGAGGGAGAGCACAACTAATTACAGTAGGGTGATGACAAATACTGCATATTGCAGTACTGGTTTCTTTTTTTTTTTTTCTTTTTCTTAATTTTTATTGTTCATATTAATACAAATGTCCCTTCCCACCCCACCCTCTGCCCTTTCCCCACCCCCCATTGTCCTCATCCATAGGTGCACAGTTTATGTTCAGTCTCTTCCCACATCCCCTTCTCCCCTTTTCCCCAAGAATCATCAGTTCACTCCCCTTCCATACCTCTGATTCTATTATATTCAACAGTTAATATTGTTCATCAGATTTTTTTTTTAATTTCCTTGGTTTTTAGATTCACTTGTTGATAGTTACGTATTTGTTGTTCATAATTTTTATCTTTATTTACTTTCTCTTCTGAAAGAACCCCCTTCAGCAATTCATATAATTCTGGTTTGGTGGTGATGAACTCCTTTAGCTTTTTTTTTATTAGTGAAGCTCTTTATCTGACCTTCGAATTTGAGTGATAGCTTTGCTGGATAGATTATCTTTGGCTGTAGGTTCTTACTATTCATCACCTTGAATATTTCTTGCCATTCCCGTCTGGCCTGCATGGTTTCTGTTGAGAAATCAGCTGACAATCGTATAGGTGCTCCTTTATAGGTAACTATCTGCCTAGCTCTTGCTGCTTTTAATATTCTCTCTTTGTCTTTTGCTCTTGGAATTTTAATTATGATTTGTCTTGGTGTGGTCCTCTTTGGATTCCTTTTATTTGGAGTTCTGTGTGCTTCCTGGACTTGTAAGTCCAATTCTTTCCCCAGGTGGGGGAAGTTTTCTGTCACTATTTCTTTCAATATGTTTTCGATATCTTGCTCTCTCTCATCTTCTGGGACCCCCATAATTCTGATGTTGGATCGTTTGAAGTTGTCCCAGAGGTTTCTTACATCATCTTCAATTTTCTGGATTCTCTTGCCTTCTAGCGACTGCAGAGGAGTATCTTCTGGCTCTTTATGTTCCAAATCTTTGACTTGATTCTCAATTTTCTGGATTCTCTTGCCTTCTAGCTTCTGCGGAGGAGTATCTTCTGGCTCTTTATGTTCCAAATCTTTGACTTGATTCTTGCGATCTTCTATTCTGTTTTTAGGACTCTGTATAATAGTTTTTATTTCAGACAATGTATTCTTTATTTCTTGTTGATCCCTTTTCATATCCTCATAAGTCTCATTTATTTTATCGGCCTTTTCTAGGAAACTCTTGAAAAACCTTATAAGTGTGGTTTTGAACTCTATATCCAGTCGCTTTTTGTCCTCCATTTCTTTCGTTTGTGATCTATTTGGTTTAGGCATTTTCGCAGGCAGCTTTCCTGATGGGGCGGGGTTTCAGGGTGGAGCCTACAGCTTTGGCTTCCGTCAGCCCCGCCCTATGCGACTCCTGAGACTCAGGGTCCTTCAGTACTAGTTGTAAGCGCCTCTGAGAGAAAGGCGCCCTTGATTTTCGCCTGCTACCAAACAGTCTAGTCTCTCCCCCAATGAGCCCGAAACTGGGGTTCAGTTCAGTTGGAAGTGGAGTTGGAGGTGGCGTTCAGAGCAGTCTGGAGCCCCTGTCTCCTTCCCGCCAGGCAATCCCGCGGCACAGCCGGCCGGCCCTTCTCTGCGCGGCGCCGCCGGGACCTCCTTTCGCCTCTTCCCCGGGGTTCAGCCTTTCAGCCCGGCTCCCTCTGTGTGAGCCTGGGTCCCCGGGGTCTGGCCTAGGCCTGGGGTTCAGAGCAGTCAGAATGGGGGCCAGCACAGTCGGAGCGTTTATCTCCTTCCCGCCAGGGAACGCCCGCCAGGCACTCCGCCTCCCTCCTCTCCGGCTCCGTCCTCTCCGCGCACCGCGTGTCTCCGTACCTTAGGCTTTCCCAGCTCCTCCGCGCTTCCTTCTGGTTTTCTCCTTGCTTCTCGTTGTAGAATTTCCAGTCAGTCAACTTTCCTGTAGTTCTGGGTGATGTCCATTTTATATTTTAGTTGTATTTTGTTGAAATTGTTGTGTGCAGCTCGGCTAGGTGCCTACCCGAGCAGCCATCTTGGATTCTCCGCAGTACTGGTTTCTTACCAATTCAACTTTGTCTCCCTGAGTTAATTTTATTAAGGCTACATTTAGGTTTCCTGTACAGAATACAAAATTTTATGAAATTGTCGAGATGATCTCAACACAGTTTTCAAATATATACTTTCCCCATTTACTAACAAATATTGAATACCATGAAGTACTTGCAATAAGATTAAATTTAGAAAAAAAGGTTTGTGTATTTATAGAACTTACACTTAGTTAATTTTGGCTTGTCCATAACACTTTTGTACAAGGCCTGGTAAAACTCTTACTCTTTCTAAGGCCTTTCTCCTAAGTAATCCATATATATATAAAAAGCCAGGGGCTGTCACGACCGAAACAACCAGACAGATGACCGAATAGGCTGTGTGGGGTGACCAGGCTGGCAGGGGGTTAGAGAGGGATGAAAAACAGCAGGCTGCATTGGGTGACCAGGCCAGCAGGGGTGTCAGTGAGGGATGACCAAACTACTGAACAGCCAGCTGCATGGGGCAACCAAGCTGACATGGGGGGTGGGGGTGGGGGAGAGACAGTGAGGGACGATCAGGCCAGCAGGGCAGGCAGGTGAGTGGTTAGGAGCCACTGGTCCAGGATTGGACCTCCCCCAAGGGTTCCCGATTGGAGAGGGTGCAGGCTGGGCTAAGGGGACCCTCCTCCCCCATGCACAAATTTCATGCACTGGGTCTCTAGTTTATATATATATAAACAACCTCCCACAGTCCCTCCCTCTAGTTAGCCCAATTGTCACTCCCTCTGGCCAGCCCAAATTCATGTACTAGGCTTCTAGTCTATATATATACAAAAGCCTAAGCAACCATTTGACCAGTAGCTATGATGCACACTGACCACCAGGGGCAGATGCTCCAACTGGTAGATTAGCTTGCTCCTGGAGTCCGGCCAATCATGACTGGGTGAGACAGGCTGCACATGCCCTGGAGCCCTTCTGTGGTCCCTCCCAAGCCCTGATTGTGCTCCAGTGGGGTTCTGGATTGCGAGAGGGCACAGGCCAGGCTGAGGAACTCATCTGTACACCGGGCATCTAGCATTTAATAAAGGTCAAAGTTTTAACTGAAGCCCTTACTATACCACTTACAAGCATTTTCTTCTCTGCTAGGTAGCCTGCTGACTACTGGGATATGTTAAACTATGGTTGAAACACTGATTTAATGAAAAATAAAATTTCTTTTAAACTTGATGACTGGAAGAATTCACATGAGTTTTTTTGTTTTGTTTTTAAATCACTTTATAAACCATTTTATCTGTGGGGACCCTCTCATGTTCTTACCAGCACGATCACCTGTAGAGGCTTTATTACCAGCATGGATTCTCTGATGAATTATAAGATTTGATCGCCAACTGAAGCTCTTACCACATATTTCACATTTATAAGGTTTCTCCCCAGTGTGAATTCTTTGGTGAGATTGCAGCTGGGAATACTGACTAAAGACTTTACCATGTGCATCACATTTATACGGTTTCTCTCCAGTGTGGACACTCTGATGAAGCTGAAGACTCGAGGCCTGCCTGAAGTACTTACCACACTCCCCACACTTACATGGTTTTTCTCCTGTGTGGACCCTCTGATGCATGTCAAGATTCAAGATCCACTTAAAACCCTTCCCACACTCCTCACACTTGTATGGTTTTTCTCCAGTGTGGACTTTTTGATGAGCTTGAAGGTGTGAACTCCGGCCAAAGCTCTTCCCACACTCATCGCATTTGAATGGCCTCTCCCCACTGTGGACTCTCTGATGGGCCAGAAGATGTGAGGCCTGCCTGAAGACCTTCCCACGCTCCTCACAATGATATGGCTTCTCTCCTGTGTGGATCCTACAGTGGATTTTAAGATCTGCTCTACGACTGAATCCCTGCCCACATTCTTCACATTTGTATGGTTTCTCCCCGGTAGGGGTCAGCCGGTGAACCTAAAGTCATGAACTCTGATTGTTCACGACTCTTCCCACTTATAAGGCTTCTCTATACTGTGAGCCTTCTGGTGGATTTGAAGATAGGAACTCTGACTGAAGCCCTTTCCACATATGTCACATTTATAGGGTTTCTCCCCTGTGTGGACCAGATGAACCTGATAGTGGGAGTTCCTCCAGAAGCTCTTCCCACACCCATTGCACTGGTATGGTTTCTCTCCAGTGTGGGCTCTCTGATGGGCTTGAAGATTTGAACTCAGAGTAAAGCCTTTAGCACACACATTACATAGGTGTGATTTCTCCCCAGTGTGGACTCCTCGATGGGCCTGCAGACTTGAGGGCCGACTAAAGCCTTTACCACATTCCTCACATCTGTAGGGTTTTTCTCCTGTGTGAACCCTCTGATGAATGTATAGATTGGAGCTGCAGGTGAAGCCCTTCCCACACGCTTCACATTTATATGGTTTCTCTCCTGTATGGACTCTCTGGTGGGACTGAAGATGGGAGTTCCTACTGAAGCTCTTACCACACACATCACATGTGAATGGCTTCTCCCCGGTGTGGACTCTCTGATGGTCCTGAAGATGAGAGGCCTGACTGTAGGCCCTCCCACAGTCCTCACAATTATATGGTTTCTTTCCCAGGTGGAATTTACAATGAGTAGCAAGAGCGGATCTACGACGGAAGCCTTTCCCACATTCCTCACATTTGAATGGTTTCTCTACCATGTGGACATTCTCATGATTTTGCAGAAGTGAGCTTTGACTGAATTCCATACCACGGTCATTATCACACGTATACCTCTTTTCTCCCAGGTGAACTCTCTGATGAATATGAAGAACTGATTTATAACAGAAGCCTTTTCCACACTCACTACATACATGCGACTTCTCCGTTGAGTGTACTGTCTGATGAAGATCCAAGGTGGAGAGATCCCTGAAGATTTTTTTTACACTCATTACACGGGTAAGGTTTTTGTCCCACATGAATCACATTATTTAGATCCAATGTTGATATGTTCATGCTGTCTCTTTCATAATTATTGTATGCACAAGATTTTTCACTTCTGCGTACTCCACAATCATCAAGGCGACGTGACACCCAACTGCTGGTGTTGACGTCCCATTTATGCTGACAGGATCTACTTTTCATGGGATATTGTTGATATCTATTCTGATAATCCTGTGACTCGGTCAGGAAACTTTTCATCCAAAATCCCTGGGCTCTCAAAGTTTAAAACTCTGGATTTCCAGTGTCACTGGGACCATCCATTTTATGATTGAGTAAGTAGTTTTCATCTTCAGAAATTGGAGTAGTCAGTCCTGCCCCAACCTGACAGGGGGACGGAGAACTATTTGTCATGGGGTCCTGATACCTGGTTAAGTTATTTATAGTCTGATGCCCGATCTGCCAGCAGGAAAGCTCTTCATGTAGTCCTCTATCCAGAACAGTCCTCAACTCACTTTGACTGCTCTTGCCTATGTAGACAAATAATTCAGAGATATGGACAAGTGAAAGCCTTGTTTAAAGATTCAATATTTCATACTTAGGATACACGATATAAAATTAATGATCCTTGGGATGGTTCAGCTTTTTTTTTTTTTTTTTTTTTTACTACATATGACGTTCTCTGGTATATATCCTGACAGAAAGGGGATGGGTCATCCTCTTTGCATGAATGAAACCCAGTTAAAACAAAATGATGGCCATTTGACATACTAATTATTTATTTAAATATAATTTATTTATTTTTTACAGAGAGGAAGGGAGAGGGATAGAGAGCTAGAAACATCAATGAGGAAGACTCATCGACCAGCTGCCTCCTGCACACCCCAACCGGGGATGTGCCCGCAACCAATGTACATGCCCTTGACTGGAATCGAACCCGGGACCTTTCAGTCCCCAGGCTGACGCTCTATCCACTGAGCCAAACCGGTCTTGGCTTGACATACTATTTAAATCATTTTTCAAAATTACATGTTTTCCTACCATAACATAGTTAAGAAATGCATTTTGAAGAGCTTGCAGCTGTAATAGTGCCTGGCAGTTAGTAAGTGCTCAAAAAATGCACATACAGATAAATCACAGTTAACTACGAGAATTCATACTTGCTTGGTTCTTACCTGAATTTCTCTCCAGCTGGGGTGAAGTCTTCATCATCCAAAGCCTCTCTTCTCTTTCTATATGTAATATATCATGTCTGAAGGTTTGATGTCCTGAGAACATTCAAAGTAACAAGTTTCAATTGAATATAATGAAGCTAAAATTTGAGTTCTAACTGCATATTCAAGATACTAAGAGCAGTGGTTTTCAAAAAATATTTTAGCATGACCTATTGAAGAAATATTTACTTTATGATCTAGACACATATTCATAGATATGTATTACTAAAACAGAAGTCAAATGGCACAGTTCTGTTGTTTATTTTCATTAAATCTCCTCCCAATGGCTCCCAGACCACTCATGCAACTGGCCAATTTTAGCTGCAATGTTCTATTCTTTTTTTAAAAATATATATATTTTTTATTTATTTCAGAGAGGAAGGGAGAGAGAGATAGAAACATCAATGATGAGAGAGAATCATTGATTGCTCCTGCAGGCCCCCCACTGGGGATAGAGCCCACAATCCAGGTATGTGCCCAGACTGGGAATCAAACCATGATCATAGGTTGATACTCAACCACTGAGTCACAGTTGTGGGGATGTTCTATTCTTAAGGAGCTCTTAGAGAGAGATGTCAGAGAAAAACATTGATGGGCTGCTCCCATACATGCCCCAACAGAGAACTGAAGCTGAAACCTAGTTATGTATCCTGACAGGTAACCCTCGCCCTTTCAGTGCACGGAAAAACACTCCAACCAACTAAACCTCATTGGCCAGGACTACCCTCTTTTATTTCACTAAAAACTGCAGAGAGAACGAAATAAGTTGGCTTTATAATTTATTAATGGGGAAACCAAGATGGTAGAATAAGGTATATACCTGTATGTGCTGCCTCTCACCACACCAAAATTACAACTAAAAGACAAAACATCTACCACCCAGAACCACAGGAAAGCTGACTGAGTAGTTCTACAACTAGAAGGAAAGAGAAAAGAGCATTGAGACTGGGTAGGATGTGCACAAGCGTGGAAAAGCAGAGGTACGAAGGCATGAAAATTGGGCTGGTGACTGGGTGCGCTGTTTTTTTTCAATCCAAAGGAAAATACAAGTTCCAGACTGCTCTGAACTCCAGTTTCCGACGAGACTCTGGGAAACCAGACCCCTACGGGGAGAAGCAGACTGTCTGCCATCAGGTTGGATAGTGAGGGGGGCTCTATTGCAGAGGTGCACTCAAGAATCATTGTTACTGTGCTGGGGCGCGGGGCGCAGGGACACGGAAACATGGAGACGCAGAGAGGGCTGATTGGCAGCCATCGCTGTTTGCTACACCCTAGTGACTGCCTGAGACCCCTGCCCCACACAATTTATAAACCCACCCAAACTGTGGGCAGCGGCTTTTGCAAATGAATGGCCTACCCTATTGCAGCTTAACCTAACAAATTGCAACTGGGTCAGCTCCAAAACTTCCAAATTCCAAGCAAAGAGGAGAAATCTGCAGATCTAGCTATAGCTTCTGTTGGGTGGCCTCAGACAGTAGCTGATCTGCACATCTTTGGAGATCTAGGAGCCAGTATACCTAGTGTCAGTGTGAGACGACACCAGATTTCAACCCATTACATCCATAAGTGACATATTCAAGAGGCAGTGAGCACCAATTCCCCACTGAAGCAAGTCTTGCCCCATAAGGGTGTCTCTAGCACAGCAGTTCTTTCATTATAGACACAGCAGGTCCTCCCAGTAGACCAACAGCAATCAAGGCTTAACTACAACAAGACTGTACACTCAGCCCACAAAGGGATATACCAAGAGTGTCCACATCAGGTAATTGGGGAGGCTGAACCACTGAGCCCTATAGGTCACCTACCACACAAAGCCACTCATTATCAACATAGGGACACAGCCAAAATGTGAAGACAAAGAAACATGTCATAAATGAAAGAAATGGAGGAAAGCAAACTACTGAATATAGAGTTCAAAATCACAGTTATAAGGTTATTCAAGAATCTTCTAAAAACCACTGAGGAACTTACTGAGACCTTTAAGGATTTTAATGAGAATTCAAAAAAAAAAAAAAAAAAAAAAAAGGAAAAGGACTAGTCAGAAATTAAACATACACAGTCTGAAATAAAGAATAATATATAGAAATTCAACAGTAGACCAAAGGACCCCAAAAATCAAACCAAATATTTGAAATATGAGAAAGAAAAAAACACCCAACCAGAAAAACAAAAAGAAAAAAGAATCCAAAAATATGAAGATAGTGTAAGGAGCCTCTGGGACAACTTCAAGTATACCAATATCCGAATTATGGGGGTGCCAGAAGAAGAGAGAGAGTAAAATATTGAAAACCTACTAGAAGAAATAATGACAGAAAACTTTCCCCACCTGGTGAAAGAAATAGACTTACAAGCCCAGGAAGCACAGAGAACCCCATACAAGAGGAATCCAAAGAGGACCACACCAAGATACATCATAATTAAAATGCCAAGAGCAAAAGACAAAAAGAGAGAATTTTGAAAGCAGCAAGAGAAAAACAGTTAGTACCCATACAACTGTCAGCTGATTTCTCAACAGAAACTATGCAGGCCAGAAGGGAGTGGAAAAAAATATTCAAAGTAATGAACAGCAAGAACCTACAACCAAGATTACTCTACCCACCAAAGCTATCATTCAGAATTGAAGGTCAGATAAAGAGCTTCACAAATAAGAAAAAGCTAAAGAAGTTCATCATCATCAAACCAGGATTATATGAAGTGCTGAAGGGTATTCTTTAAGAAGAGGAAGAAGAAGAAAAAGATAAAGATAAAAATTATGAACAACAAAGTGACAACAAATACATATCTATCAACAAGTGAATCTAAAAATCAAGTGAATAAAAAATCTGATGAACAGAATAACCTGGTGAATATAATAGAATCAGGGGCATAGAAAGGGAGTGGACTGACAATTCTTAGGGGGAAGGGAGTGCAGAGGGTGCGGGAAAAGATTGGACAAAAATCGTACACCTATGGATGAGGACAGTAGTGGGGATAAAGGCATGGGGTGTGTGTGTGGGGGGGCGGGAATCAGGTGGAGGGGCGCTATGGGGGGAAAAAGAGGAACATCTGTAATAAAATGAACAATAAATACTTATTTAAAAAATTCATTAATGGAAAAAAATTCATTAATGGGCTAGGAGTGAAATTTTAAAAAGAATATAGAAGAGGTATAGCAGCAGACTGACCATTTATATTTCTTCTATAAAACACAAATGAAAAAATCTGAAACATCCTATTTAAAAAGACGAGCAACATCCTCTTGGGTCCCACAGGAATTGACAAAAGTCCAGTAAACCAAAATGAGGGAGCTATTCCAAGATCCCCAAAGCCTCAACCCCACGGTCACAAAGATACTCCAGAGGGAGGCGTCCTCACCCACGGAGACCAGGTTCCGGAAGTTCTCCAGCGTCACGTCCCGGTACAGCTTCCTCTGGGCAGCGTCCAGCAGCCCCAGCTCCTCCTCCGTGAAGACCACAGTCACGTCCTGGAAGGTCACCGCCTCCTACAACAAACATGCACGCCTCAATCTCACACGCAGTGTCCACTGGAAAAGGAGCACACAGTCCTAGCCGGTTTGGCTCAGTGGACAGAGCGTTGGCCTGCAGACCAAAGGATTCCAGTCAAGGGCACATGCCTGGGTTGCAGGCTCAATCCCCAGTAGAGATGCACAGGAGGCAGCCAATCAATGATTCTCTCTCGTCATTGATGTTTCTACCTCTCTCTCCCTCTCTGAAATCAACAAAATATATTTTTTTAAAAAGGGAGGGATGCATGACAAAGTGAGGAGGGTGGGTAGGAAGTTGCTATGAACAACTGGGAAATCTCCCAGCCCCACTCCTTCTGTCCCGCCAACGCCACACACTGATTTCCTGCAGCCTCGACAAAGATGCTGCTATGAAAAAAAACTTTGTATGCTTACCCAGTGCTCTTCCATTGAGCACTGCTATGAATAAACTCCCCAGAATTCTAAGTACTGTATCCTGACTTAAAAGGTTCTACATTTTAGTTAGTATTTTCAATTGTGCCCGGTTGGTGTGGCGCAGTGGTTGAGCATCAATCATCAATCTATGAACCAGGTGGTCATGGTTCACCTCCTAGTCAGGGCACATGCCTGGGCTGTGGGCTCCATCCCCAGTGTGAGGCATGTAGGAGGCAGCCAATCAATAGTTCTTTCTCTTCTTACACAGACACACACACACACACACACACACACACACACACACACACACACACACTAGTGGCCCAATGCACAAAATTAGTGCACATTAAAAGGGAATTAATTATGCCGAAGCCGGTTTGGCTCAGTGGATAGAGCGTCGGCCTGCGGACTGAAAGGTCCCGGGTTTGATTCCTGTCAAGGGCATGTACCCTGGTTGAGGGCACATCCCCGGTGGGGGGTGCGCAGGAGGCAGCTGATCGATGTTTCTCTCTCATCGATGTTTCTAACTCTCTATCCCTCTCTTTTCCTCTCTGTAAAAAATCAATAAAATATATAAAAAGGGCCGAGACCGGTTTGGCTCAATGGATAGAGCGTCGGTTTGGGGACTGAAAGGTCCCGGGTTCGATTCCGGTCAAGGGCATGTGCCTTGGTTGCGGGCACATCCCCAGTGGGGGGGGGGGTGCAAGAAGCAGCTGATCGGTGACTCTCTCTCATTGATGTTTCTGGCTCTCTATCCCTCTCTCTTTCTCTCTGTACAAAATCAATAAAATATATTTAAATATATATATATATATATATATATATATATATATATATATATATGGAATTAGAGGAAATATTTGAATATTGCTATTTGCCCTTTCTTTATAATAGAAGTGTCAGAGATGAAAGAAAAGTAGTAAAATGTATATGAAAATCTCCCTTCTGTAAGAATCTGGGGTATGCTGCAGAACTCAGAGTCAAGTCCCCGCCCACCCGTATGTGCCTCGAACTTGCACACCCAGACCCAGCCAGCCCACCCCCTTCAAGCCCCGCCAGGCTGGATGAGGGTGTGGGGCCTCAGGTCCCCTAGCAGAGTAAGGGCATGATGACTATTTGCATATTAGCTCTTTATTATATAAGATATCCAATTGTCCTAGAAAATGTTTGCTGTTTTAATCCCACTGAGATGGGAACCAGGTCATGAGCATTATATGGAAATATATCAAAAGGGCTTGCCGGGTCTCTGAATAAAAACTCTTTCCTCCTGTCTCTGTATTTCACAATACTATGTGAACTTGATCAGGTTCCTTATTTTTCATAACCCATTTTCTTTTTATTAAAAATAAAAATGAAACCAAAAATATCTTCATAAAATTGTTCTGAAGTGTCAATATAGTGACAAGTCCTCTAAAATCACTGGATTTTTTTTTAATGTTTTTATTGATTTCAGAGAGAAAGGGAAAGGGAGATTGAGATAGAAATATCAATGATGAAAAAGAATCATCGATTGGCTGCCTCCTGCATGATCCCTACTGGGGATAGAGACTGTACATGTGTTAACTGGAAATTGAACCGTGACCTCCTGGTTCATGGGTCATTGTTCAACCACTGAGCCACAATGGCTGGGCAAATACTGGACTTTTTAAACTAAGGTCATGTATCACTTTGATTTAAAAAAAAAAACATGAATAAAAAAGTAAACAGTAAATAAAATACACACAGGGTAGGACTCAGGTACAGGGGAATGGAATCTAGCTCGTGTAGTAAGCTAGATTTCATCTGTGTGAAGCAGTAGTTAGATCCTGATATATTGAGCCATATTTGAATATTAAAAAAAAAAAAAAAGCCAAGGCAGCACATATAACATACTTTTCTATTTTGAATACCTAGCATGTAAAGGATAAAAAAAAAAAGGCAATTTTTTTTTTAGTATTGGATTTTTGAGAAAAAGGTTCAATGCAGAAAAACTGTACTGTGGTGTTCTTAAAACAGTAAGAATCCTAAACTAATGTCTATGAAGAGAGAATAGTTTTAAAAAATAGGTACCTCTCTTCATAGACATATTACTGTGGTTGCAAATTACTGTCTACCTAGGACAATCCCATGAGATTGATACCATTATTCTCGCCTACTTGTGAGTGACAGAATGGAGGCAGAGAGATGTTAATAATTTCACCATGATGACACTGTTAGTGGATAGCCTAGCCAGGATTTCAACCCGTACCTGTTAGCTCCAGCGCCTGCTCTGACCATACCTAGCACAAGAGTTACTCCTGAAGAAGCTGCAGGCACACTGGTGATAGGGCCACTGTGTGTGGTTGGGCAGGTACCCGGTGTCCGTGCCATATTCTGTTCAACAAGCTGCACATGCTGCTGCCCTCCTGAGGAATGGGCACTTTTGCAAATTTGCAATGAGAACATGATATCACAAAAATGAATGTTAGTCGAAACTGGTTTGGCTCAGTGGATAGAGCATTGGCCTGAGGACTGAAAGGTCCCAGGTTCGATTCTGGTCAGGGGCATGTACCTTAGTTGCGGGCACATCCCCGGTGGGGGGTGTGCAGGAGGCAGCTGATTGATTTTCCTCTCTCATCATCGATGTTTCTAACTCTCTCTCCCTCCTCTCCCTTCCTCTCTTTAAAAAAATCAATAAAAATATATTTTTTTAAATGAATGTTATAGTCCTGGTTGGTGTGGCTCAGTTAGATAAGCATCCTTCTATGCACCACGTGGTCACCGATTCGGTTCCAGGTCAGGGAACATGCCAGGGTTGAGGGCTTGATTCCCAGTAAGGGGTGCAGGAGGCAGGTGATGGATGTTTCTCTCTCATTGATGTTTCCCTCTCACTAATGTTTCTCTTTCTCCCTTTCTCAAATCAATAAAAACATTTATTTTTAAAAAGTTATATAGTATTAAATTAAAAAAAAACTATTTAAATGTGTATCTTTGTTCTGAATACAAAAACACAGTATGAATACATATGACGCAGATATTATGGAAATATAAAAGGGAAGTAGTAAGGTAGATGTTTTTCATTTCTACTAATGTTTCTCTTATTTGTACAATAAAAAATGATGAAACAAAAAAAATAAAGTCAGCCAAAACCGGTTTGGCTCAGTGGATAGAGCGTCGGTCTGCGGACTGAAAGGTCCCAGGTTTGATTTCGGTCAAGGGCATGTACATTGGTTGCGGGCACATCCCCAGTGGGGGGGTGCAAGAGGCAGCTGATCGATGTCTCTCTCCTATCGATGTTTCTAACTCTCTATCCCTCTCTCCTTCCTCTCTGTAAAAAATCAATAATATATATATTTTTTTAAAAAGTAAAGCCAAAGCAATTAAACTTAAAAGGGACAAACAAGCACCTGGCACACTCAGCATCTCCTCGAATGCCCGGACACTCCCTGAGGAGAAAACCTGGGCCTCGGCTCCGGGTGCTGAACCACATTTTTAAAAGTAAAAGGGAAGCCCTGCTCACCTTGAACACGTCATTCTTTCTTTTTCTCTCTGGGGAAACAAAGACTTGTAAGAAGACAGAATGGAAAGGAGAAAAGAGTCAATGGAAACTGGTCAAGTGTGTCACTAACCCACGCGGCTGCTCCTTGCGAACCTGTCATGGTTCGATTCCTGGTCAGGGCACATGCCTGGGTTGTGGGCTCAATCCCAAGTAGGGGGCGTGCAGGATGCAGCTGATCAAAGATTCCCCGTTATCATTGATGTTTCAATCCCTCTCTCTGAAGGCAATAAAAAACATGTTTTAAAAAATCGCTTCTGGCCTTAACCGGTTTGGCTCAGTGGATAGAGCGTCGGCCTGTGGACTAAGGGTCCCAGGTTTGATTCCGGTCAAGGGCATGTACATTGGTTGCGGGCACATCCCCAGTGGGAGGTGTGCAAGAGGCAGCTGATCAATGTTTCTCTCTCATCATCGATGTTTCTAACTCTTTATCCCTCTCCCTTCCTCTCTGTAAAAAAATCAATAAAACATATATATATGCTTTTTAAATTGCTTCTGCTTCTTGACAGCATCAAGTCTGAATAAGCCCTCACTGCCTATCACTCTCCTCAATTCAGCAAACACATACCAAAATCCTAACTGATTCTTGTCAACATCCCCAAATTCCCCCGTGCTCTGTGAGCTTCCTGCTGCAGCAAGCTAAAATAAATGTGTGTTTTTTAAATCTTCACCCGAGGATATTTTTCCATTAATTTTATTTTATTTTATTTTTTTTATCAACCTTTATTGTTCATATTATTACAAAGGTTCCTCATTTCTTCCCCCCTCCACCAGGTTCCCACCCCACCCTCCGCCCCCTCCCCACCCCCCATTGTCCTCATCCATAGGTGCACAGTTTATGTTCAGTCTCTTCCGGCATCCACCCCTCCCCCTTTCCCCAAGAACTGTCAGTCCACTCCCCTCCCATATCACCGACTCTACTACAATCAACAACTAATATTGTTCATCAGGTTTTTCAATCTCCTTTTGTTGTTGTTGTTGTTATTTTTAATTAATAAACTTTTACACTTCCAAGAATAAATTTTAAAATCTAATCATTTTAAACCTTGTGTTTTTTTTTCTGCCCTGGGAATTGAGAGCAAACTTGTTTACATGTAAACTTGCCCTTAGGCTATCAAAAGGTGTAGCCATTCAAGTGTAAATGGCCACATTGTTTAAACATAGCTGCTGGTTGAAATTGGATTACCTGTTCTGGGTGGGAAGGGCTTGTCATTCCCTTTCTCCATTAAAATTTAGGTGTTAGCTTTAAAACCCCTTTTTGGCAAGAGATCTTAAACTTTCAGAACTTTAAATTTTTCAGATAGTAAATCAGTTACTTAGCATTTTCTCAAATCAATAATACCTCCACATGCCCAAGGATACACTTCCCCCAAAAGACATTTCCAGGCCAAAACCGGTTTGGCTCAGTGGATAGAGCACCGGCCTATAGACTAAAAGGTCTCGGGTTCGATTCCAGTCAAGGGCATGTACCTTGGTTGCGGGCACATCCTCAGTGGGGAGTGTGCAAGAGGCAGCTGGTCGATGATTCTCTCTCATCGATATTTCTAACGCTCTATCCCTCTCTCTTCCTCTCTGTAAAAAAATCAATAAAATATTAAAAAAAAAAAAAAAAAGACATTTCCAAATAGATCAACCAACCTCATCCAGGCTCCACCCAAGGCACTCATAGATCAACACCTCAGCGCTATACTAACTCAACACATCCAGATCTAAGCCTTCATCACTTGATTCAGCAGACCCTCAAGTTCCCCCCAAGGTTTCCAGCCATGTCTGAGAGGCAGCCGTGGGGCAGGGGCAGGCAAGGAGCGAGCTGTTCCGGGCCTGGCTGCTCCGGGCCTGGCCTCTGTTGCTCTGGTTCGTTCCACAACCAGCTGCTCCAGGTCTGGCCACTGCCGCTCCCAGCCTGGCTACTGCTGCTCCGGACCTGGCTGTACCCGACCAGGCTTCTCCGGGCCCGGCCTCTCCGTGCCTGGGTGCTCTTGGACTGGCCACCCTGGGCTTGGCCGCCTCTGCCTCAGGCCTGGCTGCCACTGTTCCAGGTCTGGCTGCTCCAGGCCTGGCTGTTGCTGCTCTGGGGCTTGGCTGTTGCTGCTCCGGGCCCGGCTGCCACTGCCTTGTGCCTGGCTTGTGCCTAGGCCTGGCCACCACCGTTCCAACATTCTGTCCTTCTTTTAAAAATTTTTTTTATTTTTTATTTTTTATATATTTTTATTGATTTTTCACAGAGAGGAAGAGAGAGGGATAGAGAGCTAGAAAAGTCGATGAGAGAGAATCATCGACCAGCTGCCTCTTGCACACCCCCTACCGGGGATGTGCCCGCAACCAAGGCACATGCCCTTGACCGGAATCGAACCCGGGACCTTTCAGTCCGCAGACCGACACTCTACCACTGAGCCAAACCGGTGCTGGCTGTCCTTTTTTTTTTAAAACGCATTTATGTTGCAATGTTGGCTGCTGAGTTGTGTTCTGACTTAGTCTTCGATTTTTCAAGATCTTTGTATTCTTTCTTATGTAATTTTATTATCTTTTGCTCTCACTTGATTTCTTCACATTGAAAACTTCTTCGGTTTCTTCCTCCTTGTCCTGGAAGCTCAGCAGGTTTGCCTGCGGCACCCCTTTGTTCTCCCGGCCTCCTGTATGGTTCAGCCTGTTGCCGGGGTCGGCGCAGCACAGGAGACAGCCCCCGGCCTCGGCTCCGTGGCCCGTGATCAGCGGTCAAAGGCCCAGGGGTACCCCCCACCCCTGGGGCCCCGTCCCCTGGCTCCTTGCTGGCTCCCAGCTGGCCCGTGTCAGGCAGGGGCTCCTGCTCCTCATCACGTTCCTCCCAATCTGGAGCTTTTTTTTCTCCTTCTCGCTAGGGGAGTCTAGCATCAGGATCAACAGACTGTCCTCTGCACGCAGTGTGCGCGACTCTGGGGGCTCTGCTTTTCGCCATTCCCCCAGGACTCTACCTCACAGCCCCGTCTCCCCCTGCCCGAGCCTGGGTCCCCAGGGTCTGGCCCAGAACTGGGGCTCAGTGCTGCCGGTTCTGGGATTCAGTCCGGGGGTTTTATTTCCTTCCTGCTAGGGAACGCCAGGCAGGCACCCAGCCTTCTCCTCCTCTCCGGCTGTGTCCTCTCCGTGGGCACGCGTGCGCGCGCAGCATGTCTCCGTACCTTAGGCTTTTTCAGCTCCTCTGATTTTCCTTCTGGTTTTCTCTTTCCTTCTTGTTGTAGAATTTTCAGTCAGTCAACTACCTGTAGCTCTGAGCAATGTCCACTCTACATTTTAGTTGTATTCCATTGAAATTGTTGTGTGCTGCTGCGGTTAGGTGTCTACCTGAGCAGCTATCTTGGATCTTTTTTTTTTCTCCATTCATTTTATTTTATTTTATTTATTTATTTTTTTTAAATCAATCTTTATTGTTCATATTATTACAAAGGTTCCTCATTTCTTCCCCCCTCCACCAGGTTCCCACCCAACCCTCCGTCCCCCCCCCATCCCCCATTGTCCTCATCCATAGGTGCAGTTTATGTTCAGTCTCTTCTTCCCTCAATTTCCCCAATAGTAAATCCCTTTTCAGATAGTAAATCAGTTACTTAGCATTTTCTCATATCAATAATACCTCCACATGCCCAATGATACACTTCACACAAAAGACATTTCCCAATAGGTCCACCAGCCTCATCCAGGCCCCACCCAAGGCACTCACAGATCAACACCCCAGTCCTAAACTGACTCAACACATCCAGATCTAAGCCTTCATCACTTGATTCAGCAGACCCTCAAGTTCCCACGAAAGTTTCCAGCCATGTCTGAGAAGCAGCCGTGGGGCAGGGGCAGGCAAGGAGCGAGCTGTTCTGGGCCTGGCTGCTCAGGGCCTGGCCTCTGTTGCTCTGGTTCGTTCCACAACCAGCTGCTCCGGGTCTGGTCACTGCCGCTCCCGACCTAGTTGCTCTGGACTTGGCTGCTGCTGCTCCGGGCCTGGCCGCTCCCAGCCTGGCCGCCGCTGCTCCGGGCCTGGCCGCACCCGACCCGCCTGCTCCCCCGGGCCTGGCCGCTCCCAGCCTGGCAGCCGCTGCTCCGGGCCTGGCCGCTCCAGACCCGGCTGCTCCCCCGAGCCTGGCCGCTCCCAGCCTGGCAGCCGCTGCTCCGGGCCTGGCCGCACCCGACCCGGCTGCTCCCCCGGGCCTGGCCGCTCCCAGCCTGGCAGCCGCTGCTCCGGGCCTGGCCGCACCCGACCCGGCTGCTCCCCCGGGCCTGGCCGCTCCCAGCCTGGCAGCCGCTGCTCCGGGCCTGGCCGCACCCGACCCGCCTGCTCCCCCGGGCCTGGCCGCTCCCAGCCTGGCAGCCGCTGCTCCGGGCCTGGCCGCACCCGACCCGCCTGCTCCCCCGGGCCTGGCCGCTCCCAGCCTGGCAGCCGCTGCTCCGGGCCTGGCCGCACCCGACCCGACTGCTCCCCCGGGCCTGGCCGCTCCCAGCCTGGCAGCCGCTGCTCCGGGCCTGGCCGCACCCGACCCGCCTGCTCCCCCGGGCCTGGCCGCTCCCAGCCTGGCAGCCGCTGCTCCGGGCCTGGCCGCACCCGACCCGACTGCTCCCCCGGGCCTGGCCGCTCTCAGCCTGGCAGCTGCTGCTCCGGGCCTGGCCGCACCTGACCCAGCTGCTCTGGGCCCGGCTGCCCCGGGCCCGGCCGCTCCGAGCCTGGCCACTCCCGACCTGGATGCTCTGGGCTTGGCTACTGCTGTTCTGGGTCTGGCTGCTCCCACCCCGGCTGCTCTGGGCCTGGCTTCTTCGGGCCCGGCCACTCCGGGTCTGGGTGTTCCTGTACTGGCCACCCTGGGCTTGGTCGCCTCCGCCTCATGCCTGGCTGCCACTGCCCCAGGTCTGGCTGCTCCAGTGCTGGCTGTTGATGCTCTGGTTCTGGCTGCTGTTGTTCTGGGGCCTGGCCGTTGCTGCTCCGGGTCTGGCTGCCACTGCCTTGTGCCTGGCCACTCTAGGCCTGGCTGTCGCTGTTCCAACATTCTGTCCTTTTTTTTTCTTTTTAAAACGCATTTATGTTGCAATGTTGGCTGGTGAGTTGAGTTCTGACTTAGTCTTTGATTTTTCAAGATCTTCTTTGTATTCTTTCTTAAGTAATTTTACTATTTTTTGCTCTCACTTGATTTCTTCACATTGAGAACTTCTTTGGTTTCTTCCTCCTTGTCCTGGGAGCTCAGCAGGTTGGCCTGTGGCACCCCTTTGTTCTCCGCGGGCTCCTGTGCTGCTTCAGCCTGTTGGCGGGATGGCGCCGCCCAGGAAGCAGCCCCCCCGCCTTGGCTCCATTGCCCGAGCTCAGTGGTCAAAGGCTCAGGGGCACCCACGCCCCCAGTGGCCCCGTGGCCCGCCTCCTTGCTGGTGCCTGGTTGGCTGGAGTCCGGCAGGGGCTTCCGCTCCCCTCCACGTTCCCCCAGCCTAGAGCTTTTTTTTCCTCCTTCCTGCTAGGGAAGTCCAGCATCAGTGTCAACAGACTGTCCTCTGCGCACAGTTTGCGCGAGTCCCACAGACTGTCCTCTGCGCGCAGTTTGCGCGAGTCCCACAGACTGTCCTCTGCGCGCAGTTTGCGCGAGTCCCGGGGGCCCGGCCTTTCGCTGCTCTCCCCGGACTCCACCTCACAGCCCTGTCTCCCTCTGCCTGAGCCTGGGTCCCCAGGGATTGGCCCAGAACTGGGGTTCGGAGCAGTCCGGACTGAGGCTCAGCGCCGCCGGAGGCCTTGTTTCTTCCGGCTAGGGCAACCCAGCATCAGAGTCAACATTCAGTCCTCTGCGCGCATTGCGCGCATTGCGCGCGACTCCCGGGGCCCTGCCTTTCGCCGTTTTTCTGCCTCACGGCCCTGTCTCCTCCCGCCGGAGCCTGGGTCCCCAGGGTCTGGCCCATAACTGGGGCTCAGCACTGCCGGTTCGGGGGGGCTCAGCGCTGCCGGTTCGGGGGTTCAGCCCAGGCTGGGGTTTTATTTCCTTCCTGCTAGGGAAGGAAAGGCGGCTCCCCGCCCTCTCCTCTCCGGCTGCGACCTCTCCGTGCGCGCGTGCGGGCGGGCAGGCGCGCGTAGCATGTCTCCGTACCTTAGGCTTTTTTTCAGCTCCTCTGATTTTCCTTCTGGTTTTCTCTTTCCTTCTTGTTGTAGAAATTTCAGTCAGTCGACTACCTGTAGCTCTGGGCAATGTCCACTCTACATTTTAGTTGTATTCCATTGAAATTGTTGTGTGCTGCCGCGGCTAGATGTCTACCCGAGCAGCCATCTTGGATCCTCTCTGTCTCTCCATTCATTTTAGAGAGAGTGGAAAAGAGAGGGAAAGACAGAGAGAAACATCAATGTGAGAGAAACACATTGACTGGCTGTCTCCTGCATGTGTCCAGACCAGGGCCTGGTCGGGGAGGAGCCTGTAACCAAGGTACATGTCCTTGACTGGAATTGAACCCGGGACCCTTTGGTCCACAGGCCAACACTATCTACTGAGCTATTTACATTACCGTTGTTTTACGTGGGGAACAATGGTTATCTTTACATCCTAAGATTATTGGTAATTTAAAATTTTAGTTATATATGTCTGTACTTTTTGAATTTTCCATAATGATTATGTTAGTTTTATAATACAGGATTGGGGAGGGGAAGGCAAAAGGAGGTTGATAGTTGTGATTACAAAAAGAGCTCATTCTTGGTTGTTGGTTTTTTTTTGTATTTTTTTAAAAAACAAATCTTTATTGTTCATATTATTACAAATGTTCCTCTTTCCCTCTCCTCCTCATTCTTGTATTATTTATTAATTATGGTATTATTTTCCATACAAACAGCTGTAAACCTACTTTTGCCTCACCCTAAAAACACATTATTTGAACTAAAATAGTGGAACCGTTGAGAAAACTATTTTAAAAACTCCTATATAGCCTAGCCTAGGGTTCCCACAATTAAGTCCCTAGCGACTTTCCCATTACGATTCTAGACAAGAAGAACATACCATCGACATGGGTGAACGCAGGTGCTGCACTCAGACTGCCTACATTCCTATCCCAGGTCTGCCTCCATCTGCAGGGTGAGCCTAAGCAAACATGTCTCCTGAATCTCAGTCTCATCTTTTTAAAAAATATATATTTCTTTAATGATTTCAGAGAGGAAAGGAGGAGAGAGAAACATCATTGATCAGCTGCCTCCTGCATGCCCCCCAACTGGGGATTGAGCCTGGAACTCAGGCATGTGCCCTTGGCAAGATTTGAACCCAGGACCCTTCAGTCCGCAGGCCGACGCTCTATTCACTGGGCCAAGCGGCTAGGACTCAGTGTCATCTCTAACTTAGGGAAATGAGCAGCACTTCACAGAGCCACTTCACAGAAATATGTTAATATGCATGGAGCTTTTAGAACTTAGCAACTAAAGCTCAGTTATAATCATTATCCATACCTGTCCAAGTACATGTCCCATTCATTCTCCAACTTATGTGAATATTAAGAGGCATGGTGCATGAAACTCGTGCTGGGGGGGGGGACATTTGTCACTCAGCCCTCTCCAATCTGGGACCCCTCGAGAGATGTCCGACTGCCCTCCACAATCCAGGACTGCTAGCTCCCAACTGCATGCCTGCCTGTCTGCCTGATTGCCCCTAACCGCTTCTGCATGCCGGCCTGATCACCCCCTTACCATACCCCTGCCAGCCTGATTGATGACTAACTGCTCCTCTGCCAGCCCAGTTGTCCCTAACTGCCTTCCCCTACCGGCCTGGTCACTCTCCCCTGCTGGCCTGGTTGCCCCCAACTACCCTCCCCTGCAGGCTGGTACTCCTCAACTGCTCTTCCCTGCTCGCCTGATCACCTCTAATTGCTCTCCCCTGCTAGCCTTGTTGCCCCCAACTGCCCTTCCCTGAAGGCCTGGTCCCCCTCAACTGTTCTTCCCTGCTGACCCAGTCACCCCCCACTGCCCTCCCCTGCAGGTGTGGGTCCCCCCAACTGCCCTCCCTGCAGGCCATCTTATGTCCACATTGGGGAGGCCATCTTTAACCGCATAGAGGCAGCCATCTTGTGTGTTTGAGTGATGGCCAATTTGCATATTACTCTTTTATTAGATAGGATTGGTAGAAGAATGCCAAGGCCCTCTCACCTGGGGCTCTGTTGCCTTCTCTGCACAGTGCTTTTTGAGAAGTCAGGTCTGGGGGAAAAAGGAAGTCGTGAAATACCAGGATTGTATTTGCATCCTGATAAGTCACATCCCATGTGCCCTAGCCGGTTTGGCTCAATGGATAGAGCTCAGCCTGCAGACTGAAGGGTCCCGGGTTCAATTCCTGTCAAGAGCACATGCCCAGGTTGCAGGCTCCATCCCCAGCCCAAAGCAGCCCAATGATTTTTCTCTCATCATTGATGTGTTTATCTCTCTTTCTCTTGCCTTTTCTCTCTGAAATCAATAAAAACATATTTTAAAAAATTAAAATTAAAGGCCAGAAATCCAGGAAAAGTCAGATTCCTGCGCTCCTAGAATCTAACTGGGAGATGGGCGCTTTTCAGAGAGTTAAAGTAGTATTAATAACCCGTGTGCCAGGCAGTTTTATTATAATTAAACCTTTTATTTATACTATTCTCGTGTTTATTTTGTTTCAAACATCCTATTAGGACTGTTTTACTTGCATTTCCCTTTTACAGAACAGCAAGCGAAGGCACAGAGGTGCGAGGTGACCCATCCAATGTGATATCGCAGGGAGTGGTAGGTGAGGGAGCCCGGCTGGGGGCGCAGAGCGCGGGGGAGCCCGCCCCCGCCCTGGGACTTGCCAGCCGCAAAGAAGCTCCGCCCTGGGGAACGCAAATCGCCATCCCAGCCTCAGACCTCCGTTTCCCAGCCGCTCCTCCTCCTTCTCCACAAATGAAAGGCCGCGGCTGTGGGTCCCGGGCGGGGGACGTTTGAATGGGTCCGTGTATAACCGGCCTCAGTAAACACAACCTAGGAAAAGACAGCCGCTAAGTGGTCCACGGGCGGAAGTGCTGGGGACTAACCCCAGCCCCCGAACTACATTTCCCAGAATTCCACAGCACGCTCCACCTGGACTGGAAGCGCCTATGGCTACACGGAGTTTTTGGACATACACTTCCCAGAATTCCGCGGGGGGGGAGGAGGCAATTGCAGCCTGGCCTTACAGTAGGTGTTGTATATGAGACTACATGGAGCTCTGAACTACATGTCCCAGAATGCTAAGCGGGAAATGGCAACAGTACCGTTCTCTTGGACAACAATTCCGGAGCAGAAAACAGACAAAGCTGCTCCCCTGATGCCAACGTGTCTAACTCCTCTGAGCGGCCAGTCTCCACTTTTCGGAATGCCTGAGAAGGTCTCCGGCAGTGTCTTGCGACTCTAGCCTGTCGTATTTAGAAGAATATAAGTTCTGATCATTGAGATGCTGAGTAGCACTTTGGGCAGGATCGAGGGACTAAACAACACACAAACCCATTGCCTACCACAGAGGCTTCCTGGTAAACCCCAAGAGCGTCAACCATAGGAATAAGAGCGAAAGGAAATTGTGCATTCTTTATCACGCCTGAAACCAAATGTCAAGTCACCTCAATCCCTGACATTGCATAATTTTGTTAGCATCTTCCAGCCCTGGCAGAAGCAAGTGAAAATCCTTTCTAGAGAAATGTGCCATCAGCCTAGGCCTCAAGTTATTTATATAATTATAACATTTGTGATATTAATATTCGACCTAGTGAACTTTAAGAAAAATAAAAAAGAATTACTTGACACGTGTAGGGGCACTTCATAATGTTAAACTTTCAAGTTATCAGAAACTGGCAGATCAGAGAGCCAATTCATTCTAACTGCTCTCAGTCCTTACTGTGACTGACTATTCAAAGAACCTATTAGTGAGAGTCAAGTGGTCCTTGCTCTAGCCATGGGACAAGCAGGGATCATCCCACTGGAGATGTGCCAACAACCAAGGTACATGCCGTTAACCGGAATTGAACCTTGGACCCTTTAGTCCACAGATTTGGCTCTATCCACTGAGCCAAACCAGTCAGGGCTATAATACTTCTTTTAATGTTCTTTAAAGGGAACAATTCCACAGCCTTTGTCTTCTTTCTCTTGGTGCGTTTTAAGAGTGTAGAGTCAAGTTATTTAGGAGACAGTCCTTCATTTGGGTTTTATTTGGTGTAGTCCATGTTTAGGTTCAGATCATGCATCGCTGGCAGGGATTCCACAGAAGTGCTGAGGTGTCCTTGTCATTAAAACAACAGGAGCTGAAGGCTGTTGGTTTGTCCCTGTGTTGGTGAACTCAACTTCATACCCTAAGCTAAGGTGATATCTATCAGATTTGTCCATTGTAAAGTGACTGGTGTTTTTCTCTCAAAAATAATATAGCGTATGGGGAAATATTTATTTATTTGTTTGTTTATTTATTTATTATTGATTATGGTATCATATAATTGTCCTCATCCCATTCCCATCCCAAACCCCTCCCCACTATTGCCCCAACCCCTGGGGAAATACATTTATTAGTGGACATTCTACTGTAAAGCCAAGCTTCTCCTTCTCCCCGCTTATTTATTCAAATATAAGTATTCTATCAGTATGGACTCAGAATCCATAAATTAGTTTTACTAATTTAAGTGATGTGTAGATTAACAAACACTTATTATATAACTTGTGGTGTATTATACAAGTCATAGAATTCACCCATTTTAGGTGCAACTTTGCTTAGTGGAGCACATTTTTGTTTCCCCGATTAGGTTCTTCCTGCCCAGTTGTAATTAACTAACCTTCTTTCTCTTCCCAGATACCTAAGCAGCCACTAAGTTATTTTCTGTCTCCATAGATCTGCTTACTCTGGACATTGCATATGCATGGGATTACATAATATGCAGTCTTTTGTGATCGAGGTTTCTGTCTCTATCCATAATGTTTACAAGGTTTATCCATATTCTACCATAATCGGAACTTCATTTCTTTTAATTGGGAAATAATATTCCTTCGTACAGATATGCCACGATTTTATTTATATACTAGAGGCCCGATGCACAAAGATTTGTGCAAGAATGGGCCTTCTTTCCCCTGGCTGCTGGCACAGCCTTTGTTCTGGCTGAAGGAGTCTTTCCACTCAGGCCCAGAGCCACCGTTCTGCCTTCCCATGCTGCCCAGAGGCCCGGAGCAGCTGGGGTTGTGCGGAACACAGCATCCCTCCCCTGACCGCTCAGTGCCTGTGTATGCAAATTAACCTGGCATCTTTGTTGGGTTAATTTGCATACTCACTCCTGATTGGCTGGTGAGTGTCACGAATGTACGGTCAATTAACAGGTTACTCTTTTATTAAGTAGAAAGGTCAACGTTTCAGTTGTTCCCAGTTTTAGGTTATTTATGAATAATGCTGCTATAAATATTCACATGTTAATTCACAACAATCATCCATGTAGGTGAGCAGCATGTAGGCCACCTTTCATGATACTTTTGCAGGCCCGGTCAGGCAGAGTTCTGTCTTCCTGGGATCTGTATTACTCAATACTCTGTATACCTCCAGAAGTAGGAGAAAAAATGACCAAATTTAAGGTGAGTAGGACGTGCCTTTCTCACTTTTAAAATTCTACCTTATGCCCTATCCGGTTTGGCTCAGTAGATAGAGCATCGGCCTGTGGACCAAAGGGTCCCAGGATCGATTCCAGTCAAGGGCACATACCTGGGTTGCAAGCTCCTCCCCGGCCTGGGCCCTGGTCGGGGTGCATGCAGGAGGCAACCAATGGATGTGTTTCTCTCACATCGACATTTCTGTCTTTCCCTCTCTCTTCCACTCTCTCTAAAAATCAGTGTAAAAACATCCTCAGGTGAAGATTGAATTAAATTTTTAAAAAATATATATTTTATTGATTTTTTACAGAGAGGAAAAGAGAGGAATAGAGAGCCAGAAACATCGATGAGAGAGAAACATCGACCAGCTGCCTCTTGCACACCCCCTACCGGGGATGTGCCCGTAACCAAGGTACATGCCCTTGCCCGGAATCGAACCTGGGACCTTTCAGTCTGCAGACTAACGCTCTACCACTGAGCCAAACTGGCTTCGGCTGATTGAATTAAATTTAAAAATAAAATAAAATTCCTCCTCATTACCAATTTGTCACGTTTTTCTCGGGACAGCTCAAGAAGAAGAATGGGTATTTGAGGACATTTTGTGCTCCAGGGTTTTGAGTTTACTTTGCCTTTGTTTTCAGTTTTTGTTTTATTATTTATTTTGCAGAACAGAAAAGTTACTAAAAATGAAGTTCTCCCACTTTACTGTTTTCCTGCTAACAGATCCGCTGTTTTCATTTTCTAATAAACTTTTCCTCAGGTGCAATCATAGCTGTGTTTATATTCATGACATCCATCTAATTTTAAGTTGGGTTTTTCTTCCCACTAGTGTTATATAATGTTTCTTTTTTAGGGTATTTCACATTCCCCTTGAATTGACGTACCTTTTAATTTTTTGTTTTTACCTATCCCACCTTCCCATGATAGCTGAAAGCTATTTCTTTTTTCTTTTTTCTTGTTATCTATTTTTTAAATCTTTATTGTTTTTTTTTAATATATTTTTTATTGATTTTGTACAGAGAGGAAGGGAGAGAGACAGAGAGTTAGAAACATTGATGAGAGAGAGTCATCGACCAGCTGCCTCTTGCACACCCCCTACTGGGGATATGCCCACAACCAAGGTACATGCCCTTGACCGGAATCGAACCCGGGACCCTTCAGTCCCCAAGCTGATGCTCTATCCATTGAGCCAAACCGGTCCCGGCTAAATCTTTATTGTTGAGATTATTACAGATGCCCCCCCCCTCCGCATTGCTCCCTCCCACCCAGTTCCCGCCTCACCCCAGGCCTTTGCCACCCTATTGTCTATGTCCATAGGTAATGCACTTATGGATATAAGATCTTTGTTTAATCTTTTCCCACCCGCCTACCCCCGTTCCCTCTGAGAATTGTTAGTCTGTTCCATTTTCATGCCTCTGATTCTGTTTTATTCACCAGTTTATTCTGTTCGTTAGAATTCTTATTCATTTATTTTTATTCTTAGATTCAGTTATTGATAGATATGTATTTGTTGCCATTTTGTTGTTCATATATTTTTTCTCCTTCCTCTTCTTTTTAAAAAATATTTTTATTTATTTTAGAGAGGAAGGGAGAGGGAGAGAGAGATAGAAACATCAATGATAAGAGAGAACCATTGGTCGGCTGCCACCAAACGACACTCAACCAACTTAGGCACACTAGCCCGGGCAAGTTGGCTGTTTTCTAGGTAGAATATCCAAATATAATATAAGCATCGCATATACCCTCACTGCTGCTTCACACAAACATTATCAGAGGTTTTCACACAGGAAGAGCATCTTCCCCATGCCTCAGTCAGGCCTGTGTGTGTCTTATTTAGTGGTCTTTTTTCCTCTCTCGTGTAATAACTAGTTTGACTAAAGTAATAAGGAACATTAGTTTAAAATGTCCAGAGATGGCCCTGGCTGGGTACCTCAGTTGGTTATACCATCGTCCCCATACACCAAGGTTTTGGGTTCGATTCCAGGTCAGGGGATATATGAGAGACAACCAGTGAATGCATAAATAAGTAGAACAACAAATCAGTGTTTCTCTCTCTCTCTCTCTCTCTCTCTAAAAATCAATACTTTTTTAAAAAGTAGTTTTGAGAGAGGTTATGTGCCTTGAGGTAACACAGGACATTTTGCTTAAAAAAAGTCATAGCATCCAGGATTCATGTGTGAGAAAGGAAGAAGGCAGGTGCTATATGTTTGGACTAACTTACTAAACACTTCTGGGAACAACTGGCAATATTCACCTAACAGTAAATTACATGTAGTCTGGAATGCATATTTAGATTCTTTTTAAAAAAATATGTTTTATTGATCTCGGGGAGAGAGAAAGAGAGAGAGAGAGAGAGAGAGAGAGAGAGAGAGAGAGAGAGAGAGAGAGAGAGAGAGAGAGAGAAACATCAATGATTAGAATCATTGATTAGCTGCCTCCTGCACACAGCCTACTTGCGATCAAGCCTGCAACCAGGACATGTACCCTTGGCTGGAATCAAACCTGGGACCCGTTAGTCCACAGGCCGACACTCTATCCACTGAGCCAAACCAGCCAGGGCCATATTTGGGTTCTTGGAGGTTACTTTTAAATAGAACCAATGAGAACACAAAATAAAAATATGGGGACTGTGCCGAAACCGGTTTGGCTCAGTGGATAGAGCGTCGGCCTGCAGACTGAAAGGTCCCAGGTTCAATTCCGGTCAAGGGCATGTACCTTGGTTGCGGGCATCATCCCCAGTAGGGGGTGTGCAAGAGGCAGCTGATCGATGATTCTCTCTCATTGATGTTTCTAACTCTCTCTCTCTTCCTCTCTGTAAAAAAAACAATAAAATATATATATTTTTTTTAAATAAGAGGACTGTGTTCACTGCTGACTTCTGCTGAGGCTGAGGAGAATCAGTGTGTGGGGTTGGAGGAGAAGGGCTGGGAGGTCTACACATTGACTTAAGTTGCTCAAAATCTGAGACCATTTCCTGCCCATCCTACTTTCTCAGTGCTATCTTTTGTCAGGAGGCCGCTGATTGAGGTTTGGTTGTGTAGGAGATCCACAGTGCCTTGAATGCCTGAGGACACAAGCCAATTCTGGGAGCTGACACTGAGCACCGAGGTCTGTCCTCACTCACGGAGACCAGGTTCCGGAAGTTCTCCAGCGCCACGTCCCGGTACAGCTTCCTCTGGGCAGCGTCCAGCAGCCCCAGCTCCTCCTCCGTGAAGACCACAGCCACGTCCTGGAAGGTCACTTCCTCCTACACAACCAAACCTCTTGACACTGAACACATTTCCCAGAGCACATAACCATGCCTAGAGCATAGTACCGTGTTTCCTTGAAAATAAGACACCCTCCAAAAATAAGACCTACTTACAGGTTTCCTTCTGAGTGAAATATAAGGCATCCCCCCCAAAATAAGGCCCCGCCCCTAGGCTAAACATGAGAGATTTGGTCCACTGATTCTGAAAGAAATAGAGTCACAAGAAATTCACCAAGAAATTCAGGAATTGGATTGTTATGATGATGTTCCAGAAGATGATGACATAATTGTCATTGAATAAATGAGTAAATTCTTGATACTGTAGGATTCAGTTTGTCTGGTTTGTGTTGACAACTACCGTACTACCCTACCGTATACAGGTAATAAATTTCCTTTATTTTCATTTAACAATAAATGTGTACCATATTCTTCTTCATGGAAAAATAAGACATCCCCTGAAAATAAGACCTAGTGCATCTTTGGGAGCAAAATTTAATATAAGGCACTGTCTTATTTTCGGGGGAACAGGGTAAGTATGCAGCAAATGTATGTTGAATGAATAATGAATTCCACAAAAAAACCAAAGGTGGCAAAATTCCTTGGACTGAAAAGAAAGCAGAAGAACCTATCCCTGGTTCCTTCTGAAGCTTTTGGGTTGTCTCTTTCAAAACAGAGTTTGGGAAAACTTTAGTTGTAAATAAAAAAGTCTATTACAACAGAAGGTGAATGTACCTTAGTTGCGGGCACATAACCAGTGGTGGTGGTGGGGGAGACTGTGCAGGAGGCAGCTGATCTATGTTTCTCTCTATCCCACTCCCTTCCTCTCTAAAAAACTACTAAAATATATTTTTAAAAGAAGTATTATAAAAATTTTTTAAGATGTTTATAAACAAATGTACAACTTAAGGCATAAAATTGGACTTTGAAACTTGGGGGGAAATCAACTACATACACTGCCAGTCTGTGTGGCCCTTCCCTGAGTCCAAAAATATTACATTATAAGGATTTTAAATGAAAACCAGAACAAAATAAATTCAGGATTATAGAATAGTATGTTAGCTAATAGTTTCTAGCAATACCTAACAGGAAACACTATTTTTAAAAAATATATACTTTTATTGATTTTTTTTTTTTTTTTTACAGAGAGGAAAGGAAAGGGATAGAGAGAAACATCGATCAGCTGCCTCTTGCACACCTGCTACTGGGGATGTACCCACAACCAAGGTACATGCCCATGACCGGAATCGAACCTGGGACCTTTTAGTCCGCAGGCCAATGCTCTATCTGAGCCAAACCAGTGAGGGCAACAGGCAACCATATGAAATTATGAAATTATATGGAAGTTCATTCATTTATTCTTTCTTGGCAGTGTTTGGAAATTATCATTGTTAAAACACACAAGGAAAAAAGCATTAGAAAGGTATGATAAAAATTTTGTGAAATGTCTATACTACAGCCCTAGCCAGTTTTATTCTTCATTCAGGTATGTGCCCTGACCAGGAATTAAACAGTGACATCCTGGATCATAGGTCGACCCTCAACCACTGAGCCACGTTGGCTAGGCTATAAGTACTGAATGGCTGATGTGGTTCAGTTGGTTGGGTGTTGTCTCATGCACCAAAGGTTGCTGATTCGATTCCCAGTCAGGGCACATGACAGGGTTGTGGGCTTGATACTTGGTAAAGGGTGTGCAGGAGGCCACTGATAGATGTACTATTCTCACATCGATGTTTCTCTCGCTCTCTAAAAAAAAAACCAAACAAACAAGAAAAAACATAAATTTAAAAAAAGTACAGAATTCTTTTTAACCTCCACAAAATGTGTATCCTTTATATCTATGGCGGGTTCCCTGGCTTATACCTAAAGGTGTGTCACATGCATTAAGTTATTTGTGTATTCAAATAACCAGAAAAAAATTTTGAATACTGATGCAATAATATTCCTTAATTTTGATTTATATGGTAATATAAATATAGCACAATCTTATTAGGAGTCCATTACTGTAAATGATTCATATTAATCATTTTTCAAATTCCATTATACATAATTTACCAGTTTGATCAAATTGATGCTCATTGAGAAATTAAAATACGAGATTAAAAATGGAAATACCACCAAATACTCCTTGCTAAAGAAGACCATTACTACGAGTATCACTTTCCATGTTTTATTTTTATCCACACATACATGAACTTAATTCCACAGTCTGAATTCACAAAGCTCATATTGTTCTTCTTCTGTTATTACATGACCTTGCCATCACTCTAATGACTCCAAGTTATTATATTTTGGAAATATATAATTTAAACAAATTTTTACTGACGAACACTTGTTACTTCCATTCTAAAAATTGTGTGGCATTACTGATATGGTATTCATTTTTCATTATTTGAATCTCATAATCTTAAATTCTTAAACTATGACATCTAAATTACACATTGTTATATTTTCCAAAGATGTGTTTTTACCAAAAAAGAAAAGCATGTAAATGGCATTCCTATGCCAGTAATGAATACATTTGATGAAATTGCCAAATCCCAGCAACTTTTTCTGCTATTTATTTCATGGGGATGAGGAAAGAATATAGGAAGCTGAGATACTAAATGTCCTTCAAATCTGGCATAGCCCCCACCAGAGAAGTTTGACAAAAGAAATATCCTCAGGTGAGGATTAACCACTACTCCCTCACCCCCGCCAAAAAAATAAATAAAAAGAAATAAAGAAATACATACAATTAAAAGGCAATCATATCAAAGTATGCATGGAAAAACAAAGACTTAAAATTCAATGAATTCACCGAAACCAGTTTGGCTCAGTGGTAGAGCGTCGGTCTGCGGACTGAGGGGTTGCGGGTTCGATTCCGGTCGGGGGCATGTATGTTGGTTGTGGGCACATCCCCAGTGGGGGGTGTGCGGGAGGCGGCTGGTCGGTTTCTCTCTCATCGACGTTTCTGGCTCTCTATCTCTCTCCCTTCCTCTCTGTAAAAAATCAATAAAAATATATTTAAAAAAAATTTTCAATGAATTCAAGATTATGAAAACTATTATCACTGGTGCTAAATCTGACCCTTTTAATGGGTTACTTTGAATCCTTGCCTTAACACCGTTGAGAAATGCCAATTGTGGCATGTGCAGTAGCCAGGTATTGCAAAGTTATAACTGTCTGGACTG
Source organism: Pipistrellus nathusii (assembly GCA_963693515.1). Classification (NCBI taxonomy): domain Eukaryota; kingdom Metazoa; phylum Chordata; class Mammalia; order Chiroptera; family Vespertilionidae; genus Pipistrellus; species Pipistrellus nathusii. The sequence continues at coordinate 40,008,937 of OY882872.1, read as the reverse complement.
TGAGAAAAACCAAAAGATGAATTTATGCTATATATACTAACGGAACACCAGACAGAAACCCAAATAATAAGAACCCAACCTCAGAACAGAGGCAGAGGGTAGGCCAGGAGCCAACTGCTAGGGTGCCACCAAAACATTGCTGTGGTGTGCAGGACCCAGTGTACTTTTGTATTCCAACTCATGTTTGTTTCCCTGAATTGCTTTTTGCAGGTTTCCTCTTCCAGATACAGTTTTTAAACGTTATATATTTTCTTCCCTTGACTGATTTAACAAACGAGAGCTGAATACATATACAAAGTGCTCATCAATGTTTTGGTTTTCTTTAAATATATTTTATTGATTTTTTTACAGAGAGGAAGGGAGAGAGAGAGCTGGAAACATCAATGAGAGAGGAACATCAACCAGCTGCCTCTTGCACACCTCTATTGGGGATGTGTCCGCAACCAATGTACATGCCCTTAACCGGAATCGAACCTGGGACCTTTCAGTCCTCAGGCCGAAGCTCTATTCACTGAGCCAAACCGGTTTTGGCAAGTGCTCATCAATGTTAAGGTTGTGTAGGTTCAGCAGCAAACACGCTCCCTGCCCTCATGCCCTCACCGCGCTTGTGTAGTCTCAGAACCATCGGGATATGTTGAGCCGTGGCTGAAACATTCCCTTTATGAAACAAAGGTTTTCCTTCTTCTGAGAATGGATGAAGTTTATCACCGGCATGGCTTCTGTGATGGATTCTAAAGTATGACCTTGACTTGAAGCGCTTACCGCATACCTCACACTTGTAAGGCTTCACTTTTGTGTGAACTTTCTGATGAGACTGTAGATGTGAAAGCTGAGTGAAAAGTTTACCGCACACATCACATTTGAATGGTTTCTCTCCGGTGTGGAGTCTCAGATGAAGTTTAAGGTGTGAGGCCCTGCTCAAGTGCTTACCACACACCCAGCATGTGTAGGGTCTCTCTCCGGTGTGGATGCTCCGATGCACTTCAAGATCCAAGCTTGTCTGGTAGCTCTTCCCACACTCCTCACACTTGAATGGCTTTTCCCTTGTGTGGGCTTTCAGGTGAGCTTGTAGGTATGCCTTCCGACCGAATCTCTTCCCACACACTTCACATCGGAATGGTTTTTCTCCACTGTGGACTCGCTGATGGGCCAGAAGATGTGAGGCCCATCTGTAGCTCTTCCCACATTCCTCACAATTATAGGGTTTCTCTTCCGTGTGAATCCTCTGATGGTAATAAAGATCTGCCTTGGAGTAGAAGCCCTTTCCACACCTGTCACACTTGTGCGATTTCTGTCCCGTGTGAACGTTCTTGTGGGTATGAAGATGTGAGCACCAACTGAAGCACTTCCCACACTCGTCACATTTGTACGGTTTCTCTCCCGTGTGGACTACACAATGGCTGTTAAGTGCTGACCTCTGACGGAAGTTCTTCCCACATATGTCACATTTGAACGGCTTCTCCCCAGTGTGGACTCTCTGATGATTGTAAAGATGGTAAGCATGAAGGAAGGTCCTCCCACATTCCTCACACTTATAAGGTTTCTCTCCCGAGTGTAGTTTGCAGTGGTCACTAAGTGTTGCCTTACGACTGAAGCCTTTCCCACACTGCTCACATTTAAATGGCTTTTCTACAGTGTGGACTCGCTGATGGGTTTGCAGACGTGAGCTCTGACTGAATTCCTTTCCACACTTATCACACTTATAGCATTTCTCTCCCAAGTGAACTCTCTGATGGATACGGAACGCTGAGCTGTAAAAGAAGCTTTTCCCACACTCCCCACATGTATGAGACTTCCCTCCTGCGTGTATTTGTTGAGGAAGGTCAAAGTTGAAGACATCACAAAAGAATCTGTTACATTCGTTTCCCCAGTGAGGTGCCTGGCCTGTGTGAGTTATAGACAGTCCTGCCCCAGCCTGGCTGGTTGAATCTTTATGGTTAGGGAACTGAGAACTCTTTATCATGGAGTCTTGACTCCTGATTAGGTCACTTGCAATGTGTTGCCATATTTGCCAGCAGGAAAGTTCTTCATATTGTTCTGGATCTGGAACAGTGTCCATCTCAGATTGGATCTTGCCTCCTATAAGAGAGAATTTAAAGATGTGGATAAATGAAGACTTTGTACAGGGTCTTCAAGATTTCACACATAAGGTGGAGCATGAGATTTCAATAAATCCAGAGTATTCACTATGTCCTTTGGATATGTGTCATGGTATCTGGTTTACAGAAACTAAGTAGTGGTCCAGCAGGTTCTTCTCCACTAAGCATCAATGAAACAAATTTAGAACTACACCAAGTTTCCTATGTATATAGGTATAACTTAAAATAAAAGATTTCATAACAAATATAGTAATATGATACATGTTAATCAGCTGCTGTTTCTATTGAATTTTATAATCAGTGTAAAGTCTTCAATAGAAAATTATGAAGCAAATATATACATATTGAAGTATGAATCAAATTTTAAGGAAAAGCAGTAACATATTGAATACTTTGTATATTTGGATTTACATTACGGTATACATCCTTACATTAGAGATCTTAGCCAAAAAGGGACCTGGTGTTTGCCTTCCATTTCTGAGAGAGAAGCTCTAAGCATGTGAAATGCCATGACTGGAAAGATATGAGGGTCTGGGGCCACACTGGCTGGTATAATAATTTGATTTTGGAATGAGGCTAACAACTCCAGAAAGATCAAATTGTGATTGTCGATAAAGCTTTCCATTACCTGGTGGTATAAATCAAGAGCCAGAATAACCTCAAAAAACTATTCAAGGTATACTGACCATGTGATGGAACCCCATTGCACTGAGGCTTAGGTGAGGTTCCCTGATTGCCAATACCCTGTGTAATTTCACACCTTTTTAAAAATGTATATTTTATTGATTTTTTACAGAGAGGAAGGGAGAGGGATAGACAGTTAGAAACATCGATGAAAGAGAAACATTGATCAGCTGCCTCCTGCACATGCCATGCTGGGGATATGCCCACAACCAAGGTACATACCCTTGACAGGAATTGAACCTGGGACCCTTCAGTCTGCAGGCCAACGCTCTATTCACTGAGCCAAACCAGTTAGGGCCAAAGTCACATGCTTAACACCAAAACATTCTAGGTAAACTTTCCTGGAAAATTAGGTTCCCAAGGCATACTCTCCCAGGAATCAGAAGCAGTGTTTTTCAAACATTTTTTTAAATGACCACTTTGAAGAAATGCCATTTGTCAAGACCCATACAGGTGGGTTATCTCCGGAGCACCCCTGCCTTCTTCCCTCCCAGGTATGCATCCGTCCTTTTCTCTCCTAGACCCTCCCGGTCCCCACAAGACTTGCGACAGGGGCACAACGACAGCACAGCTCATCCTGGGCTCATCCCCGGACCCTGCTTTCGAGGCCCCCTTTCCTCTGGCTTTTCAGTGAGCTGACAGCAGCCCCACCTTTTGAGGCTCATTTCTTCCCTACAGCACTGCCTTGGCTCTCTCCTGCTGCTTCTACCCTAAGTCGTTCTTTTGTTCCACTGTCCCCAGCTTTAGTAAACATACTGTCAAGATAAAATTTTAAAAAGAGCCATACATGCCCTAACCGGTTTGGCTCAGTGGATAGAGCGTCGGCCTGCGGACTGAAGGGTCCCAGGTTTGATTCCAGTCAAGGGCATGTACCTTGGTTGTAGGCACATCCCCGGTGGGGGTTGTGCAGGAAGCAGCTGGTCGATGTTTCTCTCTCATCGATGTTTCTAACTCTTTATCCCTCTCCCTTCCTCCCTGTAAAAAAATCAATAAAATATATATTTAAAATTTCTAAACAAAAAAAAAAAAATCCCAAAAACTGAGAGTAGAGCCCTGTGGACGGCTCAGTTGGTTGGAGCATTGTCCTGTACACCAAAAGGTTGCAGGCTCGAGTCCTAGTCAGGGCCCATACCTAAGTTTTGGGTTCAATCCTAGATAGGGGTGCATGTGGGAAGCAACCAACCAATGTTTCTCTTTTTGTCTAAAAATCAATAAAAACATATCCTTGGGTGAGGATTAAAAAAATTTTTTTTGAGAATAGGTCTCATTTGGTTTTAAAACTCATGATAAGAGTCAAAAATTGATAAGACAGAGCAGTATACTGTGCATTTATAATTCCTTAACAAAACACAAACTTCCCTGTTGATAAAAACCAAAATAATTCACTCGCTGTGTCCACTACATAATAGAAAAGTCAGACCCCAGAACTCAGGGGACCATTACAAGGACTCCAAAGCTTTGAACACCCAAGGATGCACAGCTACTCCTGGGAGCTGACGTTCCGTCACAGAGCGCCCGTCCTCACCCACGGAGACCAGGTTCCGGAAGTTCTCCATCATCACATCCCGGTACAGCTTCTTCTGGGCAGCGTCCAGCAGCCCCAGCTCCTCCTCCGTGAAGATCACAGCCACGTCCTGGAAGGTCACTTCCTCCTACGGCACCAAACGCATGTCAACTCAACCAGCACTGAGCAGGTGCTATCTGCTTGTGTGTTCTTCTAAAGAGAATGGCTAACATTCCTTGACCCTTGCTTGGTTTCCTGGGCGACTTAAGCAGGTTTCTCAGTTTCTACGTATTTAAGTGAAACATGAGGTCAAGAACCTCCTTATCCAGCCGAAACTGGTTTGGCTCAGTGGATAGAGCGTCGGTCTGCGAACTGAGAGGTCCCGGGTTCGATTCCAGTCAAGGACATGTACCTTGGCTGCGGGCACATCCCCGGTAGGGGGTGTGCAAGAGGCAGCTGGTCGATATTTCTCTCTCATCGACATTTCTAGCTCTCTATCCTTCTTCCTTCCTGTCTGTAAAAATCAATAAAATAAAATAAAATAAACCTCCTTATCCAGTAGCTCGAAGGAGTAAGTGCCTGGCATATCCAGCAAGACTGGACTTTTACTTTTTTTATTGATTTGGGAGAGAAATACCAAATTGTTGTTACACTTACTTATGCATTCACTGGTTGCCTCTTGTATGTGTCCTGGCCAGAGATCGAACTCGCAACCTTGGTTCATTGGCACAATACTCTAACCGACTGAGCTATCTGGCCAGGGCAAGACTAGGCATTTTAAAAAAAATATCTTTATCCAGGCGCAGCCACTGCAGGGACGATCTGGGAACCCAGCTGCCTGGGCTACAGTTTCCGCCCCAGCATCTTCCTGCAGCTCGTCTCGTGTGACCCACGGCTTCCCACTGTGGCTCTCAGCCCAAGACGTGGGGAACGTGAGGGGCTGCGGGGCCACGTGCACCCGGCTGCCAGGAGGCTCAGGACAGAGTCCGGGCTCGGCCTCTCCCCTTCGGTCCAGGAGGCAGCCCCTCCGCAGGCCTCGGCTGCCGGAGTCGGGAGAAAGGTGTGCGTCTCCTCAACTCTAAGGGAGCCGATGAGGCTTGCAACCAGGGCAGCAACGGGCAGTGACAGTTCATCTCCGGCAAACCCCCTGAGCCTGTCCCCATGGCCCCTTTTCTCTGACGTCTTAGTGAGCCAAAGCAGACCAGCCTACACTCATTTCCCCAGCCTGTCCTTTGTTTCATTGTCCTGAGCTTTAATAAACGTCTTCTAAAATTAAATATATATATTTCTATACATATTTTTTAATTCATTTTTAAAGAGATAGGAGAGGAGAGGGAGAAAGAGAAACATCCATGTGAGAGCGAAACATCGGTCAGCTACTTCCTGCACCCCACCTCCCCATCCCCCTTACTGGGTATGGAGCCAGCAACTTGGGCATGTGGCCTGACCAGGAGTCGAACCAGCAACCTTTTGGTGCCCAGGACCATGCTCAACCAACTAAATCACACCATCCAGGGCAAGAGTGGAATCTTTAACCACGGTTATACCTTAGGATATAACTGCAGGCAACCAAGATACCCTTCGGGTGGTGACTGGATAAACTGTGATACATCCAGACTAGAGTATGATTTAGTGCTAAAAAGAAATGAGCAATTAAACCACAAAAAGACATGGAGGTAATTTTAATGCATAATGCTAAGTAAAAGAAGCCAGTTTGAAAGGTTACTTATGACATGACATTCCTCTCCTCTTCCCTCGATTCCACTCTCTTTATAAAATAATCAATGGGAAAATATCCTCAGGTGAGGATTAACAGGGAAAAAAATAGGTGAGGCTGTGCATGTGTGAGGGCAGGAGGTATAGGGAAATCTGTGTATCTTCTACTGGATTTTAATGTGAATGCAAAACTGCCATAAAAAATAGTCTATTATTTAAAAACATACACACAAACATAAGGTTATATATTACTTTGAAAAAAGAATTATTATATGCAGGAATAAATGCAGATTAATAGCCTAGCTGGTGTGGCTCAGTGGTTGAGCAGCGACCTATGAACCAGAAGGTCACTGTTCCATTCCCTGGGCATATGCCCAAGATGTGGGCTTGATCCCCAGTAGGAAATCACTCATCATTGATGTTTCTCTCTCTCTCTCTCTCCCTCCCTCTCTCTCTCTCTCTCTCTCTCCCTCCCTCCCTCCCTCCCTCCCTCCCTCTCTCTCCCTTCCTCTCTGAAACCAATAAAAATATATTTTAAAAAGAGTAGATGAGTACGTAAAAGACATGTAGGATCTGACTCAGACATAGGAAAAATAGAATCTAGCCCTTCCTGAGTGAAAATCTCCAACAATATTTGTGCCTATTGTGCTATGACAGATTTGAATATTCTATCTATAAAATTCAGAGGGGCATGTATCAATGCACTTTTTCAAAATTTAGCTCTTAGTATGTTGAGGACAAAACATAGGCATGTTATTTGGAGAATTAATTTTTTTGGAGAAAAAAGTTGCAGGTAGGAAAATCGTCACTGCAATGTTACTTAAAACAACAAAACTCCTAAACCACCTTAATGTCGATGAGTGGTAAGTAGTTAAAAATTAAAAAGTGTGTCGATAATAGAAATACTAATCATAAAAAGTAAATGTTATGTGACATTAAAAAGCCCTATTTAATATTAGATGTAATTGTGAGTATTAATTAAGCTATGGCTACAAGAGAAAGAGAATATGGGGAAAAAATGGTTAATGTCCCAGCAGCAAAGTAATAAAGTTGGAGAACTTGTGGTCATTTCTATTAATTTGTCCAAACATTTTTGAAGTAAAATGAAGCATGACAAAATAAAACCAACACTAAAAGCAAATACAAAGTAAACAGGTCTTTAAATGCCTGGTGTTCTCCTTGAGTCATCTCAAGCACGTGATCTGAGTAGTGAGACTGAATTTTAACAGTAAAAAGGGTGAAGCATATGCACCTTAAATGTGGTCATTCTTTTCTTATTTCTGCAAATGTAGGTTCCTGACTGAGATATGGAGAGTCCTGGCAGGCAGACCTGTGCCTGGTAGTGTCTGAAAGACAGAAAACGGACATGAAAGGGTGACCAGGGTGTTGCTCCGCTCCATCAACACTTACTGTGTATTAGCCAAGGAGCCCTTCTTGAGGTGGCTGCTGCTGTCCACAGCTTGGCGAAATCTCAGCATGGCCTCCATTCCCGCACCACACACACTGACACCATCTCCAACACAAATGAGATTCTGGTATGATACAAACTGGGACAAAAGAATGTCCAGAGGAAGGATCATCCCTGGGGCAGCAATATATGGGTTCAAATCCTAGTTCAGCACCTCACTGAGATGGGTTGTCTTGGGCAAATTAATAACATCTCTTTTCCTAAACTGTGTCATATATGCAACTGAGAGAATATTAGTTCCAATTTAATTGAACTCTTCAGAGCTGGAAAAACTTTAAATACTAAAAGGATTTCATAATTTTATAGCTATAGTAAAAAAGATGTATTTTTTTCAAATTTATAGAAAAGATGCCTTTATTAACCATTTTTAAATTTAATAAATCTTTATTATTCAGATTATTACAATTGTTCCTTTTTCCCCTCATAGCTCCCCTCCACCTGGTTCCCACCCCACCCACTGCCCTTTCTACCCCAACACTGTCCTTATCCATAAGTGTACGATTTTTGTCCAGTCTCTTCTCACACTCCACACACCCCTTTCCCCCCGAGAATTGTCAGTCCACTCTCTTTCTCTGCCCCTGATCCTATTATATTCACCAGTTTATTCTGTTCATCAGATTTTTTATTTACTTGATTTTTAGATTCACTTGTTTATGAATATGTATCTGTTGTTCATAATTTTTATCTTTACCTTTTCTCTTCTTCCTCTTCTTAAAGCATTTCATATATTGATTTGGTGGTGATGAACTGTAGCTTTTTCTTATCTGTGAAGCTCTTTAGCTGACTTTCAATTCTGAATGATAGCTTTGATGGTTGTAGGTTCTTGCTGTTCATCACTTTGAATATTTCTTGCCACTCCCATCTGGCTTGCATAGTTTCTGTTGAGAAATCAGCTGACAGTCATATAGGTGCTCTCTTGTAGGTAACTAACTGTTTTTCTCTTCTGCTTTTAATATTCTTTGTCTTTTGCTCTTGGCATTTTAATTATTGGTGTGGTCCTCTTTGGATTCCTTTTGTTTGGGGTTCTGTGTACTACCTGGACTCGTAAGTCTATTTCTTTCACCAGGTGGGGGAAGTTTTCGGTCATTATTTCTTCAAATCGTTTTTTCAATATTTTGCCCTCTCTTCTTCTGGCACCCCCATAATTCTGATGTTGGTATGCTTAAAGTTGTCCAGAAGCTCCTCACACTATCTTCATATTTTTGGATCCTTTTTTCTTTTCTGCTTGAGTGTTTTTTGCTTCTTTGTATTTCAAATCTTTGATTTGATTCTTATGATCCTCTAGTCTGCTGTTAGATCTCTGTATAGTATTTTTTTATTTCAGTCAGTGTATGCTTATTTTCTAGTTGGTCCTTTTTCATATCCTTGAGGGTCTGGCTAAATTTATCAGCCTTTTCTAGGAAATGCTTGAAAAACTTTATAACCATGGTTTTGAACTATATCCAATCCTTTGCTTTCCTCCATTTCTTTCATTTGTGATCTGTTTCTTTGTCTCTACATTTTGGCTGCTTCCCTAGTTGATAGAGTGACTTTGTGTGCTAGGTGTCCTATAGGGCCCAGTGGCTCAGTCTCTCCAGTTACCTGAGGTGAACACTCTTGGTGCACACTTTTGTGGGCTGAGTGCACAGTCTTCTTGTAGTTAAGCCTTGATTGTTGTTAATATCACTGGGAGGAATAGACCTCCAGGCCAATTGGCTATGAGGATCAGCTGTTTCTATGCTGGTAGAACTTCTGTGCTGGAGACACCCTTATGAGACAAGACTTGCAAAAGTCTCTCTGCTCAGCTTGGATGGGGTGGAGTCTCACGGTGGAGTCTCAGGGCCGAGCAGACAGCATTGGTTTCCCCGTCAGCCCTGCCCTAAGAGGTCCCTGTGTCTTAATGTCCTACAGTAATCACTGCAAGCATTTCTGAGAGAAAGCCGCCCTCGAGTTTTGCCAGCTGCCAGACAGTCCAGTTTCTCCCCAAATGAGTATGGGTCCCCAGAGTCTTGCCAGGAACTGGAATTCAGCACAGTCAGGAGCTTCTGTCTCCTTCCTGCTTGAGAAAGTCAGATGCGTACTCAGTGCATGCATGTCTCAGTACCTCTGCCTTTTGCAGCTCCTTTGAGTCTCAGTGTGCTTTTCTCTTTCCTTTTAGTTGTAGAATTTCCACTCAGCCAGCTTTCCTGTGGTTCTGGATAATGTCCGTTTTGTCTTTTAGCTGTAGTTTTGAAATTATTGTGCAAGGCAGAAATTTGGGTGTTTACCTATGCCACCATCTTGTTTTCCTTTCAAAAAGATGGTATTTTAAATGTAAAATTGTTACAAAATGTGATCATTACCAAAAGACATTGTATAGTATCTGTACTTCTGAAGTGATTGTTCTTTTCTATGAAGGTCACTCATAACTTCTGAAAAATCTGTTGACTCTGCCTCACTGTCTTCTCTAATAATGTGTAATTTTAACAATCATTTTTAAATTACCATAGACAACTGTTTTATAAAAAATATATATATATATATATATATTTTCTAGTATCTGATAAGAAACACAAGATTCTGGAAAAGATTTGTGAAAAACAGTTTGGGCAGTTTCTCAAAAAGTTATTCCTAAAGTTACCAATCATCAAGCAATTCCACTTCTAGATATCTATCCAAGAGGAATGAAAACATATTTCCACACAAAAACTTACACCTAGCCGAAACCGGTTTGGCTCAGTGGTAGAGCGTCGGTCTGCAGACTGAAAGGTCCCGGGTTCGATTCCTGTCAAGGGCATGTACCTTGGTTGCGGGCACATCCCCAGTAGGGGGTGTGCAAGAGGCAACCAACTGATGTTCATCTCTCATCGATGTTTCTAACTCTCTATCCCTCTCTCTTCCTCTCTGTAAAAAATCAATAAAATATATTAAAAAACAAACAAACAAACAAAAAAAACTTACACCTAAGTGTTTATAAAACTGTTATTCATAAGAACCCCAAACAGGAAACAACTAAAATGTACACCTATGTGGGTGAATGGAGAGAAAGTGTAGTATATCCACAATAAAACATTCATGGGCAAAAAAAGGAATAAAATTATGATATATACTACAACAGTGGTCAACAAACTTATTAGTCAACAGAGCCAAATATCAACAGTATCAATGACTGAAATTTGAGAGCCAACTTTTTAAAACTTAAACTATATAGGTAGGTACATTGTTCTTAACTTAATTAGGATACTCCTAAGCTGGCCTTTGCTAAAAACTCAAGGGGCCAACCACTGTACTACAACATGATCTTGACACATTATATGTTAAAGAGCCAGTCTCCAAAGACCACATATTGTAGTATCCCATTTAAATAAAAGATTGAAAAATACAAAGACAGAAGTAAACTAGTGGTTGGTCTGAGATGTGAGAACGAGAATTAACTATATATGAGAATAAGCAGAGAGAAATAAGTTGGTGGTGTAAGTAAATGCTGGTACTCACATCCTCCCACAACCACTTCAAAGTTACAATTAAAATACAGAACCACCATCATTCAGAACCCCCTGAAATCTGGCTGAATGGAAGTCCTACAACTAGAAAAGTAAAGAAGAAAGTGCATCAAGACTGATAGGAGGGGTGGAGGCACAAAACAGGCTGGTCCGAGACACATGTGGTGTCTTTTTGTTTGTTTTTTACTCGGGAGGGATAGATATACTGGCTGAGGAGGTCTCCCGTGAGGAGCAAGGGGTCCCAGCCCCACATCAGACACCCACCCAGGGTTCCAGGGCTAAGAAGAGAAGACCCTGTATCTTTGGGGTGTAAAAACCACCAGGGATTATGGCTGAGTGATATGGAGGCTACTGGAGACCCAGGCAGTTGCTCTTAAAGGGCCAGCACTGGAGTTACACAGCCCCGCTCCCTCTGAGCTCCAGCGCTGGGCAGCAGCACTAGGGAAACCAGGCACATATGGGGAAGAACTAGATTGTCTGGCATTGGGGCAGGAACATGGGGCAGCTTTTTCCCAGACAGGGGTGCTCGCAGGGGTCATTGCTCCTATGCTGGGACCTCCCTCATTCCAGAGCTGACTGGCAGCCATATTTGAGTTTCCATCAGTGAGGCTCACACTCTTCACTCCACCCTGGTGATTCCCTGACACCCTGCCCCATCCAACTTGCAGCCCCACCCAAGTTGTTTGCAGTGGCTTTTCCATCTGAATGGCCTGTTCATGCTTCAGACTTTCCTAAAATCTCTCAAGAAGCAGCTTGTGTTAACATGCCCCATATCTATCAATAACATGCTCAAAACTTGGTACTAGCACCAGCCTGCCTTGTTTCAGTTTGGCCTAGCCTGGCACCTCCAAGCCCAATACTAATAGCAAATAGCAGCCATCTGCAGATCCCTCTGTAGCTCCTGCTGGGTGGCCCGAGGCAGTGGCTGACTTTGCACCTCTCAGAAGGCCCAGGAGCCAGTGTACCTGGTGGACAGCTTCAGACCATACCAGATTACAACTCTGCACATCACACACTCAAGGGGCAAACTCAGTGAACACCGAAGCCCCACCAAAGCAAGTCCTGCTCCTAAGAGTGTCTCCTGCACAGTAGCTCTTCTACTTTAGTCGCAGCTGGTCCTCACAGCCAATTGGCCTGGAAGTCTACTCCTTGCAATCAAGACTCAACTACAAGACTGTGCACACAACTCACACAGTAGCACACCTAAAGGGCCAGCTCAGGTACTGGGGAGGCTGAGTTACTGGGCCCTACAGGACACCTATTACACATGGCCAATCTACCAATTCCAGGAGACATAGCAACTCAAATTAATACACAGAAACAAACACAAGGAAGCAGCCAAAATGTGGCATAAAGAAACATGTGACAAATAAAAAGAATAGAAGAAATCTCCAGAAAAAGAACAAACTGAAATGGGAACAAGCAAACTACTAGGTACAGAGTTCAAAACAACGATTATAAGTTTGCTCAAGGATCTTAATGAGAGGTTCAAGACTTTCAAGGAACTTAATGAGAATTTCAAGGATCTTAGTGACAATTTTAAAGATATGAAAAAGGACCAGTCAGAAATTAAACATATACTATCTGAAATAAAGAATAATTTACAAGGATTCAACAGAAAGATAGAGGATTCTAGAATCAAATCAACATTTTGGAATATGAGAAAGCAAACAAACAAACAAAAAATCAAAAGAGCAAAAAGAATAAAAAAATATGAAAATAGTGTAAGGAACCTCTGGGACAACTTCAAGCGTACCAACATCAGAATTATGGGGTGCCAGAAGAAAGGGAACAAGGTACTGAAAACCTAAATGAAGAAATAATAACAGAAAAATTCCCCCACCTGGTGAAAGAAATAGACTTACAATTCCAGGAAACCCACAGAACCCCAAACAAAAGGAATCCAAAGTGGACCATACCAAGACACATCATAATTAAAATGCCAAGAGCAAAAGACAAAGAGAGAATATTAAAAGCAACAAGAGAAAAAGTTAGTTACCTACAAGGGAGCACCATATGACTGTCAGCTGATTTCTCAAAAGAATCTATGCAGGCCAGATTGGAGTGGCAAGAAATATTCAAAGTGATGAATAGCAAGAACTTACAACCAAGATTACTCTACCCAGCAAGGGTGACATTCAGAATTGAAGGTCAGCTAAAGAGCTTCACAGATAAGAAAAATCTAAAGGAGTTCTTCCTCACCAAACCAGTATTACATGAAATGCTGAAAGGTATTCTTTTTTTTTTTTTAAATATACTTTTTGATTTTTTACAGAGAGGAAGAGAAAGGTACACAGAGTTAGAAACATCGATGAGAGAGAAACATCGATCAGCTGCCTCCTGCACACCCTCTACTGGGAATGTGCCCGCAACCAAGGTACATGCCCTTGACCGGAATTGAACCTGGGACCTTTCAGTCCGCAGGCCGACGCTCTATCCACTGAGCCAAACCGGTTTTGGCTGAAAGGTATTCTTTAAGAAGAGGAAGAAGAAGAAGGTAAAGATGAAAATTGTGAACAACAAATACATATCCATCAACAAGTGAATCTAAAAATCAAGTGAATAAAAAATCTGATGAACAGAATAAACTAGTGAATATAACAGAATCAGGGGCATAGAAAGGGAGTGGATTGGCAATCCTCAGGGGGAAGGGGATGTTGGGTGGGGGGGAGAAGGACAAAAGTTGTACCTCTATCGATGAGGACAGTGAGGGGGGGGCGTAATGGCATGGGGTGTGGTGGGAACTGGGTGGAGAGAGCTATGTGGGGGGAAAAAGAGGAACAACTATAATAATCTTAACATAAAGGTTTTAAAATAAATAAATAATAAAAATATTTTTTAAAGGTTAAAAAAATAAATATGCAGAATAGAGCAAGAATAAGGAACTTATATTAGAACAAAGCAGCAGGTTGGGTGTTGCAAAGTCACATTCCTTAGAGGATGGCAAAGGTCCATCAGACAGCTGATCTAACCTAACTGGTGCTAATCCGGAGATTCCTGATGGACTAGTTTGAGATTCCACTTCTGGGAGTGCCGAAACTGTCGGTCTCAGTTTGGTGACAATTGACTCCCTTTGGGGCCCTGTCCTGTTTTTAAACATCTCCGTCCGAGAAATCAGAGGTGCACAGTGGTGCCTCCCTCACTCCCTCCTCCTTTCCAGCCAGACGTGGTTTGGAATTCTAGCTTCCCACAGAGATCAGAGAGAAACGCCTCGGGCACCGCAGACGGAGCTCTAAAGTTCACAGTCCAAACCCATCGGACTCCACGGTTTTCGGGACAATGAGCACTTCCCAAAGCTGAACAGCACTGGCAACAAGAAGCCACCACTCACCACCTGCTAAGAACTGCCTGGAGACTTTTTCTTTTACTCCCGCCGAAAACTTAAACCACTGCACTAATAAGGAAGACAGTAATGCCACCCCAGTCTCACAGAAAGACATCGGAGACAGAAATGTAGGTACTGCGTCCAAAGTTCTACCTGGGGAAAGCGCAGAGCAGGGCGGGTGGAAGGTGCGCGGCCCGGGGAGGCGGAGAGCCAGACCCAACCGTCCCACGCGCAGACGGGCTCCGCCGAGGGGAGCGCCTGCGCCCAAGCCCCGACACCCCGGCTTTCGGATACAGCCTCCTTCTCCTCAGGCGATGGCCGGCCGGCTTGTACCAGGATCCGGAGAAGTTGGGATGGCTGGGCGAACGCGGAGCCGACTTACCTCCAGAGCAGGGAACGCAGCCGGTAACCTGGACATCCAGGGAGGAAGCGCAAAGATGGAAATACACTTCCCAGAATTCCTCCGGCCGAGCGGTGCCTAAGCGGAAGTGCCCGCGTCGCTGCGGGACCAGTGGACTACATTCCCCAGAAAGCCACTCGCCTCAAGCGGAAGTGCTCGGTACTCTATGGAGATGGACCACCAGGACCGGGAAAGTCCTGGGAACAAAGTTCGCCCTGTCGCCCTCCAGGCGGTAACGTGGAAAACTACACTGAGGCCTAGTGTTTCCCTTTCCTGAACCCACCAGCAGGAATTTTCCGATAGGCATGACTTCCTGAAGTCTAAATGCCTTCAATGATTACAGAGCCACGAAATTAAAAATTAATCTCAAACTAGGAAATGTTCAATGTAGCAGGGGCAGTAGGGAGAAGGAAGGAGGGTAACCTTGAGTATAATCTTAACTGTATGAGAATTAAAGCTGGGTATTTGAAGAATGGGCGAGGTAGAATGTGGGATCCCTTAGCACGACTCGCATGGTTCGGGGTCCACTCAGGGTCCGGTTTCTGGAGAAGGCCTCACACTAAAATGAAGAGAAAGACTGGAAAAGAGTTAATTTGGGTTAAAGGGGGCCAGGCGGGAAGTCCACCTCTAGTGGGAAGAATAACCCCGCTCTGACCTTTTACCATTCCTTTTATTGAGATTCTGAGACAAAGACATCTCTTACGCAGGAAGTTCCAACAACAGAAAATCAATAAGAATTTACATATGATTAACAAATTAAAGTTGCCTCAACCACCACTATCTCAACTAGACAATGAGTTAATAGCTCTGACCATTCAGAGCCATCAAGGTTGGCTAGCTCTTTCTACAATTTACTACTAGTGACTCAACTTAGAGTCAATGAGTTACTAGCTCTGACCATTCAGAGCCATCAAGCCTGGCTAGCTCTTTTTACATTTTATTGCCAGTGACAATGTTAGGTTTCAGTTCCCGGCAGTAAAATGGTTTGGGAGAGGCAATGATGTGCAAAGAAGGTATTAACCTCTTATTCTTGACGTAGTGGTACCAGTGGTTTGATAGGTTATAATGCTACAATCAGGAATCACAAGTAAGGATATTACATTCTATTGGTCAATTAATTAAACTGATTAAATTATGCCAAAGCCGGTTTGGCTCAGTGGTAGAGCATCGGTCTGCAGACTGAAAGGTCCCAAGTTCGATTCCAGTCAAGGGCATGTACATTTGTTGCGGGCACATCCCCAGTAGGGGGTGTGCAAGAGGCAGCTGGTCGATGTTTCTCTCTCATCGACGTTTCTCTATCTCTCTCTCTTCCTCTCTGTAAAAAATCAATAAAATATATATTTAAAAAATAATAAAATAAATTAACTTGAGATATCACTACATTCTCACAAGAAAAGCTAAAAGGAACTTAAAAGACAAAACAACAATTTTAAAAAGAAACTTAGCAAAATGCCAAGACTGTTGCCCTGGCCAGCTTGGCTCAGTGGATAGAGCATTGGCCTACTGACTGAAGCGTCCCAGGTTAAATTCTGGCCAAGGGCACATGCCTTGGTTGCAGGCTCCATCCCCAGTAGGGGGTGTATAGGAGGCAGCCAATCAATGATTCTCTCTCATCATTGATGTTTCTGTCCCTCCTTCCCCCTTCCTCTCTGAAATCAATAAAGATATATATATATATTTTTTTAATTTATTATTATTTTTTTAAATGCCAAGACTGTCACACTGTGGATTAAAAGGGACCACGTGCTAATCTGACAAGCTCAGAGAAGCCTGCCTGGGGCACTTGCAAACTCAGAGACCAAAAGTAACCACAAAGGATGGTCTGAAATGAACACTTTTGTAGTCATGTCCTGGGCCAGCATCTTCCCTGACAAAGGTCTTTACCCTAATGGAGCCTGTCTATTGTCTTTTTGCATCTAGAATAACATATTGTTGGATGTCAAAGTCGTTTTCCTTTTTTTCCAGACCCCTCAAAGCATGGGCTCCTCCTCAAAAACCACAAATTCCCTCATTGTTATTGAGTTCATTGTTAATTGTTAATTATCCTATACCCACCTATGTAAAAGAAGTATGTGTCTATCATTTCACTTTTATCCAATCCCAGAAGTTTCTGCCTTGCTTTCTCCTGCCTTCCCAATCTATCAACAATGGATTTCATGTAACTCATGTAGGTCTCATCTTTTGATTGTAATGCATAAACTAAAGTACAAAACTGCCCTTCTCTGCAGCATTATCTCAATCTGAGATTTTGCTTCCCGGCATTTATTGATATTTTGGCTCAAATAAATTTACAAAAAATTTTTTCACAGGTTTAAATGTTTCTTATATTGACAACTAGAGACCCATTGCAGGAAGATTTCTGCAAGAATAGGGCTTCACTCCCTTCTCTGCTGCCTCACTCCCTTCTCCACCACTTTGCTCACTTTTATGGCACTTGGCTTCCTTCTAGACTGCCTTCAGTCTTTGCTCCTCACCTACATATGCAAAGTAACCAACATATTTGTTGTGTTAATTTGCATACACGCTCCTGATTGGCTGGTGGGTGTAGCAGAGGAATGGTCAATTTGTATGTTTCTCTTTTATCAGTGTAGATACTGTTCTTTGTAGTATAAGTTGGTACAACCATTTTAATTAATTTATTTTTAAATATATTTTTATTTATTTCAGATAGGAAGGGAGAGAGAGAAACATCAATGATGAGAGGGAATCATTGATTGGCTGCCTCCTGCACACCTCCCACTGGGGATCAAGCCTGCAACCAGAGCATATGCCCTTGACTGGAATCAAACCCAGGACCTTTTACTCTGCAGGCTGATGCTCTATCCACTGGGCCAAACCAGCCAGGACTACTTTGGAATATTTTTTAAAAATTATTGATTTCAGAGAGGAAAGGAGGGAGAGATAGAAACATCAATGATGAGAGAGAATGATTGACTGGCTGCCTCCTGCACACCCCACACTGAGGATCAAGCCTGCAACCCAGGCACGTTCTCTGACCAGGAATTGAACTGTGAACTCCTGGTTCATAGGTCAAAACTCAACCACTGTGCCATGCTGGCTGAGCTACTTTAGAACATTTTTAAGGGAAAGCTACTAACGCTAAAGATATTCATATGTATCTAAAACCGGTTTGGATAAGTGGATAGAGTGTCAGCCTGCAGACTGGAAGGTGCCAGGTTCGATTCTGTTCAAGGGCATGTATCTTGTTTGCAGGCACATCCCCAGTAGGAGTTGTGCAGGATGCAGCTGATCGATGCTTCTAGCTCTCTATCCCTCTTCCTCCCTCTCTGTAAAAAATCAATAAAATATATATTTTTTAAATAAAAATTAAAAAAATAAAGTGGAGGCAGGGACTAAGGCTAACTCTGGGTAGTTAGTGTCAAAACTGAACCGAATCTCTGGACATCCCGGCAGAGTTGGAGAATTGGGAAGTGGTGTGGGAATCCCCTCCCCTCTCCATATACACACATTTGGTGTCAGCAGTGTTGAGAGGAAACAGTTTAAAAGCTCAAACCCAATGCCCTTACCTTTGGCCATGTTAAATAGACCTCAGGGAATCTGCCAGTTCCTATTAAATTTGTAAACACCCACCAAGTCCCATAAGAGAAGGTATTAAGGAATTATGACCTTTTCATTGTTGTTGTTAATCCTCACACAACGATATTATTCCATTGGTTTTTAGAGAGTGGAAGGGAGGGGGAGAGACACACAGAGAGAAACATCGATGTGAGAGAGACACATATTGTATTAGGCTACTGACATCTCAAGGTGGTCCCTTGAAAGGAAGCTCTGTCTGCGGGTGGGCCAATAATACAGGAAAATACTCCAGAAAAATTCAACAAATAAAACAATAGTCTATGATTTCATTTAACTACTAAGATATTCCAAGAGATTTCCTGAATCCCCATTGATTTCTTCTGGCTCCTTTTGCTGGCTGAATTAACATTATCTGGCCCCACATTACCTTCCAGAAAGCTATCATAATTGCTTTGGGTCAACTTTGCAAATGTGGTCTCTTTCAAATATAAGTTTATTTATAAGAAAACCTAGATGCCTGGCCCATGTAGCTAAAAAGGCATCTATCTGATCAATATGTCTCTCTGACATAGATATTTTTCTCTCTCCCTGTCTCCTTTCCACTCTCTCTAAAAATCAATGGAAAAAATATCCTCATGTGAGGATTAACAAAAAATTGTCTATACAGAAAGACCCAAGGAATCTACACAACAGTTATTTTAACTAATATGCAAGTTTGGCAAGAATGTGGGATATAAGGTCAACATAAAACAGTCCACTGAATTTCTATATACTACCAATGAACAATTTGAAAAATAAGTACTGTTTAATTTGACACCAGAAAACATGGATAACTTAAGTATAAATCTAATAAAATATGTGTGGAATCTATATGCTGAAAACTACAAGTTACTGGTGAAAGAACTTAAAGGAGTCCTTAAAGGCAGGACATACAAAAAAACTGTAAAAAATCAAGACCAAGAAAATAATTCACAAAAGGGAATAGGATATATGGGAAATCAAGGACAAATAAAGAAGCCCTGGCAGATTGCTCAGTGGTTAGAGCATTAGCTCTTGGACCAAAGGGTCATGGATACAATTCCCAGTCAAGGGCACATACCTGAGTTGCAGGTTCAATTCACGCCCATGGGAGAGGCAGCTGATCAATATGTCTCTCTGACATAGATATTTTCCTCTCTCCCTCCATCTCTTTTCCACTCTCTCTAAAAATCAATGGAAAAATATCCTCATGTGAGGATTAACAACAAAAAAGAACAAGAAAAGAACCCACAAAAGAAAATAGAGTAAATGAACAGCAAACATTCACATATAAAAATGCTCATCATAGAAACTAGAAAAATATAACAAGACCAAAATTAGATAGCACTATAAACTGTAGACAATGCCTGGGAAAGCATCTAAGCAAAGGTCATCGGCCCAGACCAGCAATGTCAGCAAAGCCATGTCCTGGAAACATACCTGGCCAAAGGCAGGAATGTTGTCAGTCCTGACCTTTAGCTCAGGCACCAGGGGCGGACACAATTATCCAGGCTCAGCCAGGCCTGAGAAGCCTCAAGAATGAAGAATTGAAGCTTAATCTTTAAAGCATGACTTTAACATAATTTCCATGGTGTCATACTGTATAGAATAAGCACACTATCCTAGCTCTGGGTCACTGTCTCTCCATCCGAGAACAGTGTCCCTCCTGGTCCCAGCTTTACTTAATGTCTCTGTGTCTGTCTCTTTCCTTTTTTCAATCCCCAGTTGCCTCTACTCAGATATTGTTCACTCTCAAGCCATGCTGGATGCAGCTAAACAAAACAAAACAAAACAAACACCATAATAAAGTAATTGAAATGCTAAAAATAAAACTCTGATATGCACTGATGGTGGGAATGCAAAATGTTATGTCCATTTTATTTTTTAACATTTTATTAATTTCAGAGAGAAAAGGAGAAGGAAAGAGAAACTATTGAGAGGGAATCATTGATCAGCCCTCTCCTGCATGCTCCCCACTGGAGAATCGAACCTGCAACCCGTGCATGTGCCCTTGACTGGAATCGACCCGGGTCTCTTTAGTCCACAGGCTGACGCTCTATCTACTGAGACAAACCAGCTATGGCTGGTATGTCCATTTTAAAAAAGTTTGTCAGTTTTTCATAAAGTTAAACCTAATCTTACCTACAACCAACAAATAAAATTTACATTATTACACAAACATATTTATATGTGAATATTTATATCTGCTTTCTTCATAAACACAAAAAACTAGAAACCCAAATGTCCTGGAAGTCATACATAGATAAACAAAGAATGGTATGCCCATACACAGAATACCACTCAGCAAGAAAAAGAATGACTACTGATGCATATATCAAGACTGATGAATCTCAGAAGCATTGTGAAGTGAAAGAAGCCAGACTACAAAGGTTACACAGAGTATGATTCCATATATATGGCATTCTAGAAAAGGTAACCTACACAAACAGAAAACAAGGCAGTGGTTGCTAAGTAAGTGGAGGTTGGGTGTGATGGGAAGAGGGGGTGACTGCAAGAGTACAAAGGAATTTTGTGGTGTGGTGTGGTGGAATTGTTAAATGTCTTGGCTGTGGTGGAAATAATCCTATATGATAAAGATATAATATGCTAATTAGGCCAAACAGCAGAATGATCGTCCGGGACAACCTTCCAGACGAAGCTGGGGCTGAAAAGGGATGTGAGGGCCCAGCCCCTTCATGTGTTAGGCCTCTAGTATGATAATAACACAAAATGATACCAAAACACAAAATGATACATCAAACATTCCACTTTACTGCATATAAATTATTTCTTAATTTAAAAAAAGAATGGTAGCTTACTAGATTTTCATAGATGCCTTTTATCTCACTGAGGACTTATCATGAAGGAATGCTTAATTTTGTCAAATATTTTCTCTGAATTGAGATGGTCATGTATTTGATCAAAAGAATCGAGACACAAAAGAGTACATATTGAACTTATATGAAGCTCAAGGACGGACCTAACTAATCTATGGCACAAAAATCATAATTGTTGCCATTGGAGATCAGAGTGACTGAAAATGTATACAAGGAAATATTCTGGTTTAAGATAAATATTGTATATAATAGAAGTCCGGTGCACAAGTGAGATTCCTGCACTGAGGGCCGGGGGGTCCCTCAGCTCAGCCTGAGCTGTCTCGCAGTCCAGGTCCCCTCGGGGGAGGTCCACCTGCCGGCTTCTGACATCCCTCTTGCAGTCTGGGGCTCTCACTCCTTACAACCTGCCTGCAGTGATGCGGGAGGCTCCTGCCACTGCCACTGCCACTGCGCTCGCCAGCCTGCAGTCACCAGCTGTGAGTCCGGCTTCCGGCTGAGCAGTGCTCAGGAGGTAGCGCCCTGACCACCAGGGGGCAGCTCCTGCATTGAGCATCTGTCCCCTGATGATCAGTGCACATGATAACAACCAGTCATTCCACCATTCAGTCGATTTGCATACTATGCTTTTATTATATAGGAATGGCCTTGGAGATTACTCAAGTGTACACCTTTGTTAAGTCATAAAACTATAAACTTGAGATTTTTTAAAAAATCTGTATTGATCAGATTATTATTTTTAAAAAATATATTTTATTGATTTTTTACAGAGAGGAAGAGAGATAGAGAATTAGAAACATCGATAAGAGTCATCGATCAGCTGCCTCTTGCACACCCCCCACTGGGGATGTGCCCGCAACCAAGGTACATGCCCTTGACCGGAATCAAACCCGGGACCTTTCAGTCCCCAAGCTGATGCTCTATCCATTGAGCCAAACCAGTTTCGGCTATTGTTCAGATTATTACAATTGCTCCTCAACCGCCCCCACCTCCACAGCTCCCCTCCACCCAGTTCCCACTCCACCCCATACCCTTAAACCCCCAACTGTCCTAATCCATAGATATACCATTTTTGTCCAGTCCTTTACTGCACCCCCCAAAATCCCCTTCCCCGAGAATTGTCAGTCCATTTCCTTTCTCTGCCCCAGACTCTATTATATTCATCAGTTTATTCTGTTCATCAGGTTTTTTATTCACTTGATTTTTAGATTCACCTGTTGATAGATATGTATTTCTTGTCACTTGGTTGTTCATAAATTTTACCTTTACCTTTTTTTTCTTCTTCTTCCTCTTCTTAAAGAATATCCTTCAGCCAAAACGGGTTTGGCTCAGTGGATAGAGCGTCGGCCTGCTGATGGAAGCGTCCTGGGTTCGATTCCAATCAAGGGCATGTACCTTGGTTGCAGGCACATCCCCAGTAGGGGGTGTGAAAAAGGCAGCTGATTGATGATTCTCTCATCTCTATCCCTCTCTCTTCCTCTCTGTAAAAAATCAATAAAATATATTAAAAAAAAAAAAAAGAATATCCTTCAGCATTTCATGTAATACTGGTTTGATGGTGATGAACTCCTTTAGCTTTTTCTTATCTGTGAAGCTCTTTAGCTGACCTTCAATTCTACATGTTAGCTTTGCTTGTAATCTTGGTTGTAAGTTCTTGTTATTCATCACTTTGAATATTTCTTGCCACTCCTGTCTGGCTTGCATAGTTTCTATTGAGAAGTTAGCTGATAATTCTATGTGTACTCCTTTGTAGGTAACTAACTGTTTTTCTCTTGCTGCTTTTAATATTCTCTTTGACTTTTGCCCTTGGCACTTCAATTATGGTGTGTCTTGGTGTGGTCCTCTTTGGATTCCTCTTGTTTGAGGTTCTCTGTGCTTCTTGGACTTGTAAATCTATTTCTTTCAGCAGGTGGGGGAAGTTGTTGGTCATTATTTCTTCAAATAGGTTTTCAATGTCTTGTCCTCTCTCTTCTGGCACCCCCATAATTTGGATGTTGGTAGGCTTGAAGTTGTCCCAGAAGCTCCTTACACTATTTCATATTTTTGGATTCTTTTTACTTTCCTGGTTGGGTATTTTTTGCTTCTCTGTATTTCAAATCTTTGACTTGATTCATGGGATCCTCTAGTCTACTGTTGGATCTCTGTATATTATTCTTTAATTCAGTCAGTGAATGCTTAATTTCTAGTTGGTCCTTTTTCATATCCTCGAGGGTCTTACTAAATTTCTCGGAGGTTTCTAGAAGATTCTTGAGTAACCTTATAACTATAGTTTTGAACTCTATATCCAGTTGTTTGCTTTCCTCCATTTCTTTCCTTTGTGACATGTTTCTTTGTCTCTGCATTTTGGCTGCTTCCCTGTGTTGATAAAGTGGCTTTGTGTGCTGAGTGTCCTATAGGGCCCAGTGCTCAGCCTCTCTAATTACCTGAGGTGGACACTCTTGGTGCACTCCTCTGTGGGCTGTGGGCACAGTCTTGTTGTAGTTAAACCTTAATTGTTGTTGGTATCACTGGAGGAATAGACCACCTGGCCAATTGGTTGTGAGAACTAGCTGTGTTTACAATGGGAGAACTGCTGTGCTGGAGACACCCTGATGGGGCATGACTTGCTTTAGTGGGGCTTTGGTGCTCACTGAGTCTACCTCTTGATTGTTTCATTGTGAAGAATTGTAATCTGGATGATCTCTCCCTGACCACTGGGTACACTGGCTGTTGGATCTAAAAGGAGGTGAAGTCAGCCACTGCCTGAGGCCACCCAGCAGGAGCTACTGAGAGATTTGCAGATTCCTCCTCTCTGTTTGGGGTTTAGAAGTGCCCAGATGAGGCCCAGCTGTAAAGCAATGCAGGCTGCTGTCCAATCTTAGTCCTTCTTTTGGAAGTTTTGGCACTAATTGACCCAGAAGCAGTTAGGCTTTAGATTGCAAAAGAACAGGCCATTCA
Organism: Pipistrellus nathusii; assembly: GCA_963693515.1. NCBI lineage: Eukaryota > Metazoa > Chordata > Mammalia > Chiroptera > Vespertilionidae > Pipistrellus > Pipistrellus nathusii. The sequence goes on along the minus strand of OY882872.1, from coordinate 39,984,954 downwards.
TATGCAAAAATCTCTGCTCACTGTTTGGGTGGGGCAGGAAATCATCAGTGTGGAGCAAACAGCAATGGTTGCCAGTAAGCCCTGCCTCTGAGAGGTCCCCAGGTATCTGTTTCCCCTGACCCTGTGCAGGAATGATTGCTGCAAGCATCTCTATGAGAAAGCTGCCCTTGTGTTCCTGCCCCAATGCCAGACAGTCTAGTTTTCCCCCGTATGAATCTGGGTCCATAAGACTTGCCCGGAACTGAAGTTTAGAGCAATCGGGAGCTTGTATCTCCCTCCTGGCTGAAAGAGACAACAGCTTACCCAGTTGCCAGCCCATTTCCCCACACGCCTCTGTACCTTGGCACTTCTGCCCCTCCTACCCATCTCAATTTGCTTTTCTCTTTCCTTCTAGTTATAGAAGTTCCACTCCACCAACCTTCCCGTGGTTCTGGATGATATCATTCTGTCTTTACTTATAGTTTTGATGTGGTTGTGTTAGGCAGTAAGTACAGGTGATTGCCTATGCCACCATCTTTGTTCCTTCCTAACCTTGAGATTTTTACTTCAAATTATAATATGCATGCAAATTTCAATTGTTAGCATACAAAAGTGATGGTCATACCAACTGAAAGGATTTCTGGACCTACTAATAGTTTGCAACCCTCAATTTGATAAACGCTAGTTCACAGGAACTGCAGATTGGTCAATGTGCCCATGTGTCTAATTTAAATGTCCTCCAAGCCTTGCAGAATTCCTCTTTTAAGTACAAACTTATATAAATATTTATGGATGAACTGAATAGAAATTTCAAATATGGCTGTTTTCTTTTATGCATTTAACAATTACTGGCCCTGACCAGTGTTGTTCAGTGGTTTGAGCGCCAGCCTTAGAACTGAAGGGTCTCGGATTTCTTTCTTTCTTTTTTTAACAGAGTGGAAGGGATAGGGATAGAGAGCTAGAAACACCAATGAGAGAGAAACATTGACCAGCTGCCTCCTGCACACCCCCTACCAGGGACGTGCCCACAACCGATGTACATGCCCTTGATCGGAATTGAACTTGGGACCTTTCCGTCCGCAGACCGACGCTCTATCCACTGAGCCAAACCAGTTTGGGCTCGGGTTTGATTCTTGGTCAAAGCCATGTACCTGGATTGCAGGTTCCATGTGTGGGAGGCAACCAATTGACACGTCATTCTCACATCAATCTCTCTCTCTCTCTCCTTCCTTTCCTAACACTCTCGCTAGAAAATCAATGGGAAAAATTACTGAACACCCACAAGGTGTTAAGCACTAAAAAGGTTGTGTAGATTTGGCAGTCAACAAAGTTGCTACCCTCTTTTTTTTTTTTTTTTTAAATATATTTTATTGATTTTTTACAGAGAGGAAGAGAGAGGAATAGAGTTAGAAACATTGATGAGAGAATCATCGACCAGCTGCCTCTTGCACACCCCCTACTGGGAATATGCCCGCAATCAAGGTACATGCCCTTGACCAGAATTGAACCTGGGACCTTTTTCTTTCTTTTTTTAAAATAAATTTTTATTGCTCAGATTATTGCACTTGTTTCTCCTGCCCCCCATCCCCCGTAGCTCCCTTCCACCAGGTTCCTGCCACACCCTCTGCCCTTACCTCCCCCCCTCCTCACCATTGTCCTCATCCATAGGTTATATGATTTTAATCCAGTCTCTTTCTGCACCCCCACATCCCTTTCCTCCTGATAATTATCAATCCACTCTCTTTCTTTGCCCCTGATTCTATTATATTCACCAGTTTATTCTGGTCTTCAGATTTTTATTTATTTATTTTTTGCCAATGCAAAAACTAAACCACATACATGTTATTTTCAAAACTTGAATGTCAAGAGCAAAACTAACTCTGGCTATTAAATAATAACAACAATGCCAATGCAAAACAACAAAATGAGAAATCAGAATTATGGACATATTAATATTTTTAGCTACTAAATGAGTCTCTTTTGTTGCTGGTGTAGATTTACTCAGAGTCCTTGGGCTTGCTGCACAAGACTTTGCAGAAGACTGGAAGCTAACAGATGCTAGCATGAGCAGGAACATGACTAAAGAAGTAGCTTCCACTTCAGTCTTTAATTTCATCAGATGACCCTATGTTGGCACCTCAGCCCCTTGCGTAGCCTTCAGTTCCCTTCTCCCACTTTGCTGTCCTCTGGGCAACTCTCAGTCCCCTTGGGTGAAGGGACACAGCAGCCTCTCCGAGTCCACGGCGATGATGGACATAACCCTCTGGTACCTGAATTGGCTGCATTGCTCCTTCCCCACTTCATCCTGAACCCAGACGAACCCGGGGCCTTTCAGTCCGCAGATGACGCACTACCACTGAGCCAAGCTGGTTTCGGCAGTTGCTACCCTCTTCACACTTACATTCTAGGGCAGGGGTGGGGAACCTTTTTTTCTGCCAAGGGCCATTTAAACATTTATAACATCACTCAGAACCATATAAATTATCAACTTAAAAATTAGCCTATTTTTGGTCAAACAGGGCCAGACCAAATGACTTTGTGGGCCTTATCCAACCCACAGGCCGGACGTTCCCCACCCATGCTAAAGGAGTTTCTAGCATTTCTTTCTTTCTTTTTTTAATATATTTTATTGATATTTTACAGAGAGGGAGATAGAGAGCTAGAAACGTCGATGAGAGAAACATCGACCAGCTGCCTCTTGCACACCCCCTACTGAGGATGTGCCTGCAACCAAGGTACATGCCCTTGACCGGAATCGAACCCGGGACCTTTCAGTCCGCAGACCGACACTCTCCCACTGAGCCAAACCGGTTTCGGAAGTTTCTAGCATTTCATCTTAGCGGTTAGTTAACTTCAGATCAGACCGATCCTTTCTATGCCTCTCTTCTGTGTAATATCTGCTAACTGTCAAGGTTCTGCACAAAGTCCTTATGTCTCCACTCTCAAGAGGCTTCTCTGCTTCACTGTGACATGTTGAGCTCTGGCTGAAGTGCTGACTCTTTCAAACGCAAGTTTTTTTTTTCTACAACAGGGATGATCACTGGACTGTTTTATCACCCATTGTGAGGTATGAAAACATGTAATTTTACCGAGCTCCTTTCCTGTCTGAGTTCTCTGATGAGGGAAAGTCTTTATCGCCCTCATCATCAGCATGAACTCGCTGATGAGCTTTAAGACTTGTGCTCCAACTGAAGCCCTTCCCACACTCTTCACACTTGTACGGCTTTTCTCCAGTGTGGACTCTCTGATGGGCGTGAAGGTATGAGCTCCTACCAAAGAACTTGCCACACTCCTCACATTTATATGGTTTCTCTCCGGTATGGACCCTCTGGTGGATATGAAGGTGTGACACTCCATTAAAGCCCTTCCCACACTCCTCACATTTGTACGGCTTTTCCCCAGAGTGGTCTCTCTGATGGGCTTGAAGGTTTGAGCTCCTGGTAAAGAACTTACCACACTCCTCACATTTATATGGCTTCTCTCCAGTATGGACCCTCTGATGGAGATGAAGCTGTGTCCCCACAATGAAGCTCTTCCCACACTCTGCACACCGATACGGTTTCTCTCCCGTGTGGACTCTTTTATTGTGCAATTGAAGAGTTGAGGACTGAATGAAGGCCTTCCCACACTTCTCACATGTATAGGGTTTCTCTCCTGTGTGGATCCTACAGTGAACCTTCAATTCTGACCTCCGAATGAACACCTTCCCACACGTACCGCATTTGTGTGGTTTCTCTCCAGTGTGGCATCTCTGGTGGTCTCGAAGATTTGCGAGCTGACTGAAGCCCTTCCCACACTCCTCACATTTAAAGGGTTTTTCTCCTGTGTGGATTCTACAGTGAGCCTTCAGTTCTGCACTCCGACGGAAGCCTTTCCCACAGGCATTACACTGATGTGGTTTCTCACCACTGTGGCCTTTTTGATGGTCTAGGAGATTTGAGGCCTGACCAAAGACCTTCCCACACCTCTCACATTTGTAGGGTTTCTCTCCAGTGTGGACTCTCTGATGGACTTGAAGCTGGGAGCGTGCAATGAAGCCTTTCCCACACTCCTCACATTTATAGGGTTTCTCTCCTGTGTGGATCCTACAGTGAGCATTAAGGTGCGAGCTACAACGAAAACCCTTGCCACATGCATCGCATTTGTATGGTTTCTCACCCGTGTGCGTTAGCTGATGAGCCTGCAGTCGGGAAAGCCAATGGAAGTCCTTCCCACACTCTTCGCATTTGTAAGGTTTCTTTCCCATGTGGACTCTCTGATGGGCTTGAAGATATGCCCTCTGACTGAAGCCCTCCCCACACTCCTCACATTTATATGGTTTCTCTGATGTGTGTGTTGTCAGAGAAGTTTGACAATGCGAGCTTTGCTTAACATTTCTCCCACACTCCTCAAATTTGTGTGGATTTTCTCCCGTAAGAACTCTCTGATGATGATGAAGACATGACCTCTGACTAAAACTCTTACATGATGTGTCATATTTATACGGTTTCTCTCTTCTGTGGACTCTCTGATGGGCTTGAAGACTTGAAAACCGATGGAAGGCATTTTCACATTTTTCACATTTATAGGGCTTCTCTCCCGCATTGGCCGTCTTATTAATCTGAGGACAAGAGTCCTGAATAAAACTTTTGTTGCACATCTCTCCTTTGTAGCGTTTTGTTCCACTGTGGACTCTGTGGTGAACCCGAAGATGCGAACTCTGATTGAAGCCTTTACCGGATCCCTCATAGGGCGCATCACCTTGTTTTTGCAAGGGAGAGCCAGTTCCTTGAATGTTTGCTGTGGAGTCTTGACATCTGGTTAAACCCTTGGTAACCTGTTGCCAGACTTGTGAGTAGAAAAATTCTTCATGTGGCAGGTTCCTTAATCCAATTGCTTGAATAACCTCCATGTTACTTAGACTCTTGTCTCCTAAAAGAATAAAGAGAATTTTGAGATGGGCATGTGGATGCTTTTGTTCAGAAATGTCAAGGTTATATATAAACGTAGGCCAACACCCTGAGGCTTTACGGAACCAGGAGAAAGCTCCATTTTTATTATCGTGCATCATGTTCTCTGATTTACATGACTCTGGGAACCAAGAGATGGTCTACCAGGTTCCCAATCACTACTCACTAACAAGACACATTTAGGAATTGTACTAGGTTTCAAAAGTGAGCCACAGGTTATAAATTTGGTGGTTGCAGAGCAAGAAAAATACTTCCTCGACAAATCAACCTACAACTTCTAGTCCTTAGCAGGCAGGGAAGCAGGGTTCTGAGCAAGGCTCTATGGCTCAAGATCAGGCCTTATCTGCTCAGCCTGCTGCTGTTATCAATCTCGCATGAGTAGGAAGGCATAGATATATATATTTGATTTTTTACAGAGAGGAAAGGAGAGGGACAGGGAGTTAGAAACATCGATGAGAAACATCAATTCAGCTGCCTTTTGCACACTCCCCACCTGGAAATGTGCCTGCAACCAAAATACATGCCCTTGACTGGAATGGGACCTGGGACCCTTCAGTCCGCCGGCCAACGCTCCATCCACTGAGCCAAACCGGTCAGGGCTGGAGTAGGAAGTTTTATGCAGTCCCAGGTGGCTGCAGGTGTGGTCCCTGCAGCATCACATGGATAGGGGCAGTGGTGGCAGCATAAACAGTTCAGCTACATCGCCACTGGCACATAGACAGCCAATCAAAAAGTAAAAAGAAGAAAGGCACACCAACCACTCCAAATTCTGGGTCTTGCATTATTCCCCCCCCCCACACACACCCTTTTTTATGAAACATAAAAAAATTGAATCAAAAGGATTTTGAATTTCTACATCATTTCATTTTTTTTTAAAGGTGTCCATATTTTACCCTGAACAAACTTTACACAAAAGCAGAAGAACCCTATGACTTTTAGCTAAAAACAGAGAAAAGCTTTAACAAAGCATTAGGGTTGGCTCCATAAGTCACTGCTTTTGCAAAATGGTTTCACTGTGCATACTACTTATGGAAGAGGCCTCAGAAATACTAGCAACATCTTTGAGAAGAATATAGTTTGATATTTATTTAGTATAAAAGGTTTATACAGAGCACAACAAATATAGTTTTTTACAAATGTTTTGGAAAAAAGGGAAAAAAAATACTTCAACGATGAAGCTGCACCTTACTCAAAGCCTTCTCTTCTGACTGCTATAGGCACATCGGACCAAAATGCTCAGAATGTCTAGGGAAACCCTTCCAGATACATTAGCAGGCAATGTTGAAAACCTTTGCTTTGAATTATTTTATTGGAAGTTTACTCCAATGTTCAGAGCCTTTGATACACTGAGCTGGTTGGAAAGACCCGTTTGGGAATAAAAGCCTTAAACATCCAGGTGTCTGAAGTTCAGGATGTAAGCAGAGAATGTCCTTCACCCCCTGCTGGGAAATAGCCTTCAGGACAATAGGAGTGGGGTGAGTAAAGGTTTACCGTAATATACATCACTCTCTCGCCCAGGCCAGTGTGCTCAGTGATTAGAGCAGCGTCCTGTGCACAAAGGGACTCGGGTTCAATTCTGGGTGAGGGCACATACCCAGGTTGATGGTCCCATCCCTGGTTGGGGCACATACAGAGAAGCAACCAATTGATGTTTCTCTCTCACATGGATGTTTTTTTCTCTCTCCCTTTCCCTTCCTCTGTCTCTAGAATCATCAAGGATAAAAGTGGCCATGGGGCCTATGGACTGTTGGCTTCTTTGGGTTTTGTACGTATTTCCTTTCGGTGTGTGCAAAATATTTCCTTTATCAAGTAGAAGTCAATATTTAGAGCCCTGGGAATAATGTCTGTGAAAGTAGACTCTCAAAATGATGGGTAGAGATACATGTTCCATATGGACCACACCAACGTTTTTAAGCTGAAGCGGGAGGTAGTGAACATGAAATGAACTTAGTTGCTTTTGAGGAACATTAACAAAATAGGAAAATACCAGAGGTGCTTTGGAAGCAGTAAAGGCACCTCTGTATAAAATGGCTATTAAGAATCTTCATTCGAGTTGAAACCCGTTTGGCTCAGTGGATAGAGCGTCGGCCTGGGGACTGAAAGGTCCCAGGTTCGATTCCGGTCAAGGGCATGTACATTGGTTGCGGGCACATCCCCAGTGGGAGTGTGTAGGAGGCAGCTGGTCGATGTTTCTATCATCGATGTTTCTGGCTCTCTATCCCTCTCCCTTCCTCTCTGTAAAAATTCAATAAAATATATTAAAAAGAAAACAAATCAGTATGAATTAAAAAAAGAAAAAAGAATCTTCATTCGAAAGAGCAGTTCTTAACCAAGACAGTATGAGGCACTACTAGAGGCTGCAGGAAAGCCACAGGGGGAAAGCGATAATCAAGTTGGTTACAAATGAAAAGCTAAGCTTTTCTATCTATTATATCCAAAAGCACCTAATAAAATTAGGCATTCGTCAAGGGGGAAAAACTGTTCTAGACTATGTCTTCATCACAGTTTTTTAAAAAGTCCTCATCGAGGATGTGTTTTTGTTTAATTTTTTTAGGGAGAGAAAGAGAAGAACATTGATGTGAAAGAGAAACATTGATTAGTTGCCTCCTGTGGTTGGAACCCACAAGCTGGGTATGTCCCCTGGCCGGGAACAGACCCTGTGGCCCTTCGGCACATGGGACGACACTCCAACCAGGAGCCGCACCAGCCAGGGCACACGTTTTTTATTACCACACTTTACGGGTCTCAGAGACTAATGGAAAATGGTCTATGTAACCATCATTAACTCATTCATATATCTGATAAATATTTATAGCACAGCTGCCCTCTTCCAACTCTGTTCTATATAGTGAGGATAAAGCAATAAAGAAAACAGAATTTCTCTCCTCCTAAGATTGTATTCCAATGGGATAACGTAAGATAAATAAAAATATATGTTAATGTGGTAAGTGCTTAGATATCAACTAAGACAGGGTAAGGGAAGGGAGTGGAGGAAGAAGGTATTATGCACAGGGGGGTCATGGAGGCCTCTCATATGAGGCTAACATCGGAGAAAGGCCCTGTGTGAGGCAGGGGAGGACTGGGAGAATGGCAGAGGAAACAGTGCTCCTGACAGGAAGAACAAAAGGAGGGTGACAAGGCAGAGGCACGCGTGGCACAGCAAAGAGCCCAAAGGGGAAAGTGACAGGTCACGGTTATAGAGGGATGGGGGCAGGGGGCAGAGCCATGTGGAACACACTATAAGCCACTTTAAGTACCTGGATTTTACTTTGAATCAGATAAGAAGCTAATAGAGGTTTTGAGCAGAGGACCAACAAGATCTGACAAACACTCATAAAATCCCTTGGGGTAGAGAATTCATTGAAAAAGAGCAAAACAGAAGAGTGAGAGGGACACAGACCGCTGCGGTAATCCACAGACCCTGACTCAAATAAGTGTCTTATTGGTGGAGGTGACAAGAAGCAGGACAGCCCTAGCCGGTCTGGCTCAGTGGACAGAACCATCGGTGTTCGGACTGAAGGGTCCCAGACTCAATTCTGGTCAAGAGCACAGGCCCGGGTTGTGGACTCCATCCCCAGTAGGGGGCGTTCAGGAGGCAACCGATCAATGATTCCCTCTCATCATTGATGTGTGATGTTTCTAGCTCTCTCTCCCTCTCCCTTCCTCTCTGAAATCAATAAAAAAAAAATTTTTTTTTTTAATAGAAGCAGGGCAGAGTTCAAACCCAGGCTGTTTCCAGTTGGTATGGTGTGACTCTTAGCTTGAATTAATCTTCTAATATTAATTTGGCTCCTTAGAAGTGTGAGTGTTTTGTTACCTTTAAAATCATAACCCTGCTCTAACTGGTTTGACTCAGTGGACTGAGGACTGAAGGGTCCTGGATTTGATTCCGGGAAAGGGCACATGCCCAGGTTGTGGGCCTGATGGCCAGTGGGGGTGTGCAGGAGGCAGCCAATCAATGATTCTCTCTCATCACTGATGTTTCTATCTCTCTCTTCCTCTCCCTCTCTGAAATCAATAAAAATATATTTAAAAAAAAAAAAAAAAACTTTAAAAAAAAAGAAAAGAGCCGGGTCTGGTTTGGCTCAATGGATAGAACGTCCGCTTGGGGACCGAAAGGTCCCAGGTTCGATTCCGGTCAAGGGCATGTACCCTGGTTGCGGGCATATCCCCAGTAGGGGGTGTGCAAGAGGCAGCTGATCGATGACTCTCTTTCATCGATGTTTCTGACTCTCTCTCTCTCTCCCTTCCTCTCTGTACAAAATCAATAAAATATATTAAAAAAAAAAAAAGAAAGAAAACTGGCAACCAGCCACAGGACTCCAAAGCCCCACACATCAAAGGACACACACAGCACAGGGGGCTCAGGTCCATCACAGCGCCCGTCCTCACCCACGGAAACCAGGTTCCGGAAGTTCTCCAGCGTCACGTCCCGGTACAGCTTCCTCTGGGCAGCGTCCAGCAGCCCCAGCTCCTCCTCCGTGAAGACCACGGCCACGTCCTGGAAGGTCACCGCCTCCTACGGCACCGAACACAGATGACCTCAGTGCATAACCAGACTCAGGGAGAGGGCGGCACGGAAAGCAGTTCTGTGATCTCACAGCGATTAAGTGGAGACGTCTGCCTGGGGGCATGAGAATCTGAATTACAAGAAACTTCTGGGTTTCTTATTCTCCTTGTTGTTGTTCGTCTGGCTGCTGCCTTCCAGGACAAACCAAACCTTTTCCCTTCTTTATCCAACTCTTTCCAAACCACAGGCGGACTTCCAAGGATCTTCCACTTTGCTCCAGGATTTTTTCCCTGAGCTCTAAAGATTTCAACAAATGCACCTCCCTGATAATCGTTTTATTTTCTTTCTTCCTTTCTTTTTCTCCCTCCCTCCCTCCCTTCCTCCCTCCCTCCCTCCCTTCCTCCCTCCCTCCCTCCCTCTCCCTCCCTCCCTCCCTCTCTCTCTCTCTCTCTCTCTCTCCTCTCTCTCTCTCTCTCTCTCTCTCTCTCTCTCTCTTTTTCCTTCCTTCCTACCTTTCTTGGTTAAGGGGTTACATATGTGTCTTGACCCCCTACTGCCCCTCCCACACCCCTAGTCTCATTTTTGAACATTCCCGCAGGGAGGCCAGGACTTGGGGGGCACGGAGTTCAGGGTTTCCAGCAAGCAGGAAGCGCTTTGTGTTTGGTCCCTGATTCAGCCAGGGTCTTCCTGGCCGTGGGCAGCTCCACCTCGGCCTCCACCCTGCACCCCCCTGGTTGATTCCTGTCTGTGCCTTGACCAGGAATCAAACTCACAACCTTGGTGTATCAGGACGATGCTCTAACCAACTGAGCTATATGGTCCGGGCCAACAAATGTGTTAAAATCATTGGTAATCTGATCAGTAAATACAATGTATGTTGGTTATTTGCACTTATATAATAAGCGCATCATATTCTCATATATTTACGGGTCAGCTTTATTTTTTCTTTAGTACCTGCCTGTTAATTTTCTTTGCTCAGACTCTGATTGGGATTTTTTACATTATCCCATTGTAAAATTTCTATTGGAGAGTGAAGTTTTGTTTCTTTACTGCATAATACTTCCACCTACATTTTATTATTAGTCTTATATAGCCTTGAGTACAGCATGATTTTCCATCCCTCACTGACGTATCCGGCCAGGGCACTCTTCATCGTGGGGCTGTCCTGTGCATTGGAGGATGCTGGCAGAATCCTTACCTTCTGTGGGAAGCCGTGTTCTGTGGGGCCCGAGGGCAAGGATGGAGCATAGGGTAGGGACGCCTACCTGCTCTCCCCTAAGCCTTCAGGGTCAACTAGGGACAGAGCAGACCATAGCCCCATTGTTAGGGAGTGCGTGTGATGCATGACTTATCTGGATGTTCTCAGCTAAGCTGTTCTCAATGATATCTAGCCAGATGCCTGCTCTATGTATCTTTTTCCAAGAACGCCTTAAGGAGCTGACGGGCGGCCTTGTCCTGGGAAAGGGGCACTTGGAGAAACTCCCAGAAAGGCCGCATAAATGTACGCCTGCAACTAATAAAGCTGCTGCAGTCTCACCATGGACTAGCAGTCCTCCTGAAGCCCTGCTTTCTCTTGTCTTTATTTCTCTTAAACCTCCTAGCCCTACCTTCAGGACCTGTGATACCTGCTGGATCCGGTACCTTCTGCACACGAGACACCAGTAGCAGTCCTCAGTGATGACACCAAATGTGTCTAGGTGATCACTGGAGGCAAAATTGCCCCTGATTAAGAATCACTGGTGTGAACTTAACAGTTTTCTGAAGTTTTATAATCCTGTTTCTTTGTAATAAAATCACAGATGAGTCGTGGCCAGGAGGCTCAGTTGCTGAGAGTATCATCCCACACACCAAAAGGTTGAGGGTTCTATTTTCAGTCAGGGCACATACCTAGGTTGCGGGTTCAATTCCCGGTCAGGGCAGGTATGGAGGAAACCCGTCGATGTTCCTCTCTCACATCAATGTTTTTCTCTCTCTCTCTGGTAGAAATTAACCTACACTAAAATAAAAAGTAGTGATGATCTAACACATAAAAGGGCCCTGAATGCCAATTTTTCTCTTTAATTCTTCCAAGAAAAAGAAACAGCCTGTGTCTAATCTTTGAGAAATGAGATGACAAGCCCAACTCACCTTGAACTTGGCCATTCTGTCCTCCTCCTCCTCGGGAAGGGCTGAGTCTTGGGAAGGCACACGGGGGAAGAAGGAAAACGACGTTAGATTCTGGCTAAGGACGTCACTAACCCCAATGGCTGCTTTATGTGAACCCGCACACACACCCTGTGAACACACCCACTGCGCCTGGTGCCCTGACGAGCAGAGTGCAGACTGCGTTCCAGACACCTGAGGCCAAGGGCCCCGCGCAGTGAACCACCCGCCCAACCCCACACGGTGGCCCTGATGCAAGTGCATGCAGCCCTCGGGGGACGGTTCTAGCTCTGGGAGAGTGGACACTGAGGGCAGAGGACACAGGGCAGGGAAGGAATCCCTGGGGCCAAATGACACTGCTACTTAGTAGCTGTGAAACCCTGAGCAAATGATTCCTGTCTTCATGCCTTCATTCCCTCACCAGTGAAACTGAGGGATTCACAGTGCCTAGAGCATAGGATTGTTGTAAGAATAACGTGGTAGGCAGGAGGCTCAAACAACACTTTCAAGGCATCTTACTGGTAGCAGCAGAAAAGCAAGTAACATATGCCCGGCTGGCATGGCTCAGTGGTTGAGCGTTAACCTATGAATGGGAGGTCGTGTTTCGATTCCCAGTCGGGGCACTTGCCTGGATTGCTAGCTCCATCCGTAGTGTGGGGTGTGGGGGAGGCGGCTGTTCGATGGTTCTTTCTCATCACTGATGTTTCTATCACTCTCTCCTTCTACCTTCCTCTCTGAAATCAATAGAATCTATATTTAAAAAAGAAAAGAAAAAGAAAAGCAAGTAACATAAAACCGGTCTCACAAATGGTTCCTGTCAGTGGAGCCTTCAGAGGTGGTTGTTCTGTCCTGTAACTTTCACACGACCTCTGAAACATGTCCTTCTTTCTTGCTTTCACATACTTAATTTGATGCCTTTGCAAAAATACTTAAGAGAAGACAATTTCTCCCTGTATAAAATATACGTAAGAAAATTTACTATTTAACCATTTTAGGTATATAGTTCATTAAGTACATTCATATTGTTGTGCAACCATCACCAACCTCCATCTGCAGGAATTGTTCACCATCCCAAACTGAAACTACCCATTAAACAATAACTCTCCACCCCACGCCCCCCACCCCCAGCCTCTGTTCAACACTATTTTTATTTTATTTTTTAATTCTGGCAACATTTATTTGCTCTGAGGCTCCACCCCCGCCCCCTGCCCCTTGTCTTCAACCACTCATCTCATCTGCACAGACAACTGTCACCCAATCACTCTACCCACTGCCAGAGACGAAGTCGGGGCCAGGACATCTGGTCGACCCATGTCTCAACACTATTCTTTCTCTATGAATCTGCCTATACAAATAATGTTTTTTTAAGCTAATAAGTCCTAGCCTGGCAGGTGTGGCTCAGTTGGCTGGAGCGCCGTCCTGTATACCAAAAGCTTGTGAGTTTGGTCCCAGGTCCTGACACACAGGAGTCAGAGGATCAATGTTTCCCTCTCACATCAATGTTTCTCTCTCTCTCCTTCTCACTAAAATAATACTTTAAAAAACAAAACAGCCGAAATCGGTTTGGCTCAATGGATAGAGCGTTGGCTTGGGGACTGAAGGGTCCCGGGTTCGATTCCGGTCAAGGGCATGTACCTTGGTTACGGGCATATCCCCGGTGGGGGGTGTGCAAGAGGCAGCTAATCGATGACCCTCTCTCATCAATGTTTCTAGCTCTTTATCTCTCTCTCTTCCTCTCTGTACAAAATCAATAAAATAAAATTAAAATTAAAAAAAGAAAGCACAATCTATGAACGGAATCAATCATTTAAAAAATAAATAAAACATAAAAAAATAAAAAACAAAACAAACAAACAAAAAACCACCCCAAAAATAAAAATAAAAAAACTAAAAACACAACATCCTTGGGTGAGGATTTTAAAAAATAAGCTATTCACTCCTTGCAGCAGGGTCCTAAAAAAACTATCACGGAGGTGAAGAGAAATGAAAAACCTGTGATGCCGCAGGATTCATTTAACCATAAGCCTGGTGATCAATATGTCATTTAAATGAACATGCTACAACGAAAATGGCAGTATTCAACATGAAATAAGCACGAGGGACATGGTAGGGACCTTGAGAAGCATCTGGCATGCGTGTTGCATCCGGGTACCTGTGAAGAGCCTACTGCTGTCCCAGGCGTGTGACCTTGCTCCGATCGCTGACCCCTCTGTGCCTGTCCTCAGCTGTAATACGGAGATAACGGGATGTCAGGCACAGGATTCTTGTGGGGAATAAATGAGCGAATCCGTGCAATGCCCTGGCACACTATCTGGCATGGTGGGAAGTTCTCAGGAAGTGACGACGATGACCGCTGCTCTCATTTCACAGAGAAGGAAGCTGAGGCGCAGGGAGGTCAAGAGGCAGGTGGGCCCTGACTCCAGATCTCACATCAGAGCCAGTTTTCTGGATCTTGTCTCCTGGTTGCTCCTTAAAGACAAAAATAGAGTTTAAGGGCTCATGGGAAGAGATGTGAGGGCTTGAGAGCCTGGGATAAAGGTCAGACAGAGTAAGGTTTCTTTCGTGTTGGAAACAGATCACTCTCCCAGCAGAAAGGAGGAGATCTGAGAGGGAAGAGGCTGGGGCCAGGGAGACTGGTAGGAGCCAGCACATCAAGAAACCCTTCCGTGCTCACTCTGGCAACACATTAACCAAAACCAAAATGAGACAGAGAGGATCAGCATGGCCCCTACCCAAGGAAGACACTCAAATTCGTGGAGCGTTCTGCATTTATAAACACTGCCAGTTTTATGTTGTTGTTTTTAAAAAATTTTTTAAATATATTTTATTGATTTTTTTAGAGAGGAAGGGAGAGAGAGAGAGCTAGAAACGTCGATGAGAGAGAAACATCAACCAGCTGCCTCTTGCACACCCCCTACCGGGGATGTGCCCGCAGCCAATGTACATGCCCCTGACCGGAATCGAACCCGGGACCTTTCAGTCCGCAGACCGAAGCTCTATCCACTGAGCCAAACCGGTTTCAGCTAGGCACTGCCAGTTTTACAAACATGGGTTCAAATGAAGACCTGCTTTAGAAGGAAAGGACTGGAACAGCATGGAGCAAGGCTGTTCATTCATGAGGAACCGTGTTTGGGTGGAGAGTACACACCTGTTAAACAGAATACCTCTACTTTGTTTCTTCTGGAGAGAAATAATAGTTTTGAGATGTTTTTTTTAACCTAATTACCTAAAGCAAAAACCAAAGGCTGGCGTCTGTTATGCAGCAAAGGGTTATTAGTGTGATATGTTCTCAATGTTTTTTCTTCTTATCAGTTGTTTTGCATTTATAGTAAACATTGTAAATGTTTGAAATAAATAATATCTAAAAATAAAGGATCACCCCCTTCAAAAGTCAAAGCAGGCAAAGACCGTGATCTCCTGGAGCTGATATTGAAAAGGGGTGCCAGGGTAATAAAAGTCCAGTGACACAGGGAGAGAGGCTTTGAAGAACAATAAGGCCGGTGGGAGGGATAAGGAGGGGCTGTTATGGAATGAGTTTTTGCCATGGAATGCTTCTCTTCCATTTCAGGAGAGACCTCAACCAAAGGGGAGAGAGCCTCCTGATAGTTGACTCTGAAGGAGGTGTGATTTGGCCAGAGGGCAACAGCCAATATTGTTGTGAAAAATGCAAAATCTGTCCTTTCTACCAGTACTTCTCAAATTGTAATGGCCCATGAGCCTGGAGACCCATGAAGATACAGCTGCCTATGTCTCACCCCCAACAATTATAAACCTCACGGTCAAGGATGGGGACTCAGAACCCACAGTTCTAAGACTACCCCAGGTGATGTTGATGTGCTGATGTCTGGATCACACTTGGAGTAAAATCAATCAATACCAGCCCTCTAGATGCTTTCAGAGAGACTTTGAGCTTTTCACCTCCAACTTTTCTTCTGACCCCAACAGCCTGCCCTATTGCCCAAAGACAATAAAAATAAAGAAGGAGAAACACACATTACAAGCTTCTCTTCCCCTCTGATCCTAATACAGTAAGCAAGATTAGAATCAAGGTTTGTTAGGATCAGAGGGAGTGCCAAAATCAACTCTAACCCCCTAATTTTACCCATAACGCAACCTGGGCCATTCACAAAATACTCCCAATAATAACTACAGGAGCTGTCATTTACAGGCCCTCGCTGGTTTGGCTCAGTGCATCGTGTAGACTGAAGGGTGCTGGGTTCGATTCTGGTCAAGGGCACATGCCTAGGTTTCAGGCTCGATCCCCAGTAAGGGGCATGCAGGAGGCAGCCGATCAATGATTCTCTCTCATCATTGATGTTTCCATCTCTCTCTCCTTCTCCCTTCCTCTCTGAAAGCAATAAAAATATATTTAAATATATAAATAAAAGTTTCTAGTAGATATGCTGACTTAGGATGGTGAACACACAGTACAATAGACAGATCATGTACTATAGAAATGTCACCTGAAAGCTATATAATTTTATTAACCAATGTCACCTCAATAAATTCAATAAAAAGAAATGTAAAAAGTCAGCTTAATTTTAATAATATATTTTATTTAACCCAATATATTTAAAGTATTACCATTTTAACTTTTAATCAATATAAAAATTGAGATAGTTTCCATTCTTTTTTTCATACTAAGTCTTTGAAATCCGTTGTGTGGCTTAATTAGCACTAGCCACAGTTCAAGTGCTCAACAGTCTCAGGTGGCTACTGGTTACTAGGTTAGATAGTGCATACGTACACCTTTTAAAGGCTTAGCGATCATATAATCATCACTTAGGGACTCCCTAAGTTCAAAAGGCAGCAAATTCATTTTAGGTTTAAACACTGGTTATTACAGAAGCTTTATTTTATTTTATTTTATTTTATTTTATTTTATTTTATTTTATTTTATTTTTTAAAAATATATTGATTTTTTACAGAGAGGAGGAGAGAGGGATAGAGAGCTAGAAATGTCGATGAGAGAGAAACATCGACCAGCTGCCTCCTGCACACCCCCTACCGGGGATATGCCCACAACCCAAGTACATGCCCTTGACTGGAATCGAACCCGGGACCTTTCAGTCCACAGACCGATGCTCTATCCACTGAGCCAAACCGGTTTCAGCAGAAGCTTTTTATTTTTGTTCAGCTGTACGACAGAACTGAAGCATCAGAGCAGAAGGTGGGGGAGAAAAGAATACCTTCAACATCCTTTTGCCTTTTCATTGATTTGCTACGTCTTTCACGGTGTACACTCATCTGTGCTGAGCAAAGGACAACGGCTAGTCTGGAGTACATGGAGCATTCACTAATTTGTTTCCTAATTCCAATTATGGGATTTTAAACTGTGGGACCAAGAATATCCAAAGATACAAGAAGCACAAGCCCCGGTGCAAATCCACTGCTCTTACTAGCAGCGCGACAGATAAGTAACTGCTCGCTCTCTCCATTTCCTCATCTGTGAAGTAAGAACAGTATTATTCACTTCATTGGGTCTTGTGAAGACTAAACGTGTTAGTTTTTTATAAAACCCTCAGAATGATACTTAGCACTCAATGTGACCAGTAACTACTGTGACCAGTACTCATGCGCTGCCCATGTTCTATACATGTCACGGTTATTTAAACAATAACCGAACACCTCCGTAACAGAAACATCTACGAATGAATAAAACACCTTCTTCCATTCAAAACAGAAAGGGAAGCCCTGGGCTCACTCCCCTCCAGCCTACAGCCCGCTCTGGGAAGTCCGGGCAGGGGAGGGAAGGAGGCTGGCACCCACCTGGATCCTGCCTGATCCTGGGAAAACAAGAGGATATCCGAGACCATTCCTGAAAGAAAGGGTCAGCCCTGGCCGGTTTGGCTCAGTGGATAGAGTGCCTGCAGACTGGAGGGTCCCAGGTTCGATTCTGGTCAAGGGCACATGCCTGGTTTGCGGGCTTGGGAGGCAGCTGATCGATGATTCTCTCTCATCATGGATGTTTCTCTCTCTATCCCTCTCCCTTCCTCTCTCTGAAATCAATAAAAATACATAAAAAAAAAAAAAAAAAGAACGGGTCAGAACGCATCGCCCCCATTTCTGCGGGGATCAGAATGAGCTAATGGCCCTTGGAGGAATTCCGGAGAAAGGGCTATTTTTCTGATTCTGAC
This sequence comes from Pipistrellus nathusii, assembly GCA_963693515.1. NCBI lineage: Eukaryota > Metazoa > Chordata > Mammalia > Chiroptera > Vespertilionidae > Pipistrellus > Pipistrellus nathusii. The sequence goes on along the minus strand of OY882872.1, from coordinate 39,967,237 downwards.
AAAACTAACAGTAACGGCTAACGCCTCGCCAGACAGACGCCTGAGCTGTTCAAAACATTCCACTTGCACTATATGTTGCCATTAGTTCTCAAAACAAATGCATGAGGCTCGAACCATAGCGAAGGGAAACCGAGGCACCGGGAAATTGGAGTTCTCATCCGATGCCTGTGGGTAGGAAGTGCCGGGTGTGGAAGGGGTGGGAAGGCGGGGCCCCGGTCCTCCCTAACCCCGCGCTGAGGAAACGCCCCCGGAGCGGGGCCCAGGCCAGAGGAAGGCGGGGCAGCCCCGCCCCTCAGCCCCGCCCCCGGCCTCCGCCCGCGGCTTTTCCTCCCCGGGACCGAGGCCCGGGCGGCTGAGCCTGAGATTAGGTCAGAAAAGTTGAAAGAGGTTGCGGGTCCGAGGCTCACTCACCTCCTGTAGGAGCCGAGGCCACGCGCTCAGCCGCCGGAAGTGCCTTCGACCTCGCGGAGCTCACGGACTACATTTCCCAGCATTCCTGCGGCCCCGCCCCCTAGGGGCGATGGGGCGGGCTCCAACCCCGGTGGCCTGATTCAAATTCCCAGAAAGCAGCTGGATTCACAACCTCGCCCTCTGGTAACCCAAATGCCTTCATACATGCATAACACTTGATTAAACCTCCGTTTCCCCTCCAGAGCAAGGAACATGTCTGCAATCACAGGAGGCATCTGGCCTACACATCCCAGAATCCTCTTTAGGGCCGAGCTTCCCACCAGCTGAAATTTTATTTTCTTTAAAAAAAAAAAAAAAAAAAAAAAAAAAAGGTATTAAATGTATTTTTATTGATTCCAGAGAGGAAGGGAGGAGAGAGAGAATGAGAGAGAAACATCAATGATGAGAGAAAATCATTGATTGGCACTTATCCCTGGAGATGAGTCCACAACCTCTGACCTGGAATTGAACCCATGACCTTTCCTTTCACAGGGCAATGCTCTAACCACTGAAAAACACAGGCCAAGGCTTCCACAAATTTTTTTTTATTTTAAAATTCTTTATTGTTACCCTAGCTGGTTTGGCTCAATGGATAGAGCATTGGCCTGCGGATGGAAGTGTCCCAGTTCTATTCTAGTCAAGGGCACATACCTGGGTTGCAGGCTGGATCCCTGGTCCTGGCCAGGTTGTGTGCAGGAGACAACCAACTGATATGAGACATTGATGTTTCTCTTTTTGTGTCTCTCCCTCCTTTCCATTCTCTCTAAAAACAAACAAACAAACAAAACACACACAATGAAAAAATATTCGGGGGGGGGGGTTAATGGGGAGATGAGGACACATATATAATACCTTAATCAATAAAGAAATTTTAAAAAATCCTCAGGTGTGGATTAACAAAAAGAGAATCTTAAAAGCAGCAATATAAAAGCAGTTACTTATTTACAAGGGAGCTCCTGTAAGACTGTCAGTTGACTTCTCAACAGACACTTTGCAAGCCAGAGGGAATTGGCAAGAAATACTCAAAATGATGAAAAGCAAGGACTCATAACCTGGGTCATTCTACCCAGCAAAACTACATTCAGAGTTGAAGGAGAGATCAAGAGCTTCCCAGAAAATAAAAAGCTAAAGGAGTTGATCACCGCCAAACCAGTATTACGAGAAATGTTAAAGGATCTCTCTTTTTTTAATTCTCACCCAAGGATATTTTCCCATTGATTTTAGAGAGAATTGAAGAGAGAGGGAAAGACAGAAATATTGGAGAGAAACATATAACCTGGCTGCCTTCTGCACGTGCCCTGACCAGGGCCTGAGCTGGGGAGGAGCCTGCAACCGAGGTAAGTGCCCTTGACCAGAATCAAACCTAGGAACCTTTGGTCTGCAGGCTGATGCTCTATCCACTGAACCAAACTGGCTAGGGCTAAGAGTCTTCTTTAAGAAGAAAAAGAAGAAAAGATTAAAACAAACAAATAAAACAAAACATGAATAAGCCCTAGCTGGTTTGGCTCAGTGGATAGAGCATGAGCTCTTGAACTGAAGAGTTCTAGGTTCAATTCCAGTCAAGGGCACCTACCTTAGTTGCAGGTTCAATCCTGTCCTGGTCAGAGTGTGTGCATGATACAACTAACTGATGTGTCCCTCTCACATCAGTGTTTCTCTCTGTGTGTCTCTCCCTCTCCTTTTAACTTCCTCTAAAAATCAATGGAAAAATATTCTTGGATGAGGATTAAGAGCAATCACCAAAAAACCCACGATTAATAAAATGGCAATAAATACTCTTCTATCAACAATTACTTTAAATGGAAATAGGTTAAATGCTTCAATAAAAAATACATATGGAAGTTGAATGGATAAGAGGTCCTTACACATGCTGTTTATACTTCAGATTGAAAAACACAAACTGAAGTTAAAGGAAAAAATATCTATACTAATAAAAGGGTAATATGCTAATTAGATCAAACATCTTCCAGACACCCTCTGGACATCTTTCCAGACAAAGCCACGGAGGCAAGGGCTGAGGCAGAGGCAGTTAGGGAAGATTAGGCGACAGAGGAGAGCAGTTAGGGGCAACCAGGCTGGCAGGGTTGGCAGTTAGAAGTGACCAGGCTGGCAAGGGAGGGCGGCTAGGAGTCAGTCCTGGATTGCAAGAGGGATGTTCAACTGCCAGTTTAGGCCTGATCCTGCAGGGGTCCTGGAATGGAGAGGATGCATGCCTGGCTTAGGGACCCCCAACCCCTGTGCACAAATTTTGTGCACTGGGCCTCTAGTATTTTATGAAAATGGAAACAAACAAACCAAAAGCTATGTAGCAATACTTATACCAGACAAAACAGACCTTTAAACAAAGGCTATGTAACAAGAGACAAAGAAGGATCCAGCCATTTCACTTCTGGGTATTTAATTTTAATGTATTTTTATTGATTTCAGAGAGAGAAAGGGAGAGATAGATAGAAACATAATGATAAGAATCACTGATCAGCTGCCTCCTGCACGCCCCCTACTAGGGATCGAGCCCGAACCTGGGCATGTGCCCTTACTGGAACTGAACCTGGGACCCTTCAGTCTGCAGGCTCTATCCACTGAGCAACACCAGCCAGGGCATGGGTATTTATCTTAAAGAAACCCAAAACACCAAATAAGATATATATTTCCATATGTTCATTGCAGAATTTTCTACAGTAGCCATGATATGGAAGCAACCTAAGTGTCCATCAATAGATGAATGATAAAGAAGTGTTGCATATATACAATGAAATATGACTCAGCCATAAAAAAAGAATAAAATCTTGCTGCCTACAACAATATAGGAGGTAATGTGCTGATTACAATAAGTCAGACAAAGAAAGACAAGTGCTATGTGATTTACTTATATGTAGCATCTAAAAAACAGAATAAACTAACAAGCAAAACAGATATACTCATAAAATTTTAATGGTTTTCAGATGAGTGGTGTTGGAGTAGGTGAGAGGTGAAAGGATTAAGAACTACTATTGGTAGTTACAATAGTCAAGGGAATGTAGTGTACAGCATAGAAAATATCCTATATAATAAAAGACTAATATGCAAATTGTCCAACCAGGAGTTTAACCACTCGCTATGATGTGCACTGACCACAAGAGGGCGGCACGGGACATAGCAGGTGTCAGCAATATGAGCTGGAAGTGAAGGCACTGCTGGCCCCAATGGGCCCTGACAAGAGCAGGACAGCAGTGGGATGGTGGAGCAGATGAGCGGGTGGCGCCAGGCCATGGCGGGTGTGAGCAGGGACCCAATTGCCCTGCTCATTGCCCCACAGATGGCAACCAGTGGTGGAGGTGGGGAGCAGAGCTGGCCAGGCAGGGGGCCCGGCCTTGACCAATTACCCCTGCAGATGGCAACCAGCAGCCGGCAGGCCCTGACCACCCGATTGAGGCTGGGGCCCTGGGCTTGGACGGGGATCTGGGAATGGGTAGAGGCGACCAATCTCCCATGGCACTAGGGCAGGGGGCTGCAACCTATCGCCAGCTACCTGGGGAGCGGGAGTGACAGGGACGGAGGTGCCGTGAGAATGTGGGGTGTCTGCCAAGCTCACTCTCACTCTCCCTGCTACACCTCCCCTGGAGACCAGGGCTCACATGCTGGGGAGGCCCTGGCACTCAGTTCCAGGCACCCATAGGAGCCCACCCCACACCCGCACAGCTCTTCCTGGTGAGCCGGGCCACAGCCGCCTGGATGGCAGGGGCCGGTTGGGCTCCCCATGGGTTCATGCAGGAACCAGTCTGTGAGACCAACTGGGAGGGTGTGCCGCCTGTCCAGCTTCCGTGTGGTGCTGCTGGGCAGCCCAGAGGCCATGCTGCGCTCCAGCCTGCAGTGTCTGGCCGCGCTCACTGCATCTCTGTGTGGGGACTCAGGCGCCGTGACTTAGGTGGAGGGGGCATGTGAGGGAGGGAGGGAGGGAGTTGCTGCCCTTCCATACTAGACGCTCATGTTTCAATCACTAGCCAGGCCTATGGACCACACCTGTGCAGGAATTTCATGCACTGGGCCTCTGCAAAAGGACAGACTGCTCCAGGAGTCAATAACCTATAATAATAAAAAGGTAATATGCTAATTAGACCAGACATCTTTCCTGACAAAGCCAGGGCCAAGGGGAAGCCAGCCTGGGTCCCAGATGCCTGCTGGTGGCCGGAGGAGGGAAGCCTGAGTCCAAGTGCTAGAGGGAAGCCAGTGCTGGCAGCTGGGGAAGGAAGGCCTACTCTCGCACAAATGTGTGTGCATCGGGCCTCTAGTCCTATCTAATAAAATGGTAATATGCAAACTGACAGTCAATCCAACACAAAGATGACCATCCCCATGTGGTCAGATGATCGCCACAAGATGGCCAGCAGGGGAGGGCAGTTGTGGGCAATCAGGCCAGCAAAGGAGGGCAGTTTGGAGAGACCATGCCTGCAGGGGAAGGCAGTTAGGGTGGGGGTGGGGAACCAGGCCTGCAGGGGAGGGCAGTTGGGGGTGACCAGGCCTGTAGGGGAGGGCAGTTGGGGGTGACCAAGCTGTCAGAGGAGGGCAATTGGGGGTGATCAGGTCAGGAGGGTAGGGCAGATAGGGGCAATCAGACTGGCAGGGGAGTGCTTAGGGATGACCAGGCTGTCAGGGAGAAGCGGTTAGGGGCAATTAGGCAGGCAGGCAGGAAGGCAGGTGAGAGGTTGGGAGCCAGCAGACATGGATTGTGAAATGGATTCCATAATGGAAAGGGTGCAGCTGGGCTGAGAGACTCCCCCCACTCCAACCCTGTGCACAAATTTCATGCACCTGGCCTCTAGTATTGTAATAAGTATGTATCATGTCATATATGTACTAGAGTTATCAGGGTGACCACTTAATAAGTTATATAATGTCTAATTACTGAGTTGTACACCTAAAGCTAATACAATATTGTGTGTCACCTGTAATTTAAAAAATGTTTAAAGTAAAAAAAAGAGGTATCCCTTATTGGGCAGTGTGGAGAAAAGGCATAAATCCTCTTCAGATTCATCTTAGACCACAGTAAAGGAATTTAATTGACTTTATTTTCTAAAACAAATAGATATAAAAACACCCAATGACCACATCATTGAGTCATAACATGTGCCTCCTCAAAAACCAATATTTTACTGTCCTGCTGAGCTAATCTGTGAGAGGAACATCCCCTTTATTTTCTCTTCTCTGTCTTATCACTTTACATGGCTGGTGAACATCAGTACATTCCCAGCTGCTTATTTCCAGCTTCCAGTCCCTTTGTGCTCATCAGCTGTGATACATCTCCAGAACTTACTATGTCAGTTAAAAAGAGAAAGAAAAGAAAATCTCCAAATTGTCCTTCCACAAGCAGCTAGAATTTATTCAACAACTGTTACGCACACAATATTTGACCATTATGGGTCTACCTGTAGACTAACCTAAAATTTATCCTGGTCATTTTTCAATGTGAGACTTTAGCCTTACAATTCAATTTTTTTCTTAATGCACTATTTCCTAATGGGGAAAGAAAAATCTAGAATGTATTCAAAACAGCTTTCCTGTCTGTTCGAGACTAAAACCTAGAGACATGACAATCAAATACAATGCATGAATATAAAGAAGATGCTGGTTAGAAAGTAAATAGTGCCCAGTGGTGTGGCTCAGTGCAACAGGTGACGACCCATACACCAAGAGGTCACCAGATCCATTCCCGGTCAGGGTAATGCCCGAGTTGTGGGCTCCATCCCAGTAGGGGGCTGCAGGAGGTAACCAATTGATGTTCCTCTCACATTAATGTTTCTCTCTCTCTCTCTCTCTCCTTTCCCCTCTCTCTAAAAATCAATAAAAGCATATATATATATATATATATATATATATATATATTTTTTTTTTTTTTTTTTAAAGAAAGTACATAGCAATAGGATAAATTATTGGGAGCACTGGAAAATATGAAATAGAAAAGAATATTGGTATTACAGAATTACAGACAATTTTCTTGTATGACCATGGTATTAAATAAGATCATTCTTAATCTAAAAAGGTACATGCTAATGTGTTCAGAAATGAACTATCATGACCTATTTATAAGTCAAATGCTACATGAATATACACACACATATATTCAGAGAAAGCAAATATGGTCAAATGTTAACTATTATTGATTCTAGGTAGAGAAGAGTATATTCATTATACTATTCTTTCAACTTGTCTGAAAATTGCCATAAGATTTTGGGAAAGAATCCTCAAATGTATTTTTTTCTTTGTAATTTCTAATTTATCTTGAAATGTGAACAAAGAATTATAATTATTGCCTACCTGCCTGTTGGAATTCATTTCAGGCAAATTATTTCATACCTCTCCCTGGTTCTTCAGGTATAGTCCCATCTTAACGCTTGCTAAATCCACATTTATTTTCAGTCTTAATGTCTTATGAAGCTTAAGGGATAAATTCTGAATAAAAATCCTTTCAGGTTTTGTTTTACTAAATTTTATCCAGAATGAACTACCTGAAACTCAAATTCATAAGTGGTTATGAAAAGCTTTCCTAAATTTATTATACCAATGAGCATTCCTCTCTTAAGAATTCACTAGTAGTGATACTACTGATGAGGATAAGAACAACAACTAATATGTATTGGGCATAGACTACATATCAGATACTCTTCCAAGCATTTGATGCGTATAAATCCATCCAATCTTTACAAAAGCACAATTAAATAGTTACCATCACCAGCATTTTAAAGATGACTCCCAAAAGGGATAAACATTTTGACCAACATCCCACAGGGAATAAGGAGGTTAAAAAGTGATGACAATCAGTATGATGTGTGCCATGGATAAGGGATTCCTTAACTTTGTTACAGAAATAATTACATAGATAATAAATATTTGTTATTCAAAAGACTGAATAGTGTTAGAAGCCTTCTATACATTTACTAAATGAACTTTGTGTAAATTTTCTATGCTTTTATGGGCATAAGGAAGTTGTGATTCCCACACTAGCCAAATCTTCCTATAGCATGAATATTCTGCTAATCAGGTGACAAGTGAGGGATTTCTTGTTTCAATTAATCATATCGTAACTTGTGTCACATTTTTATAAGTATGAATACTGTCTCAGTTATTTATGGGTAAGGGCAAACTTTTGTTTTTAATTTTCAAACATTCATGAGCTAATTGATACTTATATAAAATGCAACGATGTTATGGCAATATCAAATTGCTATAAATGTTTCCAAACACTTACTCTCATTTTCTGCATTTATCTCCTGATGGACAGATTACCATTTTGGGGACTAGTACTAGTATCTAGACAACAGTTTGAGTAGCACTTGACTAAAGGTGTTCCTGCATTCTAACCTAAGGGTTTCTCATGCGGATTAGTCCTCTGATGTATTCTAAGATGCTTATCACATCTATAAACCTTTCTGCATTCCTTACATTTATAAGATTTTGCAGCAGTATTCTCTGCTATGCAGAGCAAGAACTGAATTAAATTTCCATTCTTCCCTCATTCCTTGAAGTGTCTCTTTTAAATATAAATCCTCCAATGCTTATCAGACTCTGTGTCATAAGACACATTCCTTTCATTTAAATAGTTTCAAATCAATATAAATTGATCTTCAATAAGATCGTGCAGAAGTCTAAACGCCTTTTCATACTCCTTATATTTAAAATATTTACTAGTACAAATTTTCTAATATCAAATTTTCCATACACATGTAAGGCTTTTGGACATCCCTTACATTCATAAGTTTTCTCTAGAATAAGATTTCTCTGTTTAAATTGTCCATACACACACACACACAAAATGTTTTCACATCTCTTCAATCATAATTTCTCCAATAGCAATTGTTTCAATTGAGTAAGTTGACCATATAAAGACTTTCCCATTCTTTATATTCATGGAATTTATCATTACTATGAGTTCTATCATGTTGAACAAGACCTAAGCCATGAGTAAATCTTCCTAAATTCCTTACATCATAAGATTTCTCACTGGTATGAAATGTCTGATGAATACTAAGTTGATACCTACTACCAAAGGCCTGTCCACAGTCTTTATATTCATAGGATTTCTCACCAATATGGATTTTCTCATGTTTAACAAGACTTGAACCCCAACTAAAGGCTTTCCAACATTTGTTACATTTAAAAGGTTTCTCACGAGTATGAATTTTCTGATGTTTAGTAAGGTGATCAGCACGACTAAAAGCCTTTCCACAATCTTTGCATTCATAGGGCTTCTCACCTGTATGAATTCTCTCATGTTGAACAAGACTTGAACCACAAATAAAGCTCTTCCCACATTCCTTACACTTGTAGGGTTTCTCTCCAGTATGAAATATATGATGTCGAGTAAGCTGATACCCCCAACAAAAAGCCATTCCACATACTTTACATTCATAAGGTTTCTTTCCAGTATGAATTTTCTGATGTTCAGTAAGTTGGTAGCCACGACTGAATGCTTTCCCACATTCTTTACATTTATAAGGTCTCTCACCTGAATGAATGATCTCATGTTTAGCAAGACTTGAGCCCCAAAAAAAGGCCTTTCCACATTCCTTACATTCATAAGATTTCACACCAATATGGATTTTCTGATGTTGAGTAAGGTGACAGCCACGACTAAAGGTCTTTCCACATTCTTTACATGCATAGGGCTTCTTATCACTATGGATTCTCTCATGTTTAACAAGACTTGAACCACAATTAAAGGTCTTCCCACATTCCTTACATTCATAGGGTTTCTCCCCAGTATGAAATATCTGGTGTTGAGCAAGTTGATACCCACTACCAAAGACTTTCCCACAGTCTTTACATTCATAGGATTTCTCACTAGTATGGACTCTCTCATGTTTAACAAGACTTGAACCCCAGCTAAAGGCTTTCCCACATTCCTTACATTCAAAAGGTTTCTCGCCAGTATGAATTTTCTGATGTTGAGCAAGGTGATAGCCACGACTAAAAGCCTTTCCACAATCTTTGCATTCATAGGGCTTCTCACCTGTATGAATTCTCTCATGTTGAACAAGACTTGAACCACAATTAAAGTTCTTCCCACATTCCTTACACTCGTAGGGTTTCTCTCCAGTATGAAACATGTGATGTCGAGTAAGCTGATAACCCCAACAAAAAGCCATTCCACATACTTTACATTCATAAGGTTTCTTTCCAGTATGAATTTTCTGATGCTGAGTAAGTTGGTAGCCACGACTGAATGCTTTCCCACATTCTTTACATTTATAAGGTTTCTCACCTGAATGAATGATTTCATGTTTAGCAAGGCTTGAGCCCCAAAAAAAGGCCTTTCCACATTCCTTACATTCATAAGATTTCACACCAATATGGATTTTCTGATGTTGAGTAAGGTGATAGCCACGACTAAAGGTCTTTCCACATTCTTTACATTCATAGGGCTTCTCCCCACTATGGATTCTCTCATGTTTAACAAGACTTGATCCCCAACTAAAAGTCTTCCCACATTCCTTACATTTGTAGGGTTTCTCACCAGTATGAAATCTCTGGTGCACAGTGAGTTGATAGGCACTAAAAAAGTCTTTACTACATTCTTTACATTCAAAGTGTTTTTCAGCTGTATGAGTTCTCTCCTGTTGAACAAGTTTTGAACCATGACTACAAGTCTTCCCACATTCCTTATAAATGTCAGGTTTCTCTGGATTAAGTCTTTGATGTGCAATAAGAGATTTACTTTTTTGGTAAGTGGGCATTTTTTCATAACTGATTACCATTTGACTAAAGTATTCCTCTTGATGTTCCTGTAGTCCGTCAAATTTGCTTTTGCACTTCCAATTATTTTTGAAAATGGATTCCTCAAGATCAAGGGTTTTACTTCTTTCCTTTTCTGCCCATTGGGAAAAACTTATTTCGGAAATGTTCTTTTCTAAAAAGCTATTTTTGGTCTCATATGTTGACTCCAAATCTAAAAGAAAACAGGAAAACCATACATTTTATTTCCTCTACCAGAAAAATGCCCTTTACAGTAAAAATAAGAGATGAATTGAAAATAATACCTATAAGTGAACTGGATTAGTAGACTTACTAAACTCCTAAGCATCAAGTGTCTTCTCATAAAATTAAATTTTGACTTTTCAGTTCTTGTAATCTTAATGTTCTGATTTGACAGTTTTCTGGAGAATTTCACAAAAAAATCACTTTAACAAGTCCCTCTTTCTATACAGATGATTCCTTAAACCAAATGTGTCCTTGTATCAGTGAAGCCCTTCTGTGCACAGGTGTGATTCCAGCCAAACTTTTAATGACTGTGTAAAGGCTGGCATGATTAACTGGATTCTAGAAAATCTTCACATTTAAAAACAACTTTAAACTAGATAATTCTCCCTCACAGGAATTTTTCTGAGTGGTTGGTGTTGGGCTAGAAAGCAGACAAAATCTTGCAGTTTGAGCAGTTATTAAGTTCCAAGGTTCTACTGGATTTCCAAACAACAAGTGAAATGAAACTAACTACAGCTGTAATACAACCACCCAGCTCAAATCCTGATACACTAAAAGAGGTTAGCCATCAGTGGTCCTGTGGGAAGTTTAGAGGAAAGAAAGATGTTTAAAATCTAAAAACAAGAAATAAACTAAAAGTAATGAAAGTTACCACCCAGTCCCAGCTCAGCTCCAAGCTTGGAACGCAGTTTTGTATAACTTAGCATCAACAAATAGTTCAATTAAGTTTGAATTGCCAGATAAGAGCGTGCATTATAATTACTTAGTATTTGAATGTTTTTTGTAAGGCTTACCAGAGTTTATAAATAAATATATGTTTAACTTCTTGTTGGATGGTTTTTAAAAAATCATTGAGAACCCAAAAACACTTTTGTTTATATGGGTTATGTCTTTTTACAATAAATCATTGAATGTTAACAGATTTCATGAAACATAATTACATTTTCCAAAATAAAACAAGTGGATTCTCATATTTGCTTCTGCATTTAATCTGTGGCAATGCTATTTTGGTTAAGTACATGAAGAATCCAATCTTCCACAGATATGCAGTTGCAAAATAGAATAACCTATAATAATAAAAGCATAATATGCAAATCGACTGAATGACCACATAGCCTTCCAGGTGACCATGCTATCACATGCATTGGTGCCAGGCCAGTCAAGGCAGGTGCGATGTGATTGGTCAGGGGGCCCTGCCATTGCAACATGATCACCCCGCAGAGGAAGGCCCAGGCCACAGGCCAGTGACGTTGTGACAGGTGTGTGAAGCGGGCCAGCGATTACCCCACAGAGGGAGGCCCAGGCCAGCCAAGCAATCGCACCTCATACCTACCACCCACAGAGGGAGGTGCATGGTGGCAGGGAAAGGGGGACAGTGCTGCACAGATGGTAAGCAGTGGCAGTGGTGGGAGTGGGGCTAGCTAGTGGCAGCCTAAGGAAGGCAAGTCCCAATAGGCCCTGATCACTGGCCAGGCCAAGGGACCCTACCTGAGGGGTCCCAGATTGCGAGAGGATGTAGGCAGGGCTGAGGGACACCCCTCCTCCCCTCCATGCATGAATTTTGTGCACCAGCCTCTAGTATTTTATAAACCTGTTCAGGTAATTGTGGATGTGTTTCTTTGATATTACAGTAAAACTTGAGAAGTGATAGTTCTTTAAAAGTTAATTACAATGTGGAATATGCAACTATACCCAGGAACTTTTCATACTATGTTACATTAAAATCTGCCCTAGCTGGTTTGGCTCAGTGAGTAGAGCCTGTGGATTGAAGGGTCCCAGGTTGGATTCTGGCCAAGGGCACATGCCTGGGTTGCAGGCTCGATCCCCAGTGTGGGTGTGCAGGAGGCAGCTAATCAATGATTCTCTCTCATCATTGGTGTTTCTATCTCTCTCTCTATCCCTTCCTCTCTGAAATCAATAAAAAATATATAGTTTTAAAAGTCCATTACAATTTGTTTTTTTTTTTTTTTTTTTTTTTTTTTTAAATATATTTTATTGATTTTATTCAGAGAGGAAGGGAGAGAGATAGAGAGTTAGAAACATCGATGAGAGAGAGTCATCGATCAGCTGCCTCTTGCGCACCCCCTACTGGGGATCTGCTCGCAACCAGGGTACATGCCCTTGACCAGAATTGAACCCGGGACCTTTCAGTCCCCAAGCCAACGCTCTATCCATTGAGCCAAACCGGTCCCGGCTAAAAGTCCATTACAATTTGAATGACCTTTTATCTATGCATAATTTTGCAACATCATATACTGGTCATTTGAAAAACAGTGGTTCACTGCGTTGTGCAGATCTTTGAGAATTTGATATATTTCATTATACACTATCAAAACAATTACATGGTAATATTACCACCTATCTCATTAGGAAAAAAAAGTATTGAAAAGCTGTAAAGCTTAAAATGGTGGATATAAGTTTCATACAATTCTAATTTTTTACTTGAAAGTTTGAATTCTATTGTTGGCAGCAAATAGTTGTTCTTGAAATGACAGGCTCACTTGCAAGAAAAATTTTCCAACTACCTAAGTCTGGATAACCATAGTGTGTGTGTTAGTCTTTCAAGAAAAAAATGCATTCCATAAAAAATGGCGAGTTTAATTCACAATTCAAACAATTGCACAAGTGGTTTTCCTCAACGCCATCATCACACTTTGGTATACAACAGAGAAGCTTAACAAATACTTCCTATTTTATCACATAAAATATTAATGCACAGTAAAGGATAAAGATGTAATGAAATAAAACCCAGAGTAGGGTACTGAATGTCAATGTGAGGGGGTTCCAGTATAAAAAGAATTGTACCATGAAGAAAGTCAGAATGCGCCGAAACTGGTTTGGCTAAATGGATAGAGAGTCAGCTTGGGGTCTGAAAGGTCCCGGGTTCGATTCCGGTCAAGGGCATGTACCTTGGTTGCGGGCATATCCCCAGTAGGGGGTGTGCAAGAGGCAGCTGATCGATGACTCTCTCATCGATGTTTCTAACTCTCTATCTCTGTCCCTTCCTCTCTGTAAAAAATCAATAAAATATATTTAAAAAAAAAAAAAAAAGTCAGAATGCAAGCAGGAGAAAGGTAAGTGTCTGCGTGTGACCTGGCATGGGCTGCCAGAGCCCAAGGGGGATGAGATGGCGATCATATGATTAAGGTGGTGGTGGTAATGGAAGGCTGGTTACATACAGAGAGTTTGATGAAGTAAGTAAATATATTAAGGATAATGGAAGCCAGGTTTTTCACTGTTAGAGAAGGGAGTTGGAAGTGAGGAAAGTGAGTAAGTTAAAATGAAACCCGTAGTGTTGAACTGGAATTGGAGATATCTATGTGAACTCAAGATTTTCAATATATAGAAGTAAATGTGTGTGCATGTATATGTATATGTAGTATATAAGTATATTCCCTAGTCCTGTCCCCTGATGTTTCTCTTTCTCTTCGCTTTTCCTCCTTTCTACTCTGTAAAAATCAATGAGGGGGTATGGGTACAGCCATCCCTCAGCAGCAATGAGGAAACCTAATACCCAGATTTGGCTTCTAAATACCACTCTGGACTAAAAGGAACCACCTTAAAGTGGTGGTTGATATTAAAGCTACAACAGGGAAAGTACAAAGTAAGCCTGAAATGTGTTTCTGTCAGAAATAAGGAAGTGTTTAAAGTGATGGAGATATGTCAGAGGACACAGAAGCCCCATGACAGGGTTCCCAATGGTTAAATCTGGAAGATGCTCAAATATTTTGAGCTTCAAAATAAATAATGGGAAGAGCATATTACAACCCACTGACTAGAAATCCAATATATAAATAGAAGGAAGTTTGAAGGGGAATACATAGTCTCAAAGTCCTTCCCACAAAATACTCATTAAAGGAAAAAAGATTAACTTTACAAGAAGGAAGCCGGCAGATACAACCTTAATCAACTGCTCAGAGGAAGCATCAGCAGTAATGACAAATTATTTGCACTACCTGACAGGATGCAAGGAGAATGCTGCATCAATTCTGTGCTATTTCTGCCAAAATGCATAACCTAAATCTAATCGTGAGGAAAAAGCAGACACACCCACACTGAGGAGCACTGTGCCAAACATTGGCCTGTAATGATCAGCAGCAGCAAGAGATGCAAGTCAAGGAAAGACACTGGAAATGTTTCAGAGAGAAAGACTAAACAACTCAAATTCCTAAAACAATGACAAAACTGTATTATCTGACCCCTGCCCATCTCCTGACTAATTCCTTAGTGCACACTACCCTGCTGATTCTGTTCTGGCCTTACGGGCCCTCCAATGAAGTTCCTTTCCAACCACAGGGCCTTTGCATTTGCTGTTGACTGTGATTGGCATAGTCCTCCCCCACTATAGTCACATAATTTGATCCCAGGCTTTGTGTGGCTATTCAAGAAAACTTTCCCTAACCACCTTATCTGAATTAGCCTTATGAATTCCCATCATTTTCTGTTCTCTGTCATTTACCTTTCCTCTAAAAACATAGGATTGTATTTATACATGTATTTATTTATTTACTTAACTTTATTTCTCCCTGACTACATAAATTGCATGAGAACGGATAGTTATCTTGTTCATGATGGTGTAATGCCTGGCTGGGAGTAGACATTCAAAATATTTGCATCCCTGGCTGGTGTTCCTCAGTGGTTAGTGATATCCTGAGCAGAAGAGGGTTGTGGATTCTATTCTAGGTCAAGAGCATGTACTTAGGTTACAGATTCCATCCCTGGCCCCAGTCCAGGAGCATGCGGGAAGCAACCAATCAATGTGTCTCTGTCACAATGATGTTTCTCTTTCTCTCTCCGCTTTTCCTCCTTTCTACTCTGTAAAAATCAATGGAAAAAAATATCCTTGGTTGAGGATTAACAAAACAAACGAACAAAAAATTGCAGATTTTCCCTAACCGGTTCAGCTCAGTGGATAGAGCGTCGGCCTGCGGACTCAAGGGTCCCGG
This sequence comes from Pipistrellus nathusii, assembly GCA_963693515.1. Lineage (NCBI taxonomy): Eukaryota > Metazoa > Chordata > Mammalia > Chiroptera > Vespertilionidae > Pipistrellus > Pipistrellus nathusii. The sequence continues at coordinate 39,951,890 of OY882872.1, read as the reverse complement.
GTTCGATTCTGGTCAAGGGCATGTACCTTGGTTGCGGGCACATCCACAGCAGGGAGTGTGTAAGAGGCAGCTGATCAATGTTTCTCTCTCATTGATGTTTCTAACTCTCTATCCCTCTCCCTTTCTCTCTGTAAAAAGTCAATAAAATATATTTTTTTAATTAAAAAAAATTGCAGACTTTATGAATGAATGCATATATTTGCTCACAAACACAAAAGTGCTGGAAAGGTGATGAATCCAACATATAAGCCAAAAGGTTACACTGCAAACAAAACAAAAGCACATCCTCCTCACTGAAATCGAAGGGAAACATGAGAAGAAAACAAGGAGGGTGGGAATAAGATCAAGATGAAATTCCTTTGGAGCTCAAACTCAGACTTCAATTTCCTCCCGGTGATGGGCCTTCACTCTACAGGCCTCGGTGCTGTACAGGGACCTTTCCAAGCATCACCCCGGATGTTCCCGCTTCTCCTCCTCTGTGGCCTGTGTGGGTGTGTCCTGCACTGTTGGTTCCCTCCTGTCTGCCTTCCTGGGACAAAACTTCTTGGCCCTCCCCTCACACCATCCAGGGCTCTCCTCCTTGCTCCAATAGTGTCGCCACATATGCCTACTCGAAGCTAAACTATTTGGTTAACTGTCAATAAAGTAAAGGTTAAAATAATGTTGGTAAAGACCTCAGAGAAGAGAGGATGATGGGAATAAAGACCATGACATCACATAGATAGGAAAACGATCAGGCCCCATCCCTAAAACAAACAGATATAGTCTCTGGAGTCAGATTTCCTCTGTTCAATTGCTGCCACTGCCTCCCACCACCCGTGTGACCTTAGAAAGCCACTTACACTATATGTGCCTCAGATAAAAATAGCACCCACCTGTGCCCTGGCTGGTATGGCTCATTTGGTTGGGTGTTGTCCCATGCACCGAAAGGTCGTCAGTTTGATTCCTGATCAGGGCACATGCCCAGGTTTCGGGTTTGATACCTGTTGGGGTGTGTACAGGGTCATTTGATGTTTCTCTCATATCCATGTCTTTCTTTTCTCTCTCTCTCTCTCTCTCTCTCTCTCTCTCTCTCTCTCTCTCTCTCTCTCTCTCTCTCTCTCATTCTCCTTTTCTCTCCTCCTTTCCCCACTCTCTAAAAAATCAATAAAAACATATTAAAAATAAGACAGTACCTACCTCATGGGGACATTGTGAAAGTTAAGTAAGTTAATATATGTATTCTAGTTTATAGTAAGTACAGTGTTAACTGTTAATATTATTGTTATGTTACTTTGCTAAGAGGAAAACAAGAAGTTTCATGAGACATTTTAGGAGTTAGCTCAGATTGTAACTTTTTACTCTGAATTTGTTGTTAAGAAATGCATTTGCTTGGTAAGAAATGAACTCAGCAGGGCTTCTTTAAGGCGTGTAAAAATCACCGAGGGGTTTTGTCCTGCAGGTCTGGGGCAGGACCTGACAAGCTGCATTTCTAACCAGCCCAGAAGCAGCTCATGTTACTTCTTTGTGTAACACTTAACAATGAAAAAGTTAAAACAGCCGAAACCGGTTTGGCTCAGTGGTGGAGCATCGGTCTGCGGACTGGAAGGTCCCAGGTTCGATTCCGGTCAAGGACATGTATCTGGGTTGCGGGCACATCCCCAGTGGGGGGTATGCAAGAGGCAGCTGGTCGATGTTTCTCTATCATCGACGTTTCTAGCTCTCTATCTCTCTCCCTTCCTCTCTGAGAAAAATCAATAAAATATATTAAAAAAAAAAAAAAAAGAAAAGAAAAAGTTAAAACAGCCCTGACCAGTTTGGCTCAGTGGGCAGAGAGTCAGCCTTTGGATTGAAGGGTCTCAGGTTCGATTCCGGTCAAGGGCATATACCTTAGTTGCAGGCACATCCCCAGTAGGGTGTGTGCAGGAGACAACTGATTGATGTTTCCCTGTCATCGATACTTCTCTCTCTCTCTCTCTCCCTTCCTCCCAATAAAAAAATCAAATATATATATATATATATATATATATATATATATATATATATATTTAAAACCCCATGTAAACCAAGTCACTGAGAAAACAATATACATCCTGCCTCTCTCCTAAACTAACGAAATTGCATATCATAATCTGGGCCCTGTCTTCTTCCTCACTAATGACTGATACTCTGTATTTTCTCCTTCACTACTTTGCTCTGGCCTTCTTATGGGTCCTCAAACAAAAGAACCACACTTTGAGTAGCAAGAACACAGATCATTTATAGAAATGTGGAAGTTAAACAATGGTTAAGAAATAAATGTCCCGTAACACAAACCTAGCTCTTCGGTCATTAGAGAGGAGAAGCATCCTTTGCAGGAAGGATCGGAGGAAGGTGTGAAGCTTGCTGAGGAGCGGGAAGACCAAGGAGCTCCATGAACCCATTTCTAACCCAACAACACCAAACCATTCCTGTGAGAACAGGAAGAAGAAATCCATCTGGACTCTTCAGAGACAGCCCCGTGATTCCCATGAAAAAAGCGGATGTGGCCGAAACCGGTTTGGCTCAGTGGATAGAGCATCGGCTTGGGGACTGAAGGGTCCTGGGTCCGATTCCGGTCAAGGGCATGTACCCTGGTTGCAGGCACATCCCCAGTGGGGGGTGCGCAAGAGGCAGCTGATCGATGACTCTTTCTCATTGATGTTTCTAACTGTATCTCTCTCCCTTCCTCTCTGTACAAAATCAATAAAATATATTAAAAAAAAAAAAAAAAAGAATCACTTAGACCATATTTAAAAAAAAAGAAAAGAAAAGAAAAAAGCAGATGTTGCAGAGAGGAGATTCTAGATTATTTCAGGCAGACGACCTTACCCACTGAAATCAGGTTACTGTAGTTCTCCAACATCACTTCCGTGTATAAGTCCCTCTGGGCAGGGCTCAGGCACTTCCACTCCTCCTGAGAGAAGTTGATGGCCACATCACTGAAGGTCACCAACCCCTAAAACCAAAAATCCACACGTTACCTATGAAATTAAAGAATTTAAAAAAGTATTTCCAAGAGGGAAAAAAATATTGAGACGGATAAACTGCAAGGAGAGAAAAATATGACAATGAAGGAGGCTTGAAGCTTGTGATACATACAGGTAGGAAAAGTAAGGAAATTAGTATGATTACAGCAGTGTGTCTACATGTTTTAGAAGAATCCTGATGGAGCAGAAAAAACTTCCTGGATACTGTGAGATAACTCAGTTCTCCAGACCTGTCTGATAATATACTTAAAAATCCCAGCTTCTCTTCTATTCAAGAAAAATAGTGGAGGGGAGAAAGGGAGGCTTAGGGTATACATACACATACCCTGCTATGTGCCTGCCTCATAAATTCTTTATAAATGTGAGCTGTCATACCATCTTGTCCCTTTAAGGAATATGGGCGGGAGCGGGGGAGGAGGAGAGGCATGAAATTTTCCCCAAAAAACACACTATAAAGTCTCTATTTCAGAAATATAATTTCCATTAAAATTATCATTAAGCCTCAAATAAATCATTCTATTAGATTTCATTAGAAGAATTGTTTCTTACTATGATGAATACATAAAATGGGTTATTAGCTATAATTCAGTTCATCATTTGGATATGTTAGATTAATAACTTGATTATGTTACATATTGAGGTTAAACAAAATTTCTAAAGATTTTCCTTAATTCTTGGAATCATACTTAAAAATCTGGATCATCTTTTCTTTGGTAAATTTTTTAAAAATGTATTTTTATGGATTTCATAGAGCAAGGGAGAGGGAGCGATAGAAACATCAATGATGACAGAGAATCATTGATGTGTTTCCTACAAGTCCCCTACTGGGGACTGAGCCCGCAATCCGGGCACGTGCCCTGACCAGGGATCCAATGGTGACCTCCTGGTTCACAGGTTGGCACTCAACCGCTGAGCCACACCTGAGGGCTGGCTCATCTTCTTGTTATCATTAACTACCCATCACTTAACACCTTCTTTGTTCCCGAGTTGGAGGATACTGTGCCTAACAGATGTCGCCCATGGCCTGCATGTCCTGGTCAATGACAGAATGGACTTTGATACCGGTGTTCATCAATTAGGGAATCCCTGGAAAGAACCACTCGCTCCCCCTCTAATCCTGAAAAGCCTTGCAAAGCATGATTGCACATAAACTTAGGCTGAGACCAAGAAATCCCAAAGCCCACCTGAACCTTCTGGAAAACTCAGGTCTGTGAAGAAGTTCCGAGCTCTCCTGTGTGGTCCACTGGGACCCTCCTCACTACCTCATCATAGCACAGACTTGACGAGGGGATGAGAGATTCTGATAAGGGAGATGGTGCAGGCCTGGTGGCACGAGGGTGGAGAGATAACCAAGGGCACCACCCAGACAGCCTGCCACGGACACGCCACAGGGACACACCAAAGCTCTCCCAGAGGACTGCCACCGAAGCTGCCTTCTTGGTGGCCGTCCAGCGGGCTACGGGAACAGTATCCTGCCTGGCTTCTTTCCTGGCTCCTGCCTATCAGCATCTTAGCAGAAAAGGGAAAACTGTCATTTCCAAAATGTCTAAAGTCTTTCATTCTCTCCTCTTATATAAATCCCATCTGTGCTTTGATAGATAAAATCCATCTACTCTTGGTTTCTCCTTTTATACAAGTAAGAGAGCTATTCTTTGACAGAAGCTCAAGTACTTTCCACAAAAGACTCCATTCCTTTACTTTCCTGACAGAAGACGGAGCTTGCAGGAGATGGTGAGTGAGGTGATGGCTGACTGGAAAAGGCACCTAGGGAGGGATGGAGAGTATTTGGCACCACCCTTCACTGGAATAGGAGGAACTGAGAGGTGGGCTCAGGGATGGGGTTCTGTTAGGTAGAAGGCTTTAGTACAATTAAGGGAAAGATTCACATGAACTAAAAATCACTGCATTCCAAGTCAAGAGAAATACCAACTTACGTCAGTCATGGTTCTATAATTGCAAGAGCTGATTAGTGCTCCGTGGGGTTCCTCTATTGGCAAAGCACAGAGTCCAGAGAAGCCAGAGCTGGGGAAGGAAAAGGAAGCTTTAGACCGGGTGGGCTTAACTGATCCCATCATGACTCAAACGAATCCACATCCCACACACCTCATGTGGAATTTACACTCTCACCTAAAATCCCAGGGCCTTCAGCAGAAAGGTTTCTGTCACAGCCCAATTCTGGAGATGCTGCTATGAGTCTGAGATCGGACCACTCAGTCCTCCCCAGATCAGATCTTCCGCCCTCCATTCCCACCTGTCAGGACTGAGAATGGCCAACATCGTCCAAGACTAGAACACTTCATGGGCTTAGGACTAGAAAATTGGTCAAGACATAGGAGCAGACAGGATATACAAACAATTGCTCAGGTAATTGCCTGAGTTCAGCAATGTGACTTAATACACTCAGAGCATCTATGCAATGGAACACTTTGAAACTATGCTAAGTTGGGGAAAATAATCAAGATCTATTATCAATAGAAAAAAATATGTTACATGAAGTATATAGTATAACTACATTTGTCAGACATCCATAGATGAAAAAATGTTGGAAAGTTATATAGCTATGTATAATAATGTAGTATGACCATAATGATCTTTTGGGTTGGGTATTCTGCATAATTATTGTTAACGGTGGCCATGCATTATACTAACTATATGATTTCTCTCCCTAGAAAAAATGGCTGAAATTCACAAAGAAATCTCAAGGATATATTGAGAGGTCTTGATCCTGCTACTTTTCATGTCTTCTGACAAATGGGTTTATCTTTTTAGACATGATACCCTCCAGGGAGCTGCTGAATCATCTGATCTTATAGCCTTACTTTGCAACTAATATTAGGATAAAAACTATATGGTATAAAATCACAGGCTATATTTCATTTGCCTCCACAAAGTTGGTATGACTTAATAGTATTGCTTACAATTACCTTACTATTGCCTCCTTCCAGGTTATCTGAATCACCCCTCTTTCATTTCATTTCCAATTGGCCTTTGTTGCTGACTGCCCTACTTATTCCTAAACATATTTTGTCTTTCTTATCCTAAAGGAAACTCCTATGTCTTTTAGTCATTATATTACTGCCCAAGTATTATTATCTCAGGGTCTTATATTTGGGACACATTTTAACCCAAAATTCCAGATAGAAATGTATCCTTAAATAGCTAGGGAAATATACAAGATGTATACATAAGAACAGTCAACCAAAAATCATTTATGATAACCAAGAATTAGAAACTATGTAATACTGGGCAAAGGGCTTCATAAATAATGGCCCATTCTACCTTCACAATTGGTAGGTAGAAGGTAGAGTGGGCCACATTAATTGATGTGAAGGTAGAATGGGCCACATTAATTGATGAAGAAAAACATACATAGTTAATTTCTTAGTGAGGCAAGCAGGTTTTTAAAAAGATACATAATGTGTGAAGTGTATGTGAAATTAAGATAAAGACTGATGTCAGACTTGAACTTGATGGTTACCCATTTCTCAACACCTCTGTTGAGAAATTCAATAAAAGAGGGGCAAAAGGTGTTTACCACGGATGGCGGCATTGAAGAGTAAGAAAGATCACATAAAATGGTATACAATAATTGCTTAATATACGTTGTAGCCATTACTAGCGAAAATGAAAAAGATTATTTCTTATCACATTGTAATAATGTGAGAAAGTTAATGTAAAAAAGTTGATGCCATTCTTGTAATTTTTCTCTTGATAAAATCTGTACTTCTCAGGCCTGCTTTCTTACAATTCTAAATTTCACAGCCCAGCTCTAAGACTGCTATTCTTCCTGAACAAGGTGAACAAAGCAGGCTCTTAAAGATACAGAAAAAAATATTGCTACAGAAGCTGCAGATGGAGAGACAAAATTAGGCACTGCAAAGCTGGCTCAGAAAATATAATTCAGTGAGGTATCAATCTGGGAACATTAACCAGAGGCTCAACTGGGTTGTTCTGTGCAAACTGGTGGCTTATTTGAATACTTCAATCTATAACCTCCTTATTCAACCTCCTGGTACTAGTATCTGTCCTTGGAAATATTATTTGTAAAATAGATTTTTGTAAGACTTTAGAGACTGTTGCTATTCTCTGTGGAAGTAACCTTTCAATTCATCTTCATAGCCCAGGTAATCAATTTCTAAATAGCATTTCTATATTCCTAAACATTGTAAATACTTGAAAATTTTCTAATGAGGAAAGGATCACTGACTCTTCCCTCTTCTTTCTACATAGTCAAGATTAAATAAATAATAAAATAAGCCGAAACCGGTTTGGATCAGTGGATAGAGTGTCGGCCTGCGGACTAAAAGGTCCCGGGTTCGATTCCGGTCAAGCGCATGTGCCTTGGTTGAGGGCACATCCCCAGTCGGGGGGCATGCAAGAGGCGGCTGATTGATGACTCTCTCTCATCGATGTTTCTAACTCTCTACTTTGTATTTCTCTCCCTTCCTCTCTGTAAAAAAAAAAAATCAATAAAATATATTTTAAAAAATATATTAAAATAAAAGGTATGTCGGGGTTTATTTAATGGCTAAAACGTATTTTAAGCAGTTATTGTACACCATTTTATATGACCTTTCTTCCTTAATCTTCAGTGTAACCACCTGTTACACTTCTTACCCCTCTTTTATTTCATTCCCAATTAAAAGCTAGAGAGTCTTCAACTCAACTGTATCACCAATTCATGTGACTTCATTCTGCAGAAACAAAACCAGACACACAGCTTGTAGGAAAACAAACAAGCAAAACACACACACACTGGAATACCAAGAATGAGCAGGAGGATATAATTTTCTACCTCATTCTCTATGATTCCTGGATTAGTAAATTGTTTTGCCACAAACCTGTATTAATTCCATAATCGAAGCTCTAAAGCTTATTTCCAAATGTAAAATACTGAGTGACAGGAAAGGGGTAAATTGCAGTCATTAAGGAAACTCAGTGGGCCTGAAGCGAATCACACCTACCCGCTCCTGAACATCCGGGGCTGTGGCTCATCACTGCGATGAGACACTGTCACTGTCAAGGCTCTCCCGCCAGTGAACGCGAGGTATGTAAGTCGCCTTCACAGTCTGAGGAAGAAAATGCACACACATAAGCAGAAACACAACAAAAACATACCTATTTGGTACAAAGTAGATGCTGGACAAGTGTGGCTACACCTAACTTCTTCACCAAATGCATGATGAAAACAAAATTTTGGATACGATCCTTGAAAACACGTCTTTCAAAATCCTCTTTTCTAATGGAATTCATATAGCACTCCTAATATTTTTGAGTGCTTTTGTTCATAACTTTAACTTTTGCTTAATATTATCTCTTACATTTTTCCTTTTTTTGATTTTTTAAATATATTTTTATTGATTTTTAACAGAGAGAAAGGGAGAGAGGGAGAGAACTAGAAAGGTCGATGAGAGAGAAACACCGACCAGCTGCCTCTTGCCCACCCCTTACCGGGGATGTGCCCGCAACCAAGGTACATGCCCCTGACCAGAATCGAACCCGGGACCTTTCAGTCCGCAGACCGACGCTCTACCACTGAGCCAAACTGGTTTTGGCCATAGCCTTACTCTTAATCACACAGTACTGCCTGCCTCTCACAACCTACACAAAGTTGAACCTGAAACAACTTATGCTTAGCAATGTTACAGATTTCTACTCAAAGATTATCTGAAAGTCTCTGCCTTTGTTGATACACACTGCAAAGCCCTATGCCCCAAGCTCAAAGCACATCACTGCTCCTAAAGGCATTACAACATGAAAATTTTAAAAATATATATTTTTATTGATTTCAGAGAGGAAGGGAAAGGGAAAGAGAGAGAGGAATATCGATGATGAGAGAGAAACATTGATAGGCTGCCTCCTGCACACCCCCTGCTGGGGATCAAGCCTACAGCCTGGGCATGTGCCTAACAGGGATTTGAACTGTGACTTCCTGGTTCATAGGCCCATCCTCAACCACTGAGCCACACTGGCCGGGCACAACATTGGAATTTATTAACTGAAACTAACAATTCCCTGTTCCCTTGCCTTGAGTTTTGAAACTCATGACTGTGGAAAAGATAAAAAATAGTTTATCTGCTGAAACCGATTTGGCTCAGTGGATAGAGCGTTGGCCTGTGGACTGGAAGGTCCCAGGTTCGATTCCAGTCAAGGGCATGTACCTTGGTTGTGGGCACATCCCTGGTAGGGGGTGTGCAGGAGGCAGCCATGTTTCTCTCTCATCTCTGTTTCCAGTTCTCTATCCCTCTCCCTTCCTCTCTGTAAAAAATTAATAAAATATATATATTTTTAAAATATTTTATCTACCTGAATACTAACCTGTCCAAGTAATCATAAGCTAAAATAAAGCTCTAACAGTTACCTCCATGAGGTATATTTCTTTTTTGTCTGTTCCTTTGTTTTTTTGTTAATCTTCACCCGAGGATAGTTTTCAATTGATTTTTGGAGAGAGTGGAAGAGAGACAGAGAGATAAAAACATCAATGTGAGAGAGACACATTGATTGGTTGCCTCTCACACGTGCCCGGATAGGGCTGGGGAGCAAATCTGCAGCCGAGGTCTGAGCCATTGACTGGAATCGAACCTGGGACCCTTCAGTCTGAGAGCCCACACTGTCCACTGAGCAAAAGCAGCCAGGGCTCCAGAAGACTGAGAGAGGGAGACTGCCCTGAAGGATCTGAACAGTTCACCATGTGAACAGATGGCCGCTAACCAAAGAAAGGACATTATGGGACCACGGGGAAGGGGGAGGCCTCAGCATGGTGGGTCCCTCACCAGGAGGAAGACCCATGAGACGCTACCAGTCAAGATATTTCAGGCCGAGGAAAGCAAATATTCTCGTGATCTAAAAACAAAAGTAATTGTATGGCTATAAAGAAACCCAAACTCACCTGAACGTCAATTTCCAAATATCCAACTATTCTTTCCTCCTCCTCAGGGTCCTTCTTAAGAACCTGAAAGCAGTGGGAGGGAAGAGGAATCATTTGACACCAGCATTTCTGGGAGCAGACAGAGTTCAATAAAAAAGGAAATACAGAACCAAAACACTCCTGGAGCAGTGGTTCTCAGCCATCCTAACGCCGCGATCTTTTAATACAGTGCCTCATGTTGTGGTGACCCCCAACCGTAAAATTATTTTCGTTGCTACTTCATAACTGTAATTTTGCTACTGTTGTAACTTACATTACTGCAGTCATAATGGAAATATCTGATATGCCCTAGGCGACCCCTGTGAAAGGGTCGTTCGACCCCCAGGTTCAGAACCCCTGCCCCAGGGCCACATCTGCTTTCACCCACATAAAAGCAAGTCCAATGTAAAGGCAGGCTGGGCTCTATCTGAGGTGACAGCTGGCCCCCAAGGAGCAACGAGGGGAGGCTCTAATGGGAACCCTACCTGGGACCCCCCCTCCCCCCCTACACACACATGCGTCTTCCTCGGAGCCTGTCACAAGGGCGCCTCCAGAAGCAAATAAAGTTCTCGGCCCAAGTCTCCGCTCAGGCTGGGGCTGAGTGCAGGGCGTCTTTTCTTGGGGTCAGTGAACTTCCCAGGACCTGAGAGTCTAGAGCGAGCATGTCAAACTCAGGGCCCGCGGGCCGCATGCAGCCCACAATGAATATTTTTGCGGCCCAGCCAATATAACGGTATGTAGGAAAAGTTTTAATAAAAATCTCGTAACTTAACTTTTACAATATCCTGTTAAACATAATCTAAATATATAATAAAGAGGCAACATGCAAATTAACCCTCACGCCCTCACAAGATGGCTACCTACGACCAGGCCGGCAGGGGTGTTAGTGAGGGACGACAAAACGACTGAACAGCAGGCTGCGTGGGGTGACCAGTGGAGTGACCAGGCTGGGGGGAGGGGGAGGAGCCTTAAGAAGTGACCAGGCCAGCGGGAGGGGCAGTTGGGGCTGATTAGGGGGGGGGGGGGGGCAATGAGGGGCAACTAGGCCATGGAGGGGGGGCAGTTGGGAGCAACCAGGCAAACATGCAGAGGCAGTGAGGGGTGATAAGGCCAGCACGGGGGGGGGGGGGGGGGGGGGGGGCGCAAGAGGGATTTGAGGGAAGGTGTGAAGTGGGGGAGAGGGGGAGTTAGGGGCAACCAGGCACGCAGGTGAAAGATTAGGAGCCAGTGGTTCAGGACTGTGAGAAGGATGTCCGACTGCCGGGATCGGGCCTAAACCAGTAGTCAGACACCCCCTAAGATTAAAAAGGGTGCAGACTGGGCCGAGGGGACCCACCCTACACCTTTCTCACAAATTTCAGGCCTCTAGTTATTAATAGCAAATCACAACGTCCACTAATGGCTGATTACTAATGATGTGGCCATCATTAGTAATGAATTTCTCTCCGCTAATACCAGCAGCGCATGTTTTAGCAGCCGATGGCCACATCTTTAGTCTTATACTGACTTGTTTGGTGCGTGCAACAGGAACTATTTGGCTTCGGAGAACAAGAGAAATGGGTTTATTCGCTTATTAATTTGTGCAGCTATTCAGTGTCTGGTAAGTTCATGTTCAAGAAAAAGTTAATTTTTATTCAAATATTCTATTATTTTATGTTATAGATACCTCATTTACTTCAGCCCTTTGTATTCAGCATGTCTCTATCGAAATAAATCTACATTTATGTCAAAATTAAAGCTTTTGGTTTTTTTTTGTGGCCCATGTAAGCTTACACCTTATTTGGCCCGCGTTAGCCTCTGAGTTTGACATGCTTTTCTCCAGGGCACTTAGCGCGCACAGCCAAAGCGAACCGCGCCCACAGATAAGGCCACGCACCCACCACCCCGTTACCGGACAAGCCGCGCCCTGAACCGCCGCCGATCGCACCCGGTCCTTCCAGCCGCTGCGGGCCCACGCGGGCCGGTGCGCGAGGGGCCTCCGCACCGAACCGCCTCCGGCGCCTCCCAACCGTCCTGCCGGGCCCAGTTCCGCTTCCGTTAAGTCTGCTGAGCCCCCCCAACCTGACTACTGTGTGGCACGCGACCAACCGCCGCGCAGAGTCCAACGGAACTTGGGGACAACGGAAAAGAACGCAGACACCGAGGCCAGTTCGGGCCCCGGAGCTTATGGGAGCCCAGCAGTTCCCAACGCCCTCCACCGCCACCCTCGCCGGGTTCTGACAAGGCCTGGCGCGGAGACTTCTGGGAAATGTAGTCCGCAGCTGGCGAATTCCCGGACACTGGGAGGCTCCCAGGATGCAGCGCGGCCCATCTGTCAGAGGCGCTTTTCCGAAGCCCACCCGGAGAGCTAGTCTTTGCTGTAGGGAGCCTCCCCGGGTTTGGGCGAGCCTGGCGGCTCTGGTGTCTTCGGTGAGGCTGAGGGTGAATGAAAAGGTCCTCATGCCGAAATCGGTTTGGCTCAGTGGATAGAGTATCTGTCTTGTGGACTGAAAGGTCCCGGGTTCGATTCCGGTCAAGGGCATGTACCTTGGTTGCGGGCACATCCCTAGTAAGGGGTGTGCAGAAGGCAGCTGATGGATGTTTCTAGCTCTCTATCCCTCTCCCTCCTCTCTGTAAAAAAATCAGGAAAAAAAAAAAAAAAAGAACTTTTTTTTTTTTTTTTTTTTTTTTTTAAAGAAAGGTTCTCAGTGAAGGCAAAAATGGGAGTGCAGGATGATCAGGGATTTAGCCCTCAGTGAGCGGGTCATCCCTGTTGAAGCTCACGGAAATAACTCTGAATGGGCCAAGGGCTTACTTGGGTACCAGCGACTGGAGCAGGGTGTGGTATTTGAACGGATGGCTTGCCTTGTTCTGGGTGAATTTGTGGGACCAATTCGTTGTCTGGGACCCTGCATGGAGTTATTTATGCTCATGGTATAGTTTCTGCCATTGTGAATCTTTATTTCTTTAAGTGTAAGGTAGTTTTTGTTAAGTGATTTATGCCCCTGTTGAAAAGCAACTGTAAGTGGTCGTGACGGATATGTGACCATAGGAATTTATTCAAAGTTCTCCGTTAGACTGACAGAGATGTGAGGAGGTCTGATTCACATTATTGGTACTATTAATATCAGTAACTGGAGATGAGTAATATTTGTAAGATTTTTTTAAAAATATATTTTATTGATTTTTTTTGCCCCCCTCCCTCCCTCACATATATACCTCTCTCCCGTAAGATTTTTTTTGATAGGCATTTCTTTTATGTGCACACCATGGTGATTATGAAAGTGGATCACTGTCCAGCTGGGATTGAAAAACAGTACAGTGTTATCTAACTTTATATGTGTTAGTTTATCTGACTACCAGCCACTATATATGCCTAGGAAATTGTGACTGCGTTTTGATAATAATAATAAGAGGTAATAATCCATAGTTTCCTTACCAACAATTAGTCATTAATTAATTAATTAGTCATATTAATTTAAAACATTAAATTAAAACATAAAGTACTATACTTATTTTTGTTTCATTTAAATTAATAATGACTCTGTGATCATCACCCATTTTCAGATGATAAAAATGTAATAAATCACTTTAAAAACTACACCACAGTAATGAAGGAGCCTTTGATTCCAAGCATGGCACCCCAAATCTTTTTTTTTTAATATGTTTTTATTGATTTCAGAGAGGGAGGGAGAGGGGGAGAGAAACAGAAGCATCAAAGATGAGAGAGAATAATGGCATCATGGGAAGGCCTCCTCTTCCTGTTTCCAGCCCCACACACATGGTGCTGAAGAGACCCCGCCCTCTATCCCAGGAATGTCTTTAATGACTGAGATATCAGGTCTCAGGAGCTTAGATTTGGAGTCTTACACCTTTTCTGTTGAACCTCAAGTCCAATGTGAAATATGATTACCAGCATTTTAGAAGTGTCTCCTGGAGCAGAGCCTGAGATGGAGAAGCCGTCAAAGTGCTTTATTTTGGGAACGCTAGCAGGAAAGAGGCGTTAAGGGGGAGGAAGGGGCAGGTAGGGCAGGGGAGAGAGGCTAAGCAACGATGTGGTCTTGGCCTGGCCTCAGTAGGTGGGGGATGGGGAGAGGTGATCAGCCCGTAGAGCCTACGTGTGTTGTGGTAAATTAGCACCAACCCTTAGAAACAAGTACAGTAGGGAGAGAGAACACCAGGCATGAGACCATGAGAACTACAATGTGGAATCAGAACATTGACATACAGATATTTTGGAGCCAGGTTTCCTTTATCAAAAAAGCGCACAAAAATAAGGGCGAGAAAGGAGAAATGAGTCAGCCATTAAAGGGGCAATAGCAGGAAGTCAGATACTGAGGCAGAAAAGGAAGTTTCAAAGTAAGGGAGGTTATGAATTCAGGTTTTCCTTTCTTTAGGAATTGGGCCTCAGCTGGGTGGGGAGAAAGCAAGGTGGCACAAAAAAAAAAAAAAGAAAGAAAAAAGAAAGAAAGAAAGCAAGGTGGCAGTCTTCTGCGGCTCCAAATGTTAAAAATAACCCTATATTCAATGGCTCTTTGCTGGGCCCTGCCCTGGCAGGACATATCTGTTCACTGGTGTGTTTCATTTCCTCTCTAGCACCAAGGGCAGGATGGGTCAGACCTGGGCATCTGAGAGGGAACCTTCAGAATTAGGGCCCTAAACTCAGATTTCCTGTCTTAATGCCATGGCCCCATTTAAAAAAAACAACAACAACAACAACAAAAACATTTGATTATCTTTACTTATTTATTTATATTTTGTTTGTTTTTGTTAATCCTCACGCAAGGGTATTTTTCCATTGCTTTTAAAGAGAATGGAAGAGAGAGGGAAAGACAGAGAGAAACATCGATATGAGAGAAACACATTGATTGGTTGCCTCCCTCGGGATCCCTGACCAGGGTCTGGGCTAGGGAGGAGCCTGCAACCAAAGTACATGCCCTGGACCGGAATCAAACCTGGGATCCTTTGGTCTGCAGGCTGATGCTCTATCCATTGAGCAAAACCGGCCAAGGGCAGCTCTGGTCAGTGGGTGTCTTTATATCCATTATTGATTCTGGGAAATAAGTTAAGGAATATGTCTGACCTTACGAGACTCAGAGTCAACAATGACATCTCTTTCCTGTGATCTAAAAAGAACCTGAGGAGGAGAGGGCTATGCCTTCTCACATCATCAAACGGGATAGCTTTTTATGAATGTTTTTCCAAAGCCAATCTTGACCACAGAGAAAACAATAAAAAAAAAAAATGAAACCCCATTTTCTATGTCCATGCTGAAAACCATGCTGAATACATATGATTTTATTTATTCTTAAAATAGAGGTGCAGTGGTCCCCAACTTTAAAGGAAATATTTAAGAGGTAAGGAGGGAAAGGAATAGAATTCTGGCAAGGCTAACAGTGAGAAATGATGCACAGGAGGTCTCAGGAAGCCGAGAACAAAAAGAAAAAGAAGGGGAGAGAGGGTAACTAAATACACAAAAATAATGAGGGTCACAGATTTCTCTGTAAGTTTCAGATTTAATTCGGCACACCTCCCCTTGCCGAGTAAGAAAACTTACTAGGATTTCAAGATAAAGCCCCAATACCAAAAGTTACTACTTTTTCTGAAACTTCCTAAGAGGAGAAAAAATCATACCAAGTAGAACTCTAATGCCTAGATGGTGAGCCTGTCGTTGCCAAGGTTCATGCCTGTGAGTATGAGAAAGCCCCAAATCGAGTTATAGTTTGGGAAAACCATGATCCCATTTCCTACCAGAGCAGTCATTATAATGTCAGTGTCTGCAGGGGAGACAATATCCCTGAGAAACTGTTGGCTCAGGTTAATAATCTATAATAAAAGCATAATATGCTAATTAGACCGGACGGCCGAATGACCTTCTGGACATCATTCTGACGTCCTTTTGGACAAAGCTGTGGTGGTGGGGGCCAAGGCAGAAGCAGTTAGGGGCAATCAGGTAGGCAGGTGAGTGATTAGGGGCGATCAGGCAGGCAAAGGTGGTTGGGGCAATCAGGCAGGCAGGCAGAGGCAGTTAGGGGCGATCAGGCAGTTGGGCAGGTGAGCAGTTAGGAGCCAATGGTCCGGGATTGTGAGAGGGATGTCAGTCGGACATCCCCCAAGGG
Organism: Pipistrellus nathusii; assembly: GCA_963693515.1. Taxonomy (NCBI): domain Eukaryota; kingdom Metazoa; phylum Chordata; class Mammalia; order Chiroptera; family Vespertilionidae; genus Pipistrellus; species Pipistrellus nathusii. Next base: position 39,935,898 of record OY882872.1, on the reverse strand, counting down.
GTCCCAGATTGGAGAGGGTGCAGGTTGGGCTGAGGGGACCTGCCCATGCATGGAATTTATATACCTAGTTTGTATATAACAAACAAAGTATATAATATGATGAGATAAGAAGATAAAGAAGGGGGGTTTGGGGAACCAGTGGTAGGTGATCATGATTAAAATATGGATATAAGGAAGATCTATAGGAGAAGTTAATTATTATGCTACAGTTTGAAAGATTGAGAATGAATCCTTGGGCAAAGACAGGGATGAGGCAATTCCTGGCATTGTGAAGCCCCTTAGAAGGGAAGGAGCCTGGAGACTTTGAGAGGAACTGAAAGATGGTCAAAGGTTTAGGAGCATAACTGCTGGATGTTCACCTCATCTCTCCTTCATGAAAACTTAGTTCTGATTCCAATGCCTTTCAGCTGGATCTCCCCCAAGAATTTGCTTGGACGGTTGAAGTGATTGGCATAATTGTTGAGCTCCTGCAAGTCTTTAATTGTCTTTATTTTTTTTCTTTACATGTAAAGAATATTTTGCTGAGTGTAGCAGCCACAGAGGTGTCCCGCCTAACAGCCATCTCCTTTGATGACAGAATGGCAGTTTTGATCCGGCAGCACAGGGGCAGGGAAGGTGAATCTTGACTGGGCTAAGAAAATAAGATGAATGTTCTAGCTGGTTTGGCTTGGTGGATGGAATGTTGGCCTGCTGACTGAAGGGTCCCAGGTTCAATGCCTGTCAAGGGTGTGTACCTTGATTGCCAGCTAGATCTCGATAATGGGATCCCAGGGCTTGAGTGGCTCAGTGGCTGAGTGTCTACCTATGAACCAGGAGATCATGGTTCAATTCCTGGTCAGGGCACATGCATGGATTTCGGGCTTGATCCCCAGTAGGGGGCATGCAAGAGGCATCTGATAAAGATGATTCTATCCCATCATTAATGTTTCTATCTCTTTCTCTCCTTTCCTCTTTGGAATCAATAAAAACAAACAAACATCAGTGGAAAAATATCCTCAGGTGAGGATTAAAAAAAAAGAAAAGAAAACTAGATGAGTGTTTATAAGTACCAGATTCATGAACATATGACTCATATTAATTTAAAAAAAAAAAAAGATCACCCTGCATGTGGTAGTATTCTCTAGGATTATGCCAACGAGAATAGATGAAGCATCCTCAAAATTTAAAAACTTGCTCATGGTCTCCCAGCTATTAAAATGGCGAGACGAGGACCTGACCTTAGATGGTTTGTTTCAGTGTCTTGGGACTATTTTATTAAGTCTGTAGAGAGCCCTGGCTGGGTAGCTCAGTTGGTTCGAATAGCACCAAGGTTTCAGATTTGATCCCCTGTCAGGACATATACAAGAAGCAACCAATAAATGCATACTGAGCTAAACCGGTTTCGGCTTTATTTTATTTTTTAAAATATATTTTATTGATTTTTTACAGAGAGGAAGAGAGAGGGATAGAGAGCTAAAAAAAAAATAATAATTTTATGGTTGGGGGTCACCACAACATGAGGAGCTGTATTAAAGGGCGCGGCATTAGGAAGGTTGAGAACCACTCACTGGGGTAAGAGTTGGCAAGTCAAGGAGGCAGGTGATTTTGGAAGGTCACCGAATGTGGGCCAGTTCACTCACCTGTGAGAACCCGCACGCCCCGTGTCCTTCACGAACCCCTCCTCCTCCTTTGCACCTCTAGGTGTGAGGGAGGCAGGAGCCCCGCCCTTTTGGACCAGCCGGGTTTCTGAGACCTAGAGACAGCGGCCTCCAGGATGGGTAGGTATAGGGAGTGCACGGCTCATGTGCTATCGTTGTAGGAGCAGAGACGGCGGAACTTCAGGAGCCTTGGCCGTGTTCTGGCCACAGTGGTGTATCCTCTGCCCCTGGGACCTTTCAAGTCTGCAGGCTGACACTCTATCCACCGAGCCAAACCTGTTAGGGAAGAATTTTAGAATCTCTAAGAAGACCAGCCTGGGTGGAGTGAATGCGAGCAGGGACGTGGGGGAGAGACAAGAGTAGAGTTGCCAGATTGAGCAAATAAAAACACTTAATACAAACTTGAATTGCAGGTAAACAACAAATAATCTTTTACTATATGCCATGAAATATTTGAGACATAATTATAGTAAGAACTACCTATTGTACTTTGTATTTAAATTAGCATCTTATGTTTGACCTGGAAACCCTAGGTGTATGGGCAGAGAGTGGGATGCACCCGGGAAAGAAGGGTTAGGACATGGGGGACAGAGAAAGAAAGGCTAAGGGAAAGTGAGGTGAACTGAAAGGGCAGCTTGGAAAGACTTGGAAATTGGGGGAAGCAGAGAGAAAAATGATAGATCCTCCTTTCTCCCAACCGAGAATGACGTAAACTCCACCTACAGTCCAAACATTCCTGAGCACCTAACTAGGTACCTTATATGGACTGTACATTGAATCACCAGTCAGCACCTGCCAAATACCCTAAGCCCCCAATTCCTAAGTCCCTAATTATGTGCCTTATCTGAAACCACCAATCAGCGCGTGCCGAGTGCCCTAAGTTCCGTCCCTTCCCGTTCCCCCCCTCAAAAGGCACCTTCACCCTTCACGTGTGCCCTTTATCCTTGGAAGGCAGCCCGGCAGGGTCTTCTCCTCCAATAAAACCTGTGTCCTGGTCTCCTGGTCTCCGGCCTCTGTCTCATCTTTCATCTGGTGCCGAAACCCGGGACATGTCTCATCTTTCAAAAGAGATGGAAGAAAGCGGGTGGGTGTGGAAGAGAGGGAGGGAAAAATAGTTCTAGGAGGAAGCAGGAGGGAGAAAGATCTGCCATGGGTGGAGGTAGGGGGGATCAGTGAGAGAACTCTAGGATGCAAACGTGAGAGAGATGGGAGGGTTGCGAAGGGGCAGGCAACGGAAATCCTTGGAAAAGACAGAAGTGTGGAATGTAGCGGGTACTTGGCGTATTCAGAAGGTTGTGGGTTATGGGTCAAGATGCTCTCCTGGGTGTTCTTCCCGGCATGTAGCTGAGGTCCCAGAGTCCCTCAGCCCCAGGGGCAGAGGGTACACCACTGTGGCCAGAACACGGCCAAGGCTCCTGAAGTTCCGCCGTCTCTGCTCCTACAACGATAGCACATGAGCCGTGCACTCCCTATACCTACCCATCCTGGAGGCCGCTGTCTCTAGGTCTCAGAAACCCGGCTGGTCCAAAAGGGCGGGGCTCCTGCCTCCCTCACACCTAGAGATGCAAAGGAGGAGGAGGGGTTCGTGAAGGACACGGGGCGTGCGGGTTCTCACAGGTGAGTGAACTGGCCCACATTCGGTGACCTTCCAAAATCACCTGCCTCCTTGACTTGCCAACTCTTACCCCAGTGAGTGGTTCTCAACCTTCCTAATGCCGCGCCCTTTAATACAGCTCCTCATGTTGTGGTGACCCCCAACCATAAAATTATTATTTTAAAAAAAATCCTTACCACTGATTTAAAAAAATATATATATCTTATTGATTTTGTACAGAGAGGAAGGGAGAGAGATAGCAAGTTAGAAACATCGATGAGAGAGAATCATCGATCAGCTGCCTCTTGCACACCCCCTACTGGGGATGTGCCCCACAACCAAGGTACATGCCCCTGACCGGAATTGAACCCGGGACCCTTCGGTCCCCAAGCCGATGCTCTATCCACTGAGCTAAACCGGTTTCGGCCATAAAATTATTTTTATTGCTACTTCATAACTGTAGTTTTGCCACTGTTATGAATCGTAACGTAACTATCTGTTTTTTCCGATGGTCTCAGGTGACCCTGGGAACAGTTCTCAACCTGTGGGTTGTAAATCACAGTTATGAAGTAGCAACAAAAATAATTTTATGGTTGGGGCTCACCGCAACATGAGGAGCTGTATTAAAGGGTCACGGCATTAGGAAGGTTGAGAACCACTACTTTAGGTGGTCCTAAAATCCAATCCAAACTCCCGAGTTCTGTTGCTTCTGACTGTGGGTCTCTTCCGAGAAGCCTCTGTCTTCCTCTTTGTCATGAGCCAATCCTCCCCACATCTGCCCCGTCTGTGTGTCGCCTTCCGCAGTCACCACGCACAGTTGTTGGTGTTGGGCGCTGCCCAAGAGCACTATCCCTAAGCAGGTGCCAGTCACACCACAGGCATTTCTATTATTTTGGAAGCAATTAAAACGTTTGGTCCTGTGTTCCTCTTGTGACTGCAGGGATTTCTGATTTATTGCACAGTGTTCCAGCAGATGGCAGTAAAGTGCCTCCTTTCAACAGGGTTGGTAGCCACCATTCCTCTTCCACCGGCCAAGGAGAAATCAGTGTGAACATGAGAACACGTTGTTGATCTCATATCATCTAAAATAGCCGGTGGTTCACCCTGGCTGTGCGGCTCAGGTGGTTGGAGCGTTGTCCTTTATACCGAAAGGTTTCGGGTTCGATTCTGTTCAGGGCACATCCCCAGGTTGCCTGGATGGAAGGAAACCAACCAATGTTCTCTCTCTCTCTCTCTCTCTCTCTCTCTCTCTCTCTCTCTCTCTCTCTCTCTCTCTCCATTCCCCTCTCTCTAAAATCAATAAGCACATCCTCAGGTAGGGATTAATAATAATAATAATTTTTAAAAAATATATATTTTATTGATTTTGTACAGAGAGGAAGGGAGAGAGATAGAGAGTTAGAAACATCGATGAGAGAGAGTCATCCATCAGCTGCCTCTTGCACACCCCCCACTGGGGACGTGCCCGCAACCAAGGTACATGCCCTTGACCGGAATCGAACCCAGGACCCTTCAGTCCCCAAGCCGACGCTCTATCCATTGAGCCAAACCGGTTTCAGCTAAAAATAATAATAATTAATAAATAAATAAAATAGTTGATACTTCTAAACAAGAAACTGCTCTTCCACCTGATACACAGAGCATTTTTTAAAAAAAATAACTAATAGTATCTATGCACTGGCTGCATTCAATGTTTCCTATTGCAGTTCATATTTTCTGCTAGTCATTTACTGGAACAGACCAGAACTAGTGAGTTCTAAACTTAAATTCACATGTCCTCTCACTTGGCACAGATCGTCGTGTAATAATTAATATACTGTTATCATTAGTAATTCACAGAGAACAGAGGTGGGTGGAAATTATAATAGAGAGTATTACACAATAGCCGGTTAATTATGTTTTTATAGTAGTTGTTTATTATTGCTTTAAAATTTTCCAGCAGTACAAAAATTAACCATTGCCTGGCTGGTGTGGCTCAGTTGATTGAGTGTCATCCCATTTGCCAGGAGGACCCCGGTTCCATTCCTGGTCAGGCTACATGCCAGGGTTATGGGCTCTCAATCCCCAGGAGGGGGTGTGCAGGAGGCAGCCTGTTGATGTCTCGCTCTCATCAATGTTTCTCTCTTCCCCCTGTCTCTAAAATCAATAAAACCAGTTTTTAATGTTTAAAAAAATTAACACTCATTAAAATGTAATGACTTATCTACACATTGTTTTAAGTTGTTACAATTATAAAATAAAACATCAAGACTATTTTTACATTTACCAAGAAGGATAGATCATGGAAAACTGTCCTAGCTGATTTGGCTCAATGGATAGAGCATCAGTCTGCAGACTAAAAGGTCCCAGGTTCGCTGAGACCGGTTTGGCTCAGTGGATAGAGCGTCGGCGTGCGGACTGAAAGGTCCCGGGTTCGATCCGGTCAAGGGCACATACCTTGGTTATGGGCACATCCCCAGTAGGGGGGATGCAAGAGGCAGCTGATCATTGATTCTCTCTCATCAATGTTTCTAACTCTCTATCCCTCTCTCTTCCTCTCTGTAAAAAATCAATAAAATATATTTTTAAAAAAAGATTTAAAAGATCCCAGGTTCGATTCCAGTCAAGGGCACATGCCTGGGTTGCAGGCTTAATCCACACTAGAGTGGCCACATAAAATAAAAACCACAACTCATGCCCAGCCGGTTTGGCTCAGGGAAGAGGGCATCATCAGCCTGCGGACTGAAGGGTCCCGGGTTTGATTTCAATCAAGGGCATGTACCCTGGTTGCGGGCACATCCCCAGTAGGGAAAGTGAGCTGGTCGATGTTTCTCTCTCATCGATGTTTCTGGTTCTCTATCCCTCTCCCTTCCTCTCTGTAAAAAAAAAAAAATCAATAAAACATATTTTAAAAACACACACACCACAACTCATTACCATATTGCATGTTTGGTTAATGAATGGACTTATTTCACAGAAGGTAAGGAATACTAAGTGTTTCTCAATTATTTGGGCACAAAGCCCGTTTGTAGTAAACAGCTCAGTTAACAAGTCTTGCTAGGTGGATTGATTTCCAGGTTGCACCTGTTCCTATATATAAACTCTGGGGATTTGTCCAGTAGATGGTATATTGGGGACAGATGATGTACACATTTAGGAAACTGATTACACAAACTAAACTGGGGGGGGGGGAGGATCATTTGAGAGGTGAGGTATTCGTAAAAATAGAAGCTCCTGAATATGACAGAAGATCCTTGAGAAAATTCTAAGGCATTCAAGCAGTCCCGTTTGGACACTCAAGCACCAGGCAGTTGAGGACATCCAGACCTTTGCCAATAGGTTGGTTCTGGGGAAGAGACTCCAGGCAAAACCTCCTACCTTACCTCCTTCCCTCTTCCTGGAGGAGCAAAGCCCTGGTCTGCACATTCGTTAAACCGGATAACGAATAATGCAGCCAACATTTCTTTCCGTGCCCCTGAAGGTTTGCATATCGTTCGAGCACTCTGCAACTACTCTCCAGCTCCTAATAAATGTTGGAATATATAGAAAATCCTTCTGTCAAAAATAAAGTTGAAGCTGTTCAATATGCGAAGAGAAAGTTAGCTAAGAATTCAGTTGAGGTTATGAAACTGTTCATGGCATTCATAAAGATTTGCATCTTAGAACATAAGCCAAATATACACTTCGAAAATAATCTACTTCTTAAATTTTTTTTTCATTTAAAAAATATATATTTTATTGATTTTTTTACAGAGAGGTAAGGGAGAAGAATAGAGAGTTAGAAACATCAATGTTTGAGAGAGAAACATCCATCAGCTGCCTCCTACACACCCCCCACTGGGGATGTGCCCGTAACCAAGGTACATGCCCTTGACCGGAATCGAACCCGGGACCCTTCAGTCTGCAGGCCGACGCTCTATCCACTGAGCCAAACTGGTTTTGGCTTAATTTTTTTTTTTCATTTTATTGAAAGAGAGAGAGAGAGAGAGAGAGGGTGGGAGAGAGAGATTTGTTGCTCCACTTATTTATGCATTCATTGGTTGATTCTTGTATATGCCCTGACTGGGATCAAACCCAAAACCTTGGCGTAGGGGACGACACTAACTGAGCTGCCAGGCCAAAGCAAAAATCATCTACTTTTCATGATGTTTTAAGTGAAAGTAATATTTTGAGCAAAATAATGCAGGAACCCAATTCAGTGCCCTAATGAGGGCAAAGAGGGACAGAATAACAAGATGAGTACAAGTGGAAGTATGCTGTTTCCTGTATGTTTGTGTGTGCTTGAAAGCACCTTCAGTAAAAAATCCTTAAAATAGCACCTTAATGGCTGGGACAAAACATCCTCACTTTTCCCAATCTCTTAATTAATTCCTAAAGTTTAATTACTAAAAAGTGTCTACAAAAAAAAAAAATCTAGGTTCCTAGGGAGCTGGGAGTTCCTGTTGTATGGCCCTCTGTAGATGCCAGGACCCTGCCACACCTGCCACACCTTAGACTAGATCAGTGGTCGGCAAACTGCAGCTCTCGAGCCACATGCGGCTCTTTGGCCCCTTGAGTGTGGTTCTTTCACAAAATACCATGTATGGGTGCCCTGAACAGTGCGATTGAAACTTCATGGCTCCTGCGCAGAAGTCGGTTTTCGGCTCTCAAAAGAAATTTCAGTCGAGCCGAAACCGGTTTGGCTCAGTGGATAGAGCGTCAGCCTTCGGACTGAAAGGTCCCAGGTTAGATTCCAGTCAAGGGCATGTACCTTGGTTGCGGGCACATCCCCAGTAGGGGGTGTGCAGGAGGCAGCTGATCGATGATTCTCTCTCATCGGTGTTTCTAACTCTCTATCCCTCTCTCTTCCTCTCTGTAAAAAAATCAATAAAATATATTTTAAAAAATTTTAAAAAGAAAGAAATTTCAGTCGTTGTACTGTTGATATTTGGCTCTGTGGACTAATGACTTTGCCGACCACTGGGTCTCCACTTGATTACCTGCAATGAGGAGCTTTCTATCTGACATCTCACAACCTCCGAAAATACCTGGAAGTAACCAGATTGAAGATCACACATGCCCAGACACACACATGGTCACACACACACACACACACACACACACACACACGCATGCACGCTCACACTTGCACACACACATTCAAACTCACACGAGAATGAGCTGCTCTGCCGACCCTTCAGCCTCAACCTGTGGATCAGGGAGCCACTGTGGACACCACCTTCCACTAAGAACCCTGCCCCCTTCCTGGGCCAGCCTCCACTCCCAGGACCCTTGGCTCCACCCTCACCTGTGTGGCCACCCCGCACCTGTGAACCTGGGGCAGGGACAGGAGAAACAGGAATAATAATTTGGATGCAAAGCAGTTTGGGGGAAGTGGTGCCTAATGGGAGGGGCGGGGATTTGGCAAGAGGGGAGGGAGTCCAGAGCCCTGTTGAGTGTCCTGTAGTTCCTGGGATCCGCTGTCGAAGAAAACTTACCCCAACAAAGTTAAACAGGCCTGGAGACTTCATTCAGACCAGGGCAATCGGGGAGAGAGGCTGAGCCCAAAGCCAGGAAACAAAAGGGGGAAGGGTTTCCAGTCCTGGATGGGCTCAGGGTGAAAAAGTTGCTGGAGGATGAGCAGAGGGAGCTCGGTCCACGGGCTGTGCCCAGCTCGCCGCATCATTCCTGAGTCAGGTGTTTGTCCCTGTCATTAGGCCTCTGTGCGTGCTAATTGTCACTTGTTCCCATGCAGCTCCTGCCCTCCCACGGAGCTGGGAGACAAGGGTGCTATCTTCCTGGGTGAGGACATTCCAAGGGGTGGCTCCCAGATCCCTGAGAAAGGCATCCTGGGTGCAAAACTGGCCAGAGGCTGGGCGAAGATCTACCTACATTTCAAAGGGACAGACAAAGCATTTGCAACAACGAGTTTTCTGAAGTAAACGCTCTAGGAACAGGAAGGTCGGGGCCTGTACTGAGAGTCAGGAAGAAACCTGTGTGAAATGTAGTCAAGCTCAGGGGACGGGGAAGGCTGTCCTGGCCACCGCCATTATGTCAGCTCTGTCCCATCCATTGTGGGCCTGTGACCTTAGGTCTCTGAATGCACCCAGTGCCCACCCTGCACAGAGAGTGGGTGTGATGCCTGCAGGCAGCTCCTCCAAGCGGGGAGGGCTGACAGGGGGTCTGGGCCCCAGCTCCGACTGCCTGCAGGGACACCACCTGCCTGTCCCCATCGGCCCTATGTGTGATGTCCACACGGGTCTGTGTGTGTCCTTGGGGGACAGTGTGTCCCTCTGGCTAGCTGCCTCTCTATCTCATCCAGTTTTTAAAACTCATTCACTTAATGATCTAATAAACACTTACTAAATGCCTTCTGTGGGCATGTCCTGTCCGTCGGGGTGTCACCCCTCTTTTACCTTCACATCTGTCCACGTTGTCTTTCTACATGCCATGCGTGACTCTGAGTCTTTCCCTCTCCCCCTTCCCCTCCCCCCTCCTCCTTCCCCTCTCCTTCCCACCGCCTTCCCGTCCCTCTCCCTTTCCCTCTCTCTCTCCCTCTTTCCTCTCCCTCTCTACTCCCTCTCCTTCTCTTTCTCTCTCCCCTCCCTCTTCTTCTCCCCCTCAATTGACACATCCCCAAGAGCCCAGGCTTCCTCCTGGCCCCACCATGAACGCCTAGGAGGAGGCCAGCCCTAGAGAGAGAGGGCGGGGGTGGAGGAATCCTGCCAGGCCAGGGAGCTGGGATGCCTGGAGCAAGGCGGGGAGAACTAGCCCGGCAGAAGTCAAAGCAGGAGGAGCTGTCCACGGTGTCTGCTGAGCTCCACGGCCTGGCAATGGGAGTCCCCAGAGCCATCCTGCTCTGCCTCTTTGGGTCTGTTCTCTGCCTGACAGGTAGCCAGACTTCTCAAAGTTAGCGCCCGGCCTAACTGACAAGAAGGGCCTGGTGGGGACCTGGACTCTTGGGTCTGAGGGAGGAGGGCTGGGGGCCTGGACTCTTGGGTCTGAGGGAGGAGGAGCTGGGGGCCTGGACTCCTGGGTCTGAAGGAGGAGGGGCTGGTGGGGACCTAGACTCCTGGGTCTGAGGGAGGAAGGACCGGGGGGGGGGGGGACCTAGGCTCCTGGGTCAGAGGGAGGAGGGTCTGGGGGCCTGGACTCCTGGGTCTGAGGGAGGAGGGGCTGGGGGCCTGGACTCCTGGGTCTGAGGGAGGAGGGGCTGGGGGCCTGGACTCCTGGGTCTGAGGGAGGAGGGGCTGGGGGGAACCTGGGCTCCTGGGTGTGAGGAAGGGGGGGCTGGGGGCCTGGACTTCTGGGTCTGAGGGAGGAGGGGCTGGGGGCCTGGACTCCTGGGTCTGAGGGAGGAGGGCTGGGGGGAACCTGGGCTCCTGGGTCTGAGGGAGGAGGGGCTGGGGCCTGGACTTCTGGGTCTTGGCTATGGAGAGGCCTGGAGACTGTGTCCCCTCTATTTATGTCCCCCATCAGTCATTTTCTCCATCTATCTGCCTGCCTTTCTCATCCTGCTTGCCCATGATCCCACCCCAGGGCACTCGGCGAGTCGCGGGTGCTCCTTACAAAGCTGTCAGGGAACTTGGCCTCATCCTCAGGCACCCCCTCCCCCGGTGTGGGTAAGAACAGGGCCACAGTCCTTACACGACCGGCGCTGAGAGGTGGGACGGAGCTGAGTCTGCACAGCTGGTGGGGTGCGCTCCTCCAGGGAAGACAGGCAGCGTGTGTGTCTGTGTGTCTGTGTGTCACTGTGCCGGGGCGGGGGGGAGGGTCTGAGCTAGTGTGTGTGTTCCTCCGGGTCAGGTTCTGATGCCTGAGTGTTTGAGCAAAGGCTTTGATGGTGTGTTTATCTCTCACTTCACTTGTTCATGTATAGTCTGTACGCCCGTGTCTCTCTTTGTATTGACGCACCTCTGAGACCGGCAGGCCTGCATTTTTCTCTGTGCATATGTGTGCACGTCGCTCTGTGTACCTCTCTCTCATGGCTCCATCTGTCTCGTATCGATGGCTTCAACGTGTACGTTTTCGAGGGTCTTTTTCACGGACCTCTCACTGCGGAACTGTGGTCTCTGTGCGTGTGTCTGGTATGGCTTCCTGTGTCGGGTTATTGGTCCCACAGCCACACGTTTTTCTGTGTGTGAGTAGGATTTTGCGTGTGTGAGGTGTTGTGCCGTGGCCTGGGGGGTGGTTCTATGGAGGGCCTGGCGGGGTTGTTTTGCGGGTGAATGGATGCCTTCAGGATGTTCTGACCGTCTGTGAGGTTTGCAAGAGCCTGCCAGTTTTGTTCCTTTGCATTTATGTCCATGTGTAGGGGTTCTGTGTGCGCATCCTGGGGCTGGTGGTGGATGTGGAGTTCGAGATCACACATCGGCTGCCTGGACGGGAGCATCTGTTTTCCATCAGCGGCCTTTCAGTGCAGCTGGGAGAGGGACAGGCAGAGCAGGAGTGAATCATCTCCTCCAGTTGAAGTCTTAGAGAGACTCCTGGGAGAGTCCAGACCTGGATCAGCCTGGGGGGCAGGGGGGCGGGGGACTGGACTGGCAGGTGCCGTCTCAGGCCTTGAGTCTGGCTCTATGTAGAACAGCCATGACCAGTGGTGACAGCAGACCCTGTCACCCTCAGAGGACAGCCTGAGGGGTGGCTGTCATGTGCAGGGTGGAGTCCCCAGTGCCTGGGACAGGGGCATCCCTGGCCTGCTCCTCTCACCCACCCTGCTCCTCTCCTCAGGGTCCCAAGCCCTGCAATGCTACAGCTTTCAACACATCTACTTCGGGCCCTTTGACCTCAGTAACCTGAAACTCCCCAGCATCTCCTGTCCCGATGGATGCTCGGAGGCCGTCCTGTCGCTGGACACTGGTGAGGGGCAAGGAAGTGGGGAAGAGAGAAAAAAAAGAAGGGCGTGCAGAAGAGAATGGGGTTGGGGAGACAAAGACCAGGGTGAGAGCTTAGGGAGGGAGGGGAGGAGCGGAAGGGCTGGAGGAATTGTGTAGAAGGAAGTGGGCAGGAGAAGGACGGAGTGGGAGGTGGAGGAAAGGGAGGAGAAGGAAGGCGCGGATGAGGGTGCGGGGAGGAGGAGGAAGGGAGGGAGACTGAGCCGCGGAGGAAAGGATTGATGAGGACAGGAGAGGGGAAGGGTGAGGGGAGGAGGCGGCCGGGGAAATGGAGTTAGAATGGGAGAGAGGGGGGATGGAAGGCAGGAGGGAGAAGGAAGGGAGAGAGAGGAGCGGATGGGGAGACTGGAGCCTAGAGAGGGACAGAGGGAGAGCGGAGGGCGAGGAAGAGGAGGGCGAGGAGGAAGGCGGGGAAGAAGCGCGCACCGGCCCGCCCCTCCCGCCTCAGGGTACCGCGCCTCGGTGACCCTGGTGCAGAAGGGCTGCTGGACCGGCCCGCCCAGGGGCCAGATGCAGTCCAACGAGGACGCGCTGCCGCCCGACTACTCGGTGATTCGCGGCTGCACGACTGACTGGTGCAACGCCGCCTACATGACCCACGACACCGTCCCCAACCTGAGCCCAGGTGCGCGGGGGCCGGGCCGGGCCGGGGCCGGGGGCGGGGGTGGGGTCCCGGGGCGCCTCCCCGCTCCCGGGCTCTCGGGCCTCCGCAGCCGGCGGGGCGGGCGCCCGGGGGCGGTGCGCGATCCGCACGCCCGCGGGGGGACCACCCGCTAAGGGGGTGTCCGCGCTCTCTCCCAGCGCCCAACCCGCCCACGCTCAGCGGCACCGAGTGCTACGCCTGCGTGGGGACCCGCCCGGAGGACTGCGCCCCGAGGAAGTCCCGGCGGGTCCAGTGCCACCAGGACCAAAGCGTCTGCTTCCAGGGCAACGGCGAAATGAGCGTTGGTGAGAGGCTGAGCGCGGGGGCGGCTGGCGGCGGGCAGGCCGGAGGGTGGAGGCGCCGGCAGCGCAGCCGGACGGGGAGGCAGGGCCCTAAGGAAGAGCTGCGGTCCCCTCGGAGGGAGAAGGTGCCTGGTCTGGAGGGAGAAGGCATGGTCCTGGCCTAAGGAGGAAGGCGTGGCCCGATCTGAGGAGGGAGGCGTGGCCCGGTCTGAGGAGGGGGCGTGGCCCGATCTGAGGAGGGGCGTGACCCTGGTCTGGAGGGAGAAGGCATGGTCCTGGCCTAAGGAGGAAGGCGTGGCCCGATCTGAGGAGGGAGGCGTGGCCCGGTCTGAGGAGGGAGGCGTGGCCCTGGTCTGAGGAGGGAAGAGTGGCTCGGTCTGCGGAGGGGGCGTGGCCCTGGTCTGAGGAGGGGCGTGGCCCGGTCTGCAGAGGGGGCGTGGCCCAGGTCTGAGGAAGGAGGCGTGGCCATGGTCCAAGGCGGGGGCGTGGCCCGCTCTGAGGAGGGAGACTGGGAATGAGTTCGTGGACCCACTTGTGGCCCTGACTGACTTCCTTCAGTTCTGACCCCTCCTCACTGCCATCTCCCCGCCCCCCCAACCCTCCCCAGACAATTTCACGGTCCCTGTGTACATCAGAACCTGCCACCGGCCCTCCTGCACCATCATGGGCACCACCAGCCCCTGGACAGACATCGACCTTCAGGGCTTCTGCTGTGAGGGGCCACTGTGCAACGGCGGCTCCGTGACCCAGCCCTTCACCATCGCCTCGGCCACCGCGCCGCCCCTGGCCCCGCACTTCCTGGCCCTGCTCCTCGCAGTTCCTCTGCTGGTGGGCACGCTGGGGGGACCCCTCTGCCTCTCCCCATAGGCAGCCCCTCCGGCCTCTTCGTGAGCAGGATGCTGGGGGCCGGGCATCCCCTCTCCCCACTGCTTCAGCCCCTGCAGTGTGGGAAATGACAAAAATATAGCTTCATTCCTGTCTCTCTCCCTTGCACTTCCCTGTGCTGCCCCACCTTCACCTGCTCAGCAGGCCTGCCAGAAATGGGGTAAGGTCCCCAGCTTCCCAGGGTGGGGAGACACAGCCACATCCTACACGTCATGAAGAGCAAACCTGACAATAGATATTATGTGCTGAGCACCAGCGAGGCCCAGCACCCCACGACCGACTCCCTGTGCTCCCAGCTAGGGCCGCTCCGGCAGGCAGCCACGATGATGTCTTTATTATCATCAGGAGAGGCTCCAGAGGCAGTTATAAAAGTTCAGAGCCCAGCTCCGGACCAAGCCGAATGGGGTTCCAGTCCCAGCTCTACCTTTTAGCCGGTGGGGAACTTGGGCGCGTTACTTAACCTCCTGCACCTGCGTTTCCTCACCTGTAAGGCAGAAGTGACAATAAAACCTACGATGCCCTGATCCGTTTGGCTCGGTGGATAGAGCGTCGGCCTGTGGACTGAAGGGTCCCAGGTTGGATTCCGGTCAAGGGCATGTACCTTGGTTGTGGGCACATCCCCAGTGTGGGGTGGGCAGGAGGCAGCTGATCAATGTTTCTCTTTCATTGGTGTTTCTAGCTCTCTATCCCTCTCCCTTTCTCTCTGTAAAAAAAAAAAATCAATAAAATTGCCCGGACCAGTTTGGCTCAATGGATAGAGCGTCGGCTTGAGGACTGAAATGTCCCGGGTTCGATTCCAGTCAAGGGCATGTACCTTGGTTGCGGACATATCCCCAGTAGGGGGTGTGCAAGAGGCAGCTGATCGATGACTCTCTTTCATCGATGTTTCTAACTCTCTATCTCTCTCCCTTCCTCTGTACAAAATCAATAAAATAAAAAATAAAGAAATCAATAAAATATATTTTTAAAATAATAATAAAACCTACGATGATGACAGAACCTGCTCCCCAGTGGTTGTGGTTGGGATTTAAACGAGCTGAGCGTGGAGCGCCTGGGACACAGCTGTCAGCCAGCACAGGTGGGCTCTGGTCACAAACCCTGTGTGACCGGTGAGCAGACGAGGTGGGAGCACTTGCTCAGCTCGTGTAGCTCGTGCACGATCAGGAGCGTGACTCCCAGTCTCGTGAACCACCAAGCAGCCCCACCGCCCCAGCACATGGTGCTCCTTCATTTGGCAGAGACACAGGTGAGGCAAAGCTGAATTAGGCCTCCCTCCAGACCAGGGCCACGCCTCCCTCCTCAGATCGGGCCACGCCCCCGCCCAGGCCATGGTCACGCCCCCTCCTTAGACCAGGGCCACGCCCTCCTGATGGAGATAGGGAAGGTGTCCTGGAGGAAGTAAAACGTACTCAAACTCCTACAGGGTAGAAGGCATTGGCAGAAAGAATAGAGGGAAGGTCGTTCTGGGAGCCTGGGCAGAGATCCCGATGCAGGAAGGAGCCCCCAGGGTATGCAGGACACTCCCACGAGCACATGAACTTCACTCTCTGGTGCGCATGCTTTTCAAGGTCCTTTCGCATCCTTTCCCCCACGTGGTCCTCCCCATTTCCCAGTGAGGCAAGCAAGAAGGGGAGTTGCACCCCCATTTCTCAGACAAGTTGCCCAGGGCACAGTGAGAGGGTGTGATTTTGGCGTAAGTGGCAGAGCAAGGATGGAACACCACACCTTCTCACGGTCCCTCAAGAGGCAGCCTTGTGGGCAAAGGGCATCTCAGAAACACTGCCACCCGCCTGTGAGGTCCAGGGGAGAAGGATTCCAGGTGTTTCCACATCTGACAGGCGAGCCAATGAGAGGTGGACATAGAAGGGGAAGCTGGTGTCATCACTCACTCTCATCACATTTACTGAGCACCTGCTGTGTGCCAGCACTGCTCTGTTTGCGGGGCATACGGCGCTGAACAAAAAGCAAACGTCCTGACCGTCAGGGAGCTGACCTTTCCAATGGGGAAGCTGACTTGGATTTCATTGCGAATGTGGTTTGAAGCTGGGAGGGCCAGTCTGATTGCCAGCTCGGCTAGGCGACCGTCTGTCGGTCATCCAAACACTAAGCTCTGTGTTGCTGCAAAGGTGTTTTGTAGACGGGATAGAAGTCCGTGATCAGTGGCTTTGAATGTGGGAAGTTATCCTATATCATCCAGCCGGGCCTCATTCAGGCAGGTGGCAGGGCGTAAGGTTTCCTGGAAAAGAAATCTGCCAATGGACAGCAACTTCAGCCCATGCTCGAGAATGCCAGCCTGCCCTTCCAGACAGCCTGCCCTATAAGTTTTCAACTCTGGCCAGCCCCACAATCACAGAAGCCACTTCCTTGCATTAAATCCACACACACACACACACACACACACACACACACACACGTATCTGCAACTAGTTCTGTTGTTCTGATTGATCCAAGACTGATACAGAATCCTTTGGAGGATTAACATAAGGAGGCAGGAAGGAGCCCCCAGGGTGTGCAGGACACTCCCATGGCCAAATATATATATATATATATATATATATATATATATATATATATATATATATATATATGTAATTATATATAACGATACAATATGTGTATATGTTACATATACATAATGTAAATACATATTATATTATGGATATTATACAGTATACTAGAGGCCTGATGCATGAAGATTTGTGCAAGAATGGGCCTTCCTTCCCCTGGGGTGCCTGCATCACCTTTGCTCTGGCCCAGAATGGCTTTTCTGCCTTCCCACACTGCCCAGAGGCCTGGAGTGGCCAAGGGTGGTGTGAAATGACTGCATTGTCACCATGGCTGCGACGCAAGCATTCCGCCCCACCCTGGTTGCTTAACACCTGCATATGCAAATCAACCCACCATCTTTGTTGGGTTATTTTGCTTAGTCACTCCTGATTGGCTGGTGAATGTCGTGAAGGCATGGTCAATTTGCACCTTTCTCTTTTATTAGTGGGGACATACTATCGTATTTACCTATATAATAAAGATGGAATATGCTAATTGACCCTCACACTTCATAAAATATGATGGCATCCACAGCCAATAAGGAGGGGATATGCTAATTGACTGTCACATCCTCAAATATGGCAGCACCCATAGCCACAAGATGGCAGTGCCCAGTTCCCTCAGCCCCGGCTGGAGTGGCAGGAAAGCCTAGTTGCTCCATGCGCCTGCCTCCAGAGTCCCCCAGGCCCCTCAGTCCCCAGGCACCCAGGGCCAGCCCGAGGCACAAAGCCAGCCTGGATATCTGCTGCCTAGCTGCCCAGGGCCACCTGGGGCTCAGGTAACCAGGGTTGGCTGAGGCTTGTGCTGCTGGCAGTGGCAGCAGCAGAGATGTGATGGGGCATTGCCTTCCCCTGATGGCCTGGTTGCCTCCCACCCCTGAGGGCTCCCAGATTGTGAGAGGGGGAGGCTTGGCTGAGGGACCCCCTGCTCCAGTGCATGAATTTTCATGCATCGGGCCTCTAGTATATGATAATTACATATAACTTTTTCATCAAGGAATAAAACACATACAGTAAATGCATAAAGTGCAATGTTTCTGTGTGTATACATCTAAGTAACCTCCACCCAGATCAAGATACAGGACATTTTTTGCCCCCACCTCAAATCCTCCCTCCTAGCCCTTCCCAGGCACTTTCCTACCTCAGAGGTACCCATTGCTCTGACTTCTGTCATAGGTGAAGTTTGCCCACTTTTGTATTTCATATCAATGGAGTTCTTCAGCATGGTCTGCTGTGTGCATGCTATAGATTTTAAAAGGATCCCTATGGCAAGAACAGAAGCAGAAGCCGCTGAGTGTCTGCTGTACCAGTCCAGGCATGTGATGATGGAGGAGGCCACAGGGGTGCTGAGAGGGGTAGGAATGGGATAGATTTGATGGTGGAGCTGACAGGACTTGATACGTTGGTGGAGGCGTGTGAGGGGAAGAAAAGATAAGACTACTTCAAGGTTCTGAATGATGATGCTATTTAGCAAATGGTGATGCTATTTAGCAAAGAGAAGAACATATGGGCACGAGTGAGAAACAACAGGGGGGTGTGGGGGAGTGTTGGCCCTGGCCTGTGTGGCTCAGTGGGTTGAACAATATCCCATGCACCAAGAGGTCACTGATTCAATTCATGCCTGGGTTTCAGGCTTGGTCCCCAGTAGGGGATGTGCAGGAGGCAGCCAATCAATGTCTGTCTGTCTGTCTGTCTGTGTGTGTCTCTCTCTCTCTCTCTGAAAAATCAATACAATAACATTTTCAACCAATAAAAACATTAACAAACAGTGGGGTATTGGACATGTTGAATCTGATTCTGTTTAAACTAGGGCCACTTTGGTTTGCCGTGGAGCAGTGGCCCCATCTCCCCCTTGGTCGTTAGCCTCAGTCACTCAGCGATGAGGGCAATCCTCTGCCTTCCTGCTGGTGCAGTGGCGTGAGGACCCACAGGGCCAGGGGGCAGTCCCACTTCCAGTTCCGGGGACCCATCGCGTCCTCTGGTGGAAGCAATCCTCGCTGGGCACCAGGACCCCCAAGCCAGCTGCACCCCAAGTCACGGGGCTGGGAGGCAGCAGTTCTGCAGTTGGGCTTGGGTGGAATCATGACGGGAGCCCTGCCACCCCTGGCCACCCAGACCCATGTGCTCGGGTGACACGGGGGTCAGCTCCTGAAGCACGGGCCACCTCCTGAGACACCACCCCAGCTTTTGAGGGTAGTGGCAACAATAACGGAGTCATTCATTGTTTTACCGGAGAAGCTCCTCCTGGGCGATGGGGTGTGAGGAGAGACCAGTGAGGCCCATGGCGTGAGCCCGCGGCCACACGTCATTTGCTTGGTAATGGGTTCCCTGGTAAGAGACACATGAAAACATGCTCAAAGTCACTAATCATCTGAGAGATGCAAATCAAAACAACAATGAGGTACCATCTCACACCATGAGAATGGCTATCATCAACAAGTCAACAAATGGCAAGTGCTGGCGAGGATGCGGAGAAAAAGGAACCCTCGTGCACTGCTGGTGGGAATGCAGACTGGTGCAGCCGCTGTGGAGAATGGTATGGAGTTTCCTCAAAAAACTATAAATGGAACTCCCATTTGACCCAGTGATCCCGCTTCTAGGAATATATCCCAAGAAACTAGAAACACGAATCAGAAAGGATATTTTTATAGCAGCACAATTTACAGTAGCTATGATTTGGAAACAGCCTAAGTGCCCGTCAGCAAATGAGTGGATTTAGAAAACCATGGTACATCTACACAATGGAATACCACGCTGCTATCAAAAAGAAGGAATTCTTACCATTTGCAGCAGCATGGATGGAACTGGAGAGCATTATGCTGAGTGAAATAAATAAGCCAGTCAGTGAAAGAAAAATACCACATGATCTCACTCATTTATGGATAATAAAGAACATGATAACCTGATGAACAAAAAGATAGATACAGAGGCAGCAAAGCATCGAACGGACTGTCAAATTACGGCGGGAAGACTGGGGAGTATTGGGGGGTGGGGAGGTAAGAGATCAACCGAAGGACTTGTATGCATGCACATAAGCACAACAGTGGACACAAGACACTGGGGGGCGGGCGAGTGAGGGCGTGTGCCGGGAGTAGGGGAGGCCGGGGGAAGGTCAATTGTGGGGGAGGGAGGAGACATATGTACTACTATTTGTAATACCTTAAACAATAAAAAAAACTCAGTGGAGGAGAAGACACTGCAGGCCCCGAGGAGGGAGCTCTTCACCCCAAGCTTCCATTTCTTCAGGTATGAGTCTCAGAAACGCAGCTGAAGGGAGTAGGGGACCAACATTACCACATCGGTGTCCAGCATTCACCGAGACCCTCCTGTGTTCCTGGCCACTGGGCCACGGAGGTGAGTCCAGTCTGATGGGAGAGGCAGATCCTTGCTCAGGCAGCCACAGGCCTACGGTGGAGGGATGTGCGGGGACAAGAGGGACTAGTGTTGAGAAAGGGACACATTGGGGCCAGGGCCAGAGGGAGGAGAACCTGGTGACAGGTCTTCACTCATGTCATGTGGAAAGAAAAGGAATAGCCTTCCAGTCAGAGGGACCGGCTCATGCAAACAGAGAGGGAGAGGCAGAAGCAATATCACTAGAGAGTCAACAGACACTTTTTTGTTTTGTTTTGTTTTTTTAAATATATTTTATTGATTTTTTTACAGAGAGGAAGGGAGAGAGATAGAGAGCTAGAAATGTCGATGAGAGAGAAACATCGACCAGTTGCCTCTTGCACACCTCCTACCAGGGATGTGGCCGCAACCAAGGTACATGCCCTTGACCGGAATCGAACCCGGGATCTTTCAGTCCGCAGACCGATGCTCTACCACTGAGCCAAACCGGTTTTGGCTCAACAGACACTTGTAATTCATTCCCCTGCGCTGGGTGACTGTGGAGAACCCCAGCTGTGAGGAATCCTAAGTCTGATGGGGACAGAGACGGAGCCCAGTGGACACAGCCCTGAGAGAGACCGGGCACAAGCAGAAGGGCGCTCTGCTGGAAGGTAGAGAAGGAACCTCAGCCTGGAGGGTTGGGGCGTTGGGACATTGGGTGGCTTCCTGGAAGATGCAGTGGGTTCTGTGTCCTGTGGGATGAGGAGGAGGTGGCCTGGCTAACAGAGTGGAGAACAGCATTCCAGCTGGAGGAACTGCCCATGACAAGGTCTCAGGGAACTTGGCTAAATGGCAGAGCAAGAGCAGGACAGAGCAGGGACAGGAAGAGACAGGGCTGCAGGAAGGGACCTCAGCAAACATGTAGAACCTGTCCTTCTGAGCGGGGTGATGCCGGGACTCAGTGATGAGTCAGAGCCAACGTTGCATCCTGGTCTGGAAAGAGACCCTCATGAACCCGGAAACTCACGGTGGACAAAGCATGAAGTATGAGGGCCTAAAGGAGGAAGGCCAGGGATGGCTTCCAATGGGGACGGACCTCTGAAAAGACACCGAGATGACAAGCAGGAATCGAAAAGGAGCGGGAGCAAGGGCACTCCCGGGAGGAAGGACCGTGCGCATTGAGGCGTGGCTGGCGTATAAAGCGTGAGAAAGGAAGCTGAGGATGCAGAGGATGGCAGGGGCCTGAGGTGAGGATAAAGTTTCCTGACTTTCCCCCTGCCACCCTTGGGGGTCTTGGGCAGGGCATAGAGCAGGGGAGAGGCCTGCCTATGGGGATCCTACCGCCAGGGGGTGGTAAGCTCCTCCTGCAGCCAGGCAGGGGGCCAGCCAGAGGGTGAGGCTGGAGACAGGGAGACCCAAGAGAAGGTGCTGATGGGGTCTCCCATTCTTGGTCTCCAGGGTCAGGGGCCACGTAACGGGGGAGGGCTTGTGGGGAGAAGGAGAGACTGAGCACACAGAGTGTGTGTGGGGGGGGTGGGGAGGTGGTGGGGCTGCGGGTTAGGAGGATAAAGCTCCTCGTGGGTGAGGACAGTGGTTTCCTCTGGAAGCTGGGAAGGGCTCGTGGTCAGGAAGATCCTGCACGAGGCGTGGTCTGTGTATAACACGGTGATATTCTCCCCGGATGTGAGAGTGATGACTTCACGGGGGGGTTCACTATATAATTATTTGCCCAAAATGTACCTCGATATTGTATGCACTTTCTGCATGAATGGTATGTCTCACACATCCAAAAACAAACGAACAAAACATGCCAGGAGTAAAGTCAAGGCTGGAGGCCAGGTCTTTGGGCTCCCGAGTGTGGCTCCTTCATCTTTGGGGCCAGCGGCCGGATTCCTGGCCCCCGGGCTCGTCCGTGGGGGCAGATGCCAGAGACCCTCTGGCAAGCGGAGCTGCTCCGCACACAGGCAGGCCTGCACCCGTGTGAACACTACAGATCTGTGAACGGAACACTGTGTGAGTCTACCTCAGCAGGAAGCAGCAGACCTAAAAACACAACCTGTAATTAAGTGATATCATGTCTGGGATTGGGGTTAAAATGGTAGCGGAAGTGAGGAAGTGGGTGGGGGCCTAGATGAAATGCAATTAGCCACGTGCTGGCACTTGTTAAACCACAGAGGTTGACTGTACGCTTCCGTTCGCTGGTGTGTGGTCAAGGTTTCCGTAATGAAAAAGGAAAGACAGACAGACAGAAAGAATACCTGCTGAGCAGTGGCCCAGGCACCCTCTCCTTTCAGGACTGAGGTGTCTACCTTCTCTGCGTGGTTCAGATGGCATGTCCGGGGATCCTACAGCGTCTTGCCCCTTCCCCAACATCCCTCTGCTCTCCCAGCTCAAGGAAGTGGGAGCCCAGTCAGCACCAAGGACAGAGCCGTAGCCTTGGGTCTCAGAACCTCAGACAGCAACTCCATTGATAGGGGCAGAAATGGCAGGGCACCCCGGGAGTGACGTCCCCCTCCCACCTCCAGGACAGAGTAGGACAGGGTGAGAGGGTCGAGTCGAAGGAGAGCCAGTCAGGGCCATTGAACGGGAGCATTTCTTCACCAAACATTCATTGGGCATCTCCGCGGTGCAGGCACCGTTCAGAAGGCTGGGAGGCAAGATCCCGGTCCCAACCAACTAGAAAAATGGGCCAACAGGACCGTTCAGATTGCCCAAAGCGTCGTGCTACAGGCAAAAATGAAACAGGACGCAAGACAGCTTATGGGGCCAGCGGGGACCGTTGTTGAAGAGATGATCAAGAAAAAGACAATATGGAGCAGAGCCGAAACCGGTTTGGCTCAGTGGTAGAGCGTCGGTCTGCGGACTGAAAGGTCCCAGGTTCGATTCCAGTCAAGGGCATGTACATTGGTTGCGGGCGGTGTGCAAGAGGCAGCTGGTCGATGTTTCTCTCTCATCGACGTTTCTAGCTCTCTATTCCTCTCTCCTCCTCCCTGTAAAAAATCAATAAAATATATATTTTTTTAAAAATATGGAGCAGAGATCCGGATGGAGTGGGGGTTGGGAAGTGGTCCATGAGGAGGTTGGAGGTAAAAAGCCCTCAGACAGAGGGGAAAGCAGGTGATGAGCCCCCCGAGGTGGGAAAAAGCGAGGCACATTCTAGGATCTGCAAGAGGCTCCAAGTCCTGGAGTAGAATAAACGGAGGGGAAAGTGGTTGCTGGGGTTCAGGCACCACTGGAGTAGACACACAGCGAGAAAACGGGAGAGCTGAGAAAGCATGAAAAGCAAGCAGTGGGTGAAAGAGTCGAGAAAGACTCTGAGGCAAAAAGGTCGAAGCAGCCCGGCCAGCGTGGCTCAGAGGTTGAGCGTCCAGCTACAAACCAGGAGGTCACAGTCAGGGCACACCAGCCAGCCAGGTTGAAGGAGAAGGGACACAGAGCCTATCACTTAGTGCGAGAAGCCACAAGCCAGAACAGAGAGGGGAGGCAGTGTACCGTGTGTGCCCGACATATGCCAGGGTTCTGGATAGTCCATCCACCCAATCCTCAAGCAACCCTGAGGCGTTGGTATTATCACCCCCATTTTAGAGGACTCGTAGGTCACCCAGCCCGGGTTGCAGGGTCGATCCCCAGGGAGGAGTGTGCAGGAGGCAGCAGAACAATGATTCTCTCTCATCATTGATGTTTCTATCTCTCTGAAATAAATATAAAAATACATGCATATATATATATATTTTTTTTTTTAAATAAGATAAGACACACATTATACTAGCTGCAGTTCATAAAGGCAGTTTTTATTATCTAGTCCGTTACCTATTCATATATAGGGTATCCCAAAAAATGTATATGCATACTTTGAATAATTATAAAGGCAATGTTTATTAAAATTCATTTTAGCCAAAACCGGTTTGGCTCAGTGGATAGAGTGTCGGCCTGTGGACTGAAAGGTCCCAGGTTCAATTCTGGTCAAGGGCATGTACCTTGGTTGCGGGCAGATCCCCAATGGGAGGTGTGCAAGAGGCAGTTGATCGATGTTTCTCTCTCATCGATGTTTCTAACTCTCTATCCCTATCTCTTCCTCTCTGCAAAAAAATCAATAAAATGTGTTTAATAAATAAATAAAAATAAAATACATTTTATTTTTAAACTTGAGCTATCAGCTGTTGAAGTGTGTATACATTTGCGGGGGGGGGGGGGCGTCCCTGTATATACATATTCATATGTATACTTTTATTATGGAAAACTTCAAACATAAAAGTGAACAGAAGAACAGAACATGTATTGTTAGTGTGTAACAAGCCACCCCAAAATTCAGTGTCTTCACATAAAAAGTGCCTTTTCTCATTATTTCTCTTGATGCCTAGGGTTCAAAGGCACGTTTGCTGGTCTCTCTAGAGGTCACTCCTGCAGCTGCATTTAGTTGGGGCTGGGCTGGGGCTTCCTGCCAGGTGCCTCGATTCTTCTCTTCGTGGCCTCTCCACGCGACTGGCTTGGGCTTCCTCCCGGCATGGCAGTCTGAGAGTTCTAACAACAGCAGCAGCAGCATTGAGTTCTCTTAACTGGACCTGGAACCAGCCAGCATCATCTGTTTTCTTTTAAAATGCATTTTATTGATTTTTCACAGAGGGGGTAAGGAGAGGGATAGAGAGTTAGAAACATCGATGAGAGAGAGAGAGAGACATTGATCAGCTGCCTCCTACACACCTTCTACTGGGGATGTGCCCGCAACCAAGGTACATGTCCTTAACCGGAATCAAACCTGGGACCTTCAGTCCGCAGGCCGACGCTCTATCCACTGAGCCACACCAGTGAGGACAGCCAGCATCATTTATGCCACTTTCTATGGTTGAGAGCAAGTCACAAGCCAGCCAGGTTGAAGGAGAAGGGACCCAGAGCCTATCACTCAGTGAGAGAAGCCACACGCCAGAACTGAGAGGGGAGGCAGTGTACCACGAGTGCCCGACATATGCCAGGGTTCCGATATTCTATCTCACCCAATCCTCAAGCAATCCTGTGGCGTTGTATTATCATCCCCATTTTAGAGGACTCGTAGGACACCCAGCTAGGAATAGCAGAGCTTCACATGCACTCAGCTTTGTGGCCGGTATGGCTGTTAGTTGAATGTCATTCCTTGCACCTAAAGGTTGCCGGTTCGATTCCAGATTGGGGCACATGCTCAGGTTATGGGCTCATTCCCTGGTTGGGGTGCATGTGGGAGACAGCCAATCTGTTTCTCTCTCACATTGATTTTTTTTTTGGCCTCTCTTTTCATCTCTCTCTCTCTTTCTCTCTCTCTCTCTCTCTCTCTCTCTCTCTCTCTCTCTCTCTCTCCATTCTTTTCTTTCTAAAGTCAATAAAAACATATTTTTAAAAATAAAGGAATAAACCAGAATGTATATGCATTATATCCCACAGATTAAAAAAAGTCAGTGGCCATGTCAAGCAAGGCTTGAACCAAGGTCTCTAGACTCCCAGTTTGATATATAAATAATTATATACTAATACATAATTATTTATAATTAATACATAATTATATATTAATGCATAATTATGATATATAATTTAACATAGTAATAGACATCATTGTTAATTGGTAGAGAACAAAAAGATACAAAGAAACCAAAACCAGTTTGGCTTAGTGCATTAAGCATCAGTCTGCGGACTGAAAGGTCCCAGGTTCGATTCCGGTCAAGGGCATGTACATTGGTTGCGGGCACATCCCTGGTTAAGGGGTGTGCAGGAGGCAGCTGGTCAATGTTTCTCTCTCATCGTTGTTTCTGGCTCTCTATCCCTTCTCCCTTCCTCTCTGTAAAAATATCTATATCTATATCTATCTATCTATCTATCTATCTATCTATATATATATATACAAAAAAAAAAGAGCCTTAACCGGGTTGACTCAGTGGATAAAGTGTTGGCTTACAGACTGAAAGGTCCCAAATAGGATTCTGGTCAAGGGTATGTATATTGATTGCAGGCACATCCCCAATAGAAGGTGAGCAGGAGGCAGCTGATCAATGTTTCTAACTCTCTGTCCCTCTCCCTTCTTTTCTGTAAAAAAATCAATAAAATATATATTTTAAAAAGATACAAAGACTAAAATAAACAAAAACAGAGGAAAAGAAAAAAGGAGAAAGGGAAAAAACAAGCCAATGGAGACAAAGACCAAGAGACAGAAACTGAGAAGCAAGGCCAGTGGGGTACACAGAGAAGAAGCAAATACAGAGCCAGAGTGAGAGCCAGAGCAAGAGAGCGAGATTGACAAGACCACCAGACTTCCTTTAGCTCGGGGGCTCGTGAGGGCAGGGGTTTTGTCCGTTTTATTATTACTACTAGAGGCCTGGTGCACGGAATTCATGCAGGGGGTGGGTGTCCCTCAGCCCAGCCTGCACCCTCTCCAATTTGGAACCCCTCGAGGGATCCCTTGGTGGGATTGAGCCTAAACGTGCAGTCGGACATCTTTCTCACAATCCAGGACTGCTGGCTACCAACTGCTCGCCTGCCTGCCTTCCTGATTGCCCCTAACTGCTTCTGCCTGCCAGCCTGATCACCCCCTAACCACTCCCCTGCCAGCCTGATTGATGCCTAACTGCTTCCTTGCCAGTCTGTTTGCCCCTAACTGCCCTCCCCTGCAGGCCTGCTCCCCCACAACTGATCTCCCCTGCAAACTTGGGTTCCTTCCAACTGCCCTTCCCTGCAGGTCTGGTTGACCTCAACTTTCCTCCTCTGCCAGCCTGGTCACCCCTAACTGCCCACACCTGCAAGCTTAATCACCCCCAACTGCCCTCCCTTGCAGGTCTGGTGCCTCTCAACTGCCCTCCCCTGCTGGCCATCTGTGGCAGCCATCTTGTGTCTACATCGGGGCAGGATCTTTGACCACATGGGGGCAGCCATCTTGTGTGTTGGAGTGATGGTCAATCTGCATATTACCCTTTTATTAGCTAGGATAGAGGCCTGGTGCACAGGAGGGGGCCAGCTGGTTTGCCCTGAAGAATGTCCTGGATCAGGTTGGGGGTTCCCTTGGGGCATGGGATGGCCTGGGTGAGGGGCCTGTGGTGGTTTGCACACCAGCCATGCCCTCCAGCGACCCAAGCAGAGGCCCTGGTATCTGGGGTTTATTTACTTTCTACAATTGAAACTATAGCCTGGAGCAGAGCCAAGCCTTCTGCTCCCTCAGTGGAGGCAGCCATTTCTGTTTGGATTTGTTTACCTCTATCATTGAAATTTTGTAGCCTTGCGTGGAGGCTTAGGCCGGCAAGGGCAGGCAGAAAGCTTGGCTTCCTCCATTGCCAGGGAAACCCAAACCTCCATCCTGATCTCTGTGGCCATAGCCATCTTGGTTGGGTTTATTTGCACATTCACTCCTGATTGGCTTGTGGGCATAGCTTGTGAGCGTGGCTTGTGGGTGTAGGGGAGTGATGGTTAATTTGCATATTACTCTTTTATTAGATAGGATACTCTCAATGCTTAGAGCGGTACCTGGACTCAGTAAGTGCTCAGTGTTATGCTGACAGGAAACTGGGCTAGACAAGCAGAGTTCCTGCAGTTCCCAAGACCACCACTAGGTGTCAGTAACCCGATGCCCTGAAGCCATCCACTGCCTTAATCCAAAAAACTGTCTGCCCTGGAGGATTTGCAGCCACTGGCCTGGCTTTCAGGAAGTCTTACCCGCGGCCCACCCCCCACCCCCCACTTCAGCCTCTCCTTTCCCTGCTCCAGCCCTGGGCGACGAGTGACCTTTCCGCCTGAGACACCCTTGTCTTCACTCCCTGAGCAGTTAAACAACCCTTTGTGCTTAGCCCCTTCCGGCTGGGCCCCAAGGCACTGGATCTGTTCCAGACCCGGAGATGGGGTTGGGAGGAAGGTGGGGCAGCTGGGACAAGGCCAGCAAAAAGTCCCAGGGACTTTGGAATCAGTTATTCTGGTTTTTCTGAAGCTGTCTGGGCCCCCAGCCCCCTCCTTTCTCAGAGTCAGGAGTCTGGGCCCCAGAGTCCACGCCCCCAGTCCACTCCTCTCCTCAACGTCCCCGTGGCCGCTCTCAGTCCCCTCCTAGGGGCCGGCCCAGGCTCCGAGGCCTTCTGGTGCTCCTCACTTCCTCTCTTTTACAGAGACCCTCCTCCCCTCCACCCCCTCCAGGACTGAGACCAAAGCTGAGTCACAGGAAGCTCTGGGGCCCTGAGTCACCCCCACCGCCCGGCTCAGCCCCTCCCTGGACTGGAGGGAGCCGGCTCAAGCCAAGTGTCCTACACACTGACCCCCACGGCCTGGAACTTCAGTTTGGAGGCAGGTGCCCTTCCCACTGTATCCCCATTGCTGCCCACCTGGCACCTCCCATGCCCAGCCTTTGCTCCTCTGCAATAACTTTGTGTCCTGATTCTGGTTTCTGCTGTCTCTTTACCTCTGGGTCTCTTCTCTCTCCATCTCTGCTTTGTTTGTTGTTGTTGTTGTTGTTTGTTTGTTGTATTGTTTAATATATTTTATTGATTTTTTACAGAGAGGGAGAGAGAGGGATAGAGAGTTAGAAACATTGATGATAGAGAAACATCGATCAGCTGCCTCTTGCACAACCCCTACTTGGGATGTGCCTGCAACCAAGGTACATGCCCTTGACCGGAATTGAACCTGGGACCTTTCAGTCCTTAGGCCGACGCTCTATCCACTGAGCCAAACCAGTTTTGGCTCTGCTTTTGTTTTTAATTAATTCTCTCTCCCTACTCTCCTCCCGTCCTCCTTCTCAATCTCTCTCTCTCTCTCTCTCTCTCTCACACACACACACACACACACACATCTGGCTGCACCACTAAGGTCTCTCCCTCTGTGTCGGTTTCCCTGGTGCCTGCCCTGAGGCACAGCTGTGGAGGGGCCGGTGCTGGAGGTCTCTGTGTCTCTGGTCCTTGGCCTCTGAGCGGGGTGGGGTGGGTGGAACTGGAAAAGGCCGGGAGAGAAACACAGCTATGGCCATGGACAGAGGGAGACCTAGAGCCAGCAAGAGACAGAGAGAGAGAAAGTGAGACAGAAAAGAGCAGAGACAGAGATGGAATCAGACAACCACAGGGACACAGATGTCGATAAGCACAGAGAGGGACAGGGAGGCAGAGAGACAGTGGCAGGGAGTGAGAATAAAAAAAAACAGAGAGGGACACGAGAACGAAGACGGAGACAGAGATGCTAACAGACACACAGAGACCCAGAGCTGAGGGAGGCCGAGAGAGAGAGATAAAGAGCAGAGAGAGAAGTGGAACAAACAGGCAGAGAGAGTCAGAAATGCTCAGGGAGACAGAGACAGAGCAGTAGAAAGGTATGAAAGGAGAGAAAAGCAGAGACTGAGAAAGACAGGAGGCAGAAATAAACACGAACCCAGAGGTTTCTGGAGCTGGAGAGACGAGGAGAAGCGTTGGAGGAGAGGCACAGGGACCCGTGCCAGGCCCGAGGGCGGCAGGTGCCAGGGCGCTGAGGCTCAGCCCCAGGAGCGCCCGGCAGCAGCCGTTTCTCCGAGCAGACACGCGTGTGGCGTCTGCGTGTGCCCTGGTCTGTCTCACCCGGCAAAAGCCATGTGTGCCACAGGGCAGGGCCCCGGCACGGGTTGTGTTTTTGTCACTGGGAGTGTCTGTGTGTGCGGTTTGGTGTCTCCGGGTGTGTCTGTGTGGGTTGTGTTAGTGTGTTGCCAGGCACGTCTGTGCGTGTCTCATTTCCCTGACAAGCACCGCCAAGCACCGTGTACAGCAGTGTTTGTGTGTTTGTGCGGCTGTGTGGCTGTGTATTTCCCTGTGCGTGCTGCCTCTGTGTGGTCGTGCGTGGTGGAGCATGTGGAGTGCAGGGCCCTGTGTAGCTGCTTGTACACGGTGCTGGCGGGCCAGTGTTTCTGCGTGACGTGGGACCCGAAAGAGGAGAGGGTTACGTCTCTGTGTTCCCCCAAGCGTGGTGCCCCTGGGGCCAGCGGTGTGTCGGGAGATCGGGGTGTGACGCTGTGCGAGGTGAGTGTGTCTCCGTGGTGCCTCCGGCATGTGGTCACACACCCTGCACTGTGTGTGCCGGCCTGTGTGTCAGTGTGTGGTGTGTCTCTCTCTGGGTGCTGTACTAGTATGGGTAAGGCCGTGTTTCCCTCAGCGAGGTGACCGTGTGTTTTATGTGGAGATGCATGTGCTTGTGGGGGGCCTCTCCTGTCCCTGCCCGCAGCGGCTGGCTGCCCACAGCCAGAGGGTGTTGTGCTGTGAGGTTGTGTATTGCAAGTGCGGCAGGCTGTCCTCTGGCGGTGTGTGGGGTGCTATTGCAGGCCTATCAGCTGCGTCCGCGGGTCCTATCTGCTGAGTCATGTGACACGCGGTGTTTGTCAAAGGCGGCGTGGGGCCGTGTGGGGCCGCTGTGCTTGGTGCTGCTGTGTGTGCGTGTGCGTGTGTGTGTGTGTGTGTGTGTTTCCCTGGGCGTGCTGCCGTGGTGTGGTCGTGCGTGGGGGAGCATGAGGAGTGCGGGGCCCTGTGTGGCTGCTGTACACGGTGCCTGGAGGTGCTTGTCAAAGGCGGTGGTACATGTTTTCCTCTGTACAGGTTGCATTTGGGCACTGGGGTGCATGTGGCCTGTGCCCCCTCCCCAGGGGCATGATTCTGGGTTGTGTCCTCTGTGATGTCCGTGCTGTTGGGGACTCTGTGTGTCGCTGTGCAGTACAGGTCTCTGCCTGCGTCTGTTAACACTGCTCTCCTACTGGCATGTGTCCAGGGCACACTGTGTGTGCTGTGAACCAGCCTCTGGGCGTCCGTGTGAGTTGCCATGTGCATGGCATGTGTCCGTGTGCATTTTCCCATGTGCTGGGTGATGGGGACTGTCCCCTGTCCCTAAGTGTTGTGTGTCCACATGTGTTGGATATCATTCCCCAGGTGTGGAATGAGAGTGCACTGTTAACACCAGTGTGTGTATGTGTGTGTGTTGTGTGTGTGTGTGTATGTGTGTGGCATTTGGGCACCGCCATGTCAATACCACCTGTGTGTGTGCAGAACACTCGCTGTATGTTGTGCTTGGGTAGCTATGTGTGTGTATCCGATGTGTGGTGTCTGGGTGTGGCTGTGAGTGTCGGGCCATGCTGTGCCCATTGTGGTTGCAATGTTTGTGCCTGTGAGCAGACAGTTTTTGGGTGGCTGTGTGTGCCACGGGGCGCTGTCTGCCTCCTTGCCGAGTGCCCGAGTGTGTCACCCTGTGAATGTGGTGTCTGGGTGTGGCTGTGGGTTTCAGAACGTGTTGGGAGTTGTGAGTCACTCGGTGTAGGTTGTGTAGTGTGGCCGTGTGTGTTCGGGTCTGTCTGTGACCACGCTGGGTGTGCTGGCGTCACATGGGGCCTGGGCGTGGCCAGATGTAGGTGTGTGCTCACAGGGCAGACCGTTGTGAGTGACCGTTGTGTCAGTGTGTCCTGATCCACGAGGATGCACACTTCTTCCTTGCTCTGCCCCAAGACTCACTCCAGCCCCTCCTTAGTCTGAGAAGCGGGGCTGGGGAGCCTCCCCTCTGCCCAAGGGCCTCGGGGCCCCTCCCTGCCCTGCCCAGCAGACACCACCCCCAGAGGGCACCGGCTCTCCGTGCCTCAAAGCCAGAGCCCCAGAGCAGCTGAGCGGAGCAGGCTGAGGACCTGCCAGCCACAGTGGCTGCCCTTTGTGTGCTGCGAGGTGGGGGACCCTGGGCAGGAAGCTGGCTGAGTCCCAAGACCCCGGGGGCCATGGGCGGGGAGCTGGTGCCTGGCCTGGGAGCCCTTCGGCGGCGAAAGCGCCTGCTGGAGCAGGAGAAGTGGCTGGCCTGCTGGGCACTCACTCTGGCGGGAATCGGCATCGGGCTCATGGTGCTGCACGCAGAGATGCTGTGGTTCGGAGGGTGCACGGTGAGTGGAACTCATGCTGGGCCACCGGAGGCTGGGGGCTGAGACTCCCGGTCCGAGGGAGGAGGGGCCTGGGGGCTGGGACTCCTGGGTCAGAGGGGTCAGAGGGAGGAGGAGCTGGGGGCCTGGACTCGGTCAGAGAGAGGAGGGGCCTGGGGGCTGGCACTCCTGGGTCAGAGGGGTCAGAGGGAGGAGGGGCCTGGGGGCCTGGACTCCTGGGTCTGAGGGAGGAGGGTGGGGGCCTGGGCTCCTGGGTCTGAGGGAGGAGGGGCTGGGGGCCTGGACCCCTGGGTCTGAGAGAGGAGGGCTGGGCGCCTGGACTCCTGGGTCTGAGGGAGGAGGGGCTGGGGGCCTGGACTCCTGGGTGTGAGGGAGGAGGGCTGGGGGCCTGGACCCCTGGGTCTGAGGGAGGAGGGTCTGGGGCCTGGACTCTAGGTCTGAGGGCAGAGGGGACTGGGGCTGGGGAGTTAGGGATCTAGGGAGGCAAAGGCTGGGAGTTCTCTCTGCAGAATGAGGGGACAGGGGTTCCGTGTCTCAGTCCGTGAAGGTATTGCAGTCAGACAGCTGGAGGTCCAGCACCCCTGGTGTGTGTGTGGGGGGTGGGGGGGAGGCTGATCAGATACTCAGGTCCCCCAAGAGCAGATAAGGGCAACGGTAACCCTTGGTTTGGCGAAGGGAGGGTGAGGAGAGGAACTAAGTTCTTCCAGTAGGCGGGTGGCTCCTTGGTCCTTATCTAAACCCGAAAGTTTACCCAGAACCTCAGCACTAAAGGTAGAGGCCAGAAGAAACGGGCTGGGGTGGGGGTGGGAAACGGTCTCTCTCTCTCTCTCTCTCTCTCTCTCTCTCTCTCTCTCTCTCTCACACACACACACACACACACACACACACACGCACACACGCACACGCACACACGCACTCTGACCCTTCTGTTTCATTAAGAAACCCAACTCCCTCAGAATCTATATGCTGTGCAGTCTGGGAACTAATGGAGACGCAGGCTGATAGCCGGACTCCTGGTCCCAGGGAAGGAGGGCCTGGCTCGGGGCTGGAGGAGGAGGCCTGGAGCATCTTTTGGGGAAGGACCTGACAGGTGGGGCCCCGACAAGTCCGAGCAGCTCCCGGCACATTCCAGCCCCGGCCGGCGGGGCCGTGCGGCCGCCACGGCCACGGGGAGGACAGGGGCCGGAATTAGCGGCTTGAGGACAGAACAGAATTGCTCAACAAGAAAGGAGGGGTTGGAGGCCAGTCTGGGTGAAGGGATGTGGAATCAGGCTGGTCGGGGCGGAGGGGAGGGGGGGCACTGATTGGAGGAGGGTTCTCGGGGGATGGAGGCTCACGCTTGGGAGGTGGGGGTGAGGGAGGGAGGCAGGCGGCTCTCTCTGGTGGCCGGAGCCCCGTGGAAGGTCGGGACGGACTGGCTTCCTCGGCCAGGAGGCCAAGAGGAGGGCAGCGGGCACCGAGGGGGTGGGGCGGCTGAGGCCCATGCCAACAGGAAGCATGGCCGAGCCTGCCCCCGCTCCGCGCCCGCTCCCCGCCCAGCAGGGGAGGCGAGGACATGGGAGCCCTGGCAGATAGGAAGGCACAAGGGGGTCACTCTGACCCACTCCGTCCACCTCCTCCCTTTGTCTTGTCCTTTTCCACCTGCCGGGCTTCTGCCTGCAGCAGTGAGGTTCTGTGGAGCCTGCGAGGCTCTGAGCCTGTTTTCCCGTCTGTAAGCTGGGTGAAGGGTGAAGATCCTGGGGGGGGCAGGGGGGGCTCTCCGCAGCCCCGGTTCCCTGGCTGCCTTCCCCTCCCCACCTCCAGCTCAGTCTAAGGAGCCTGTGGCACAGGGACCCGGACACCCGCTCTCCAGGGGCCAGACGTGGAGGGGAGTGAGACGGAGGGCCCAGAGTGGCATGGGGGAGTGCCCAGGGACCCAGGGTAGGCATGGCCACGGGAGAAGCGCACTGCAGTGCGGGGAAGGGGGCTGCGTCTCGTTGGGCAGCGTTTGGAACAAACTGAAGACAGAGACAGGCCGAAACCGGTTTGACTCAGTGGATAGAGCATCAGCCTGCAGACTGAAAGGTCCCGGGTTCCAATCCCGTCGAGGGCATGTACCTTGGTTGCGGGCACATCCCCAGTGGGGGGGGGGGGTGTGTGTGCAGGATGCAGCTGGTCGATGTTTGTCTCATCGATGTTTCTAGCTCTCTATCCCTCTCCCTTTCTCTCTATAAAAAATCAATAAAATATATTTTTAAAAAATAAAAATAAAAAGACAGAGACGGGGGAGGAGGTTCCAGAGAGGGGTGGAGGGGTGGGGAGGGCCGTGGACAACAGAGCCATTGTTCAGGCTGTTGGGGGCAGGCCCTGGGAGCAGGAAACTGGCTCTCTTCCCCTGCGGGGGGGGGGGGGGGGGGGGGGAGGCTGCCCCCTTCAGGGGCGCTGGCAGCATCTCAGGAGAAGCAGGTGTCTCAGGAGAAGCAGGTGGGAGCCCAGGTGGTCTCATTCCCCTGACAACTCCCCCTGCCCCCCCCCCCCAGCTCCCCCAGGCAGGGACACCCTCCCAGCTCCTCCTGGGGAATCTGGCCGTCCCAATCCCCTCTCCGTCCTCCCCTGGATTCCTCCAAGGCGTTGCCGCACGAAGAGGGAGAAGCCTTCTCTGTGGCTTCTGGGTGCCATGTGCTTCCCGCCAGGTCGGCCCCGGGCTTAGAGCCAGGAGACAGGGTGGCAGGGCAGGGCGAGGAGAGGCAGGACACAGGAGGGGCGGAGGGTCTTCCCCTGAGCCCCTCGGGGACTCAGCCCCCTGTATGAGGGCAGGGGAGGGTGTCATTCATTCCTTGGGTGCTGAGTGACAGTCTCTAGGCCCCCTGAGAATTGGGGCATGGGGGTGGGACTTGAAGTTGCTCTCTAGGGCAAGGCCAGCTGGGTGGGAAGGGAAGGGCAGGGGGCGCACTTTAGAGGCCAAATAAATGTCTGCTTCTGGGTTTGGGGGTGAGGGAGGCAGGCAGGTCTCTAGTGATTTTTTTGGGGGGGTGGGGTGCAGGCACACCCCCACATACACACAAACCACGGAGGAACACAGACCCACAGAGCCTCCTGGAGCAGCCCCAGCCCTTCCTCCACCTGCAGCGCCATCTCCCTGGCACACTCACGGACGCTGAGTGCCAACCCCCCGGCCTCTGTCCACTCTGCCCCTTCTGGAGAGGACGGGAGAAGGAGAGAAACATCAATGGGAATCATTGGTGGGCTGCCTCCCCCCCTACTGGGGATCAAGCCCGCAACCTGGGCATGTGTCCTGACCGGGAATTGAACCGTGACCTCCTGGTTCCTAGGCCGATGCTCAACCACTGAGTGACCATGGCCAGGCTGAGGAGCTATTTTGGATGGGGAAGTGGCCGGGAATTAAGAAGGAATGTGAATCGCCCTAGCTGGTTTGGCTCAGTGCATAGAGTGTCTGGCCTGCGGACTGAAGGGCCACAGGTTCGATTCTTGTCAAGGGTGAAAGATGAAATAGAGAGGGCTGGAGATAGGGATGCCAGGACACAAGCTTGATTGAAGAGAAGAGAACCACTGCCAGCTGCTTCCAGAGAGAGGAAGAGAGCGAGTGAGGGCCGGGGTACAAGCACTTTTTAAGGGGAGGAAAGAGAGGGGACGGGGCTTAGGGCGCTCAGCACACGCTGATTGGTGGTTTCATGTAAGGCCTATGATTAGGGACCCAGGGACTTAGGAATCAGGGGCTTAGGGTGTTTGGCAGGTGCTGATTGGTGGTTCAGAGCTCAGGAATGTCCGCTGCAGGTGGAGTTTACGTCTGTCCATCAGTTGGAGGAAGGGGGGACCTATCAACGGCCTATGGACTGAAGAGTCCCAGGTTCGATTCCAGCCAAGGGCACATGCCTGTGTTGTGGGCTCCATCCCCAGTAGGGGGCATGCAGGAGGCAGCCAATCAATGATTCCCTGTCATCATTGATGTTTCTATCTCTCTCTTCCTCTCTGAAATCAATAAAAAATATATATATATATATATTATTTTTTTTATTGATCATGGTATCACATAATTGTCCTCATCCCCACAATCCCACCCCAAACCCCTCCCTACAAGTGCCCTCACTCCCCGTTGTCCATGGCCACTGGCACACAAGTCCTTTGGTTGATCTTTCCCCCTTACCCCTCCCCTCCCCTATGTTCCCTCTGAGGTTTGAGAGTCTGATCGCTGCTTCTCTTTCTCTGGGTTTGTTTTGGTTCATCAGTCATTGTTCATCATTTCCTCTAGATGTGTGAGATCATGTGATCTAAGAAATACCCTTGTAAGAACCTAAACTGCAACAAGCCATAATGGTTATGCTGAGACGCAAATGAATCAGTCTGTAGTGAGTTCCTTTCTGGGCCAACAGTTCTTTTGAGTCCCAATTTCAATGTCAAATAGTTCCTTATGCGTCCATGTCAGCCATGCTATTTTAGATCTGGTTGATGGACTCTCTCTCTCTCTCTCTCTCTCTCTCTCTCTCTCTCTATATATATATATATATATATATATATATTTTTTTTTTTTTATTATTATTATTATTATTATTATTATTTATTTTATTTTTTTTAAGAAGGAATGTGCATTTCCAGTTCTCCCCTGAGGGATGTGGGTCCGAGGAGAAGGGCAGAGGAGGAGGAGGAGCGGCCAGGGCTGTCTGGTTGGGAAGGACGGGGACCAGAGGATGGGTTTGAGACTTCCCGAATTGAGATGTCGGGAGGCACTGGGTTGTGGCTTGTGGGGAAAGGAGTCCAGGGAACTGGGAATGGAGGAGAGGCGGTTAGGGAGGAAGGTAGAGGAGACCGAGGGGAGAGACCTGGGATCTCACCCCTTTCCCTCTCTCTCCCCACAGTGGGCGTTCTACCTGTTCCTGGTTAAGTGCACCATCAGCATCTCCACCTTCCTGCTCCTCTGCTTCATCGTGGCCTTTCACGCCAAAGAGATCCAGGTAGCGTGGATCCCGCCCCAACCGCTTCCTTCTGCCGCCAGCCCCCCGCCACGCCCTGCCGGCTCACACTTTCCATCCTCCTCCTCGGGGCTGAGTAATGAGGTTCCTCTGCCTGAGATGCGTCCACACCCTCACCCACTGGGACGGGATGAACTGTGGACAGGCCAACAGGGCCTCCTGGAGCAGCGGCTTCCCTTCCTCCACCTGCACCCCGTCCGTCCCCCTCCCCCCTCCACACTCACGGATGCTCAGTTCCTGCCCCCAGGCCTCTGTCCACTCTGCCCCCGGCCCAGCCTCCCAGATCTCAGTCCTCCATCTCTGAATCCCCACCTATTCCAATCCCAAGCAGCCTGAGACCCCCCGGGGGCTATGCCCACGCCCCCCTGCGCCCACTCCTGCGCTCCCCTCTGTGCCAGTGCCCTCCTGACTCAGGAGCCCCTCCCACCCATTCGTCCCTCCAGCGTCATGTTTCTCCACCCCTGGTCCCCTCCGATGCACCCCCGTCCCCAGATGCTGTTCCCTCCTCCCTGCTCCCCTGTAAGATGGGGGGTATGGGTCATGTGCCCTAATGGCCCTTGCCGGGCTGGTATGTAAGAGGTGCTTGGCACAAAGTACACTTGACCGCTCACCGCAGTCGTGTGAGCCGTGAAGTGTCCTGAGCTTGTGGCCTGGCCGACCTGAGGGACCTGGGCCTCCGCTCCCACACCTGTAACATGGGGGTAATAACACTTCCATCCCCACGTGCTGGGAGCACTCGCTGAGCCCCAGCATGTAAGCGGGGCCTCGCACACCCAAAACGCCCCCCTGGGTGTCAGCTGTGGTCACGCTCATGGTATGTGACCACGCTCACTGCACACATACATGTCCCGACACAGGACTGGGAGGTGGCTTCAGGGATGTGGAGGGGAAGCTCCAGGAAGGCAGGAGTTTCTGTCTATTTATTTTTATTTTTTAAAATATATTTTATTGATTTTTTTTTTTTACAGAGAGGAAGAGAGAGGGATAGAGAGCTAGAAACATCAATGAGAGAGAGAGAGAGAGAGAGAGAGAGAGAGAGAGACCTCTACCAACTGCCTCCTGCACACCCCTTACCGGGGATGTGCCCGCAACCAGTGTACGTGCCCTATTCCGGAATCGAACCTGGGACCTTTCAGATCGCAGGCCAATGCTCTGTCCACTGAACCAAACAGGTTTTGGCGGCGAGTTTCTGTCTTTTGTTCCTATCAGTTCCTAGAACAGTGTTTCCCAAACTTTGCTCATGATGAGAATCACCTGGTGGAGACGTTAGAATACAGATTTCCGAATCCCAACTAAGAAGTGCTAAACTAGAATTTTTGGGAACATATAGGTAAAATTGTACACTTAACTTAGTGCTCTGCCTTAGAGCACTAGTTAAGTATACAATTAACTTGGTGCTCTGTCTTAGAGCACTAGTTAAGTATACAAGTTTACCTATATGTTCTCAAAAATTCTAATCTTTTAAAATATATATATATTTTATTGATTTCTTTTTTTTTTTTTTACAGAGAGGAAGAGAGAGGGATAGAGAGTTAGAAACATCGATGAGAGAGAATCATCGATCAGCGGCCCCCTGTACAACCCCTACTGGGGATGTGCCCGCAACCCAGGTACATGCCCTTGACCGGAATCGAACCTGGGACCTTTCAGTCTGCAGGCCGACGTTCTATCCACTGAGCCACACCGGTTTCGGCAGTTCCCAAAAATTCTAGTTTAGCCCTTCTTAGTTGGGATTCAGGAATCTGTAGTTTAACAACTCCACCGGGTGATTCTCATCATGAGAGGAGTTTGGGAAACACTGTCCTAGAATAATTTCAGGCGCCTGGGAGGCCAGGGACGCGTAGCAGGGCCTCCCAGGCGCCTGGAAGGGGGCTGCCCTAGCAGGGAGGGGAGAAGGGGAGGAACGGCCTCCTCCAGCGCTGCCCGGCTCCTCGCCCACCCTCGGGGCCCACGCCCCTGCGCTATCTGCCTCCTCCCCTGGCCTGGCGGCGGGCGCGGCCCCCTTATCTCCGGGCAGCAGGCTGGCGTCCGGCCGCCTGACCTCCATGTGACCCTTCCCCCCCCCCTTCTCCTTCTCCCCCGGTTCGCACCCTCCCTCCCCGCAGCTGTTCATGACGGACAACAGCCTCCGGGACTGGCGCGTGGCGCTGACGGGGCGGCAGGCGGCGCAGATCGTGGTGGAGCTGGCGGTGTGCGGGCTGCACCCGGCGCCCGTGCGGGCCCCGCCGTGCCCGCTGCCCAGCGCGCCGCAGCCCTGGGCGGGCTTCCTGAGCCAGGGCGAGGCGCTGCTGTCGCTGGCCATGCTGCTGCGCCTCTACCTGGTGCCCCGCGCCGTGCTGCTGCGCAGCGGCGTGCTGCTCAACGCGTCCTACCGCAGCATCGGCGCGCTCAACCAGGTCCGCTTCCGCCACTGGTTCGTGGCCAAGCTCTACATGAACACGCACCCCGGCCGCCTGCTGCTCGGCCTCACGCTGGGCCTGTGGCTCACCACCGCCTGGGTGCTGTCGGTGGCCGAGAGGTGAGGGTGCTGGGTGCTGGGTGCTGGGGGTGTGGGGTGGTACCAGGAGCCTCCGGGGGAGCCGCTTGCAGCAGCAGCGCCCTGCTGGCGTGCAGGTTGGGTGTCCCTGGGGGCCCAGCCGGGGAGAAGGCCATTGTCCACATGTGTCCAGGCTGGTCCCAGCCCTTCCTCCACCTGCGGCCTCCCCCTCTCCCCGGGCACGCGCAGACCCTAGGAAGCCCTTCCCTTCCTGCTCCCCGGCCTCTGCGGCCTCAGGTGCCAGGCATCTGTCTGCTCCGGCTCAGAGCCCAGGCCTGGCCAAGCACGGCATCTGCCTTCGAGGGGCCGGCACAGACGCCGGGATGCCCACGGGGGGTTGTTTGGGGGCCACTCTGAAAGAGAATGCCCGAAGGCCGTGGTGGGCAAACTGCGGCTCGCGAGCCACATGCGGCTCTTTGGACCCCTTGAGTGTGGCTCTTCCACAAAATACCACGGACCTGGGCGAGTCTGTTTTGAAGAAGTGGTGTTAGAAGAAGCTTAAGTTTAAAAAATGTGGCTCTCCAAAGAAATTTCAGTCGTTGTACTGTTGGTATTTGGCCCTGTTGGACGAATGAGTTGGCTGACCACGGCCCTAAGGGAACTGGTAGCTGATTCCAGGCTGCCTGCTGGGCCTGTGCCCTTTCCGAACTTCAGATGATATCTCTCTCTATTCCCTCCCTCCTCTCCCTGCCGTCTCTCTCTCTCTCTCTCTCTCTCTCTCTCTCTCTCTCTCTCTCTCTCTCTTTCTCTCTCTCTCTCTCTCTCTCTCTCTCTCTCTCTCTCACACACACACACACACACACACACACACACTTGGGGGTAACCTTAGCCCATGGTTCTCACCTGTTGAGAACTTGTTGCAAACCCAAATTCTCAGGCCCCGTCCAGAATGACCGAATTTAAACTCTCTGACAGGTGGGGCCAAGCAATTTGTCTTAACAAGTGACTGGGATGCCCACTCATGTTTAAAGTTCGCCTGGCAAAGGATTCTTGGGGGGGAGGCGGAGAGAGAGAGACCTGGCTTCAGATCTCTCCTTTCCGAGCTTGTTTTCTCATCTGCACAGTTTTTACAAATTCCACCAGCTTTCAAGTCTCCCTGGCAATTCCCATCTTTGTCATTTTAAACTTCATCTGGCAGGCCCTCCCCTCAGTGTCCCCAGTTGGAGAATCGGTCATGATCAGGGTCAATGAATAGTCCTCCCGCCATGTTTATCTGAGAAACAGGACACGGGGCGGGAGTCACATCTCTAACTCCTAAGGCAGAGGTCCTCCCTCCAGCGTGGCTGTACTTTGGGATGAGGAGGCAGCTTATTTACAGCACAGACTCAGCCCCCATTTAAAATATATATATATATATTTTTTATTAATTTTTTTTTACAGAGAGGAAGGGAGAGGAATAGAGAATTAGAAACATTGATGAGAGAGAAACATTGATGAGCTGCCTCCTGCACACTCCCTTTTGGGGAATGTGCCTGCAACCAAGGTACATGCCCATGACCGGAATCGAACCTGGGACCCTTGAGTCTGCAGGCCGATGCTCTGTCCACTGAGCCAAACCGATTAGGGGCCAGCCTCCACTTATAGACACTCCTTCAGTGGGTCTGAGCTGTGGTTCCCTACTGACCCCGATGCAGGAGGGGTCTGCGGGCCAGAGTTGGCCAAGTCCTGATTTTCTTTTCTTTCTTTCTTTCTTTTTTTTTTTTTTTTTAAATATATTTTATTGATTTTTTTACAGAGAGGAAGGGAGAGAGATAGATAGTTAGAAACATCGATGAGGGAGAAACATTGATCAGCCGCCTCCTGCAGCTGGGGATGTGCCCGTAACCATAGTACATGCCCTTGACCAGAATCGAACCCGGGACGCCTCAGTCCGCAGGCCAATGCTCTATCCACTGAGTTAAACCGGTTTCGGCAAGTCCTGATTTTCGATCCCTTCCATGGCTGGACCGAAATGTCCCCTTCTATGAAGTGAGGGGGAAATGCAGGGTCTCACCAAGACTTTGCAGAGTCCCACCCACCCTTTCAGTCCTGATGGGGCCGCCTCTAGGCCAGACGGCGTCTTGTAGAAACTGGGAGAAAGGCCCCCATTCCTCTGGGCGGATGCAGCCCCTGCCAGGGTCTGACACGTGGACTTTGGGCTGGGTTTCTGCCACCCCCACCCCACACACACACACTCTGAATACAGCAGCCTGATACCTCACGGACACTGAGCAGGCTTTGGAACTAACCGGCTGCACCAGGTTCAAGTCCCACAGACCAGAGAGGTGGAGCATCCAGCCCAGCTCACACAGCAGCCGGGAGGCCAGGCAGGCTCCCCAAAGCCCAGAACTTACTGTTTTTGTGGGGGGTTTTGTGTGTGTTTTTCTGAGTGCTTTTTGGGACTGTGGGTATGTATTAGGAAGGAGGGTATCAGACACCCGGGGACTCCTGGAGCCATTTCAGATCTAACCTGTCCTTTCCCACAGGCAGGCTGTTAACGCCACCGGACACCTCTCAGACACTCTGTGGCTGATCCCCATCACCTTCCTGACCATCGGTTACGGGGACGTGGTGCCGGGCACCATGTGGGGCAAGATTGTTTGCCTCTGCACCGGCGTCATGGTGAGTAGGGGCGCCTCAGGGACCCTCCCCTCTTCCGCACTGGTCGCCCCCTGGCTCCAGGGGGCCACGGAGCCAACACAGGCAGGCAGGGCCACCCCATAGCCCCAGTCCCTCACTGGGACACAGCCCCCCAGCCCCATGTCCTTATAAAACACAGGACTCCATCCCCCGGACCCTTGCTCTCTCTGAAACCTCATCCTCCTCAGGAACATCAGGCCCCGAACTTCCCAGCTCCATTTCCTTCCAGAGTCCAGGAATCTACCCTGAGCCCCATCGAGGCTCCGAATCCTACCTCCTCCCCTCCCCCCTCCTCCCCCTATCCCCTAGTCATCCAGGACTCAGGCACGGTTTCCCAGCCCTGGGAGAGGAATCCACGCTCCCAGCCTCCATCCAGGCTACACACTCTAACCAGGAAGAGTGTGTCTTGGGGACCCAGGCTGCCTGGGGACAAATCCCGCTCCTGCCACTTCCTAGCTGGGAGCGAGCCATGCACCTCCCAGGCCTCGGTTTCCTCGTCTATGAAAGAGGGTATTCATACTAGGAACTCCTCGGGTTCCTGAGGAGAGTAAGTGAATTGAAACATGTAAAGGATCTCAAAGGGTGCCCAGCACACAGGAGATGCTCAGGAAAGCGGGGTGGGGGGTGTTATAATGGTCCCAGGCATCTGTCACCCCCCCCAGCACCAGTGCCCTCAAGGATGAGGCATAGGCTCTCCAGCCCCAGGATGCCTCCTCCCAGAGTCAGCCTCCTCCTGAACCCAGACATTTCCCCTTTCCCCTTCATAGAGCCGGGCATCCAGTTCCTCCCGTGCAACCCTTATCTCCCCTCCTCCCCCCATTCCCCCGGGTTCCAGGAATGCCTTGGCCTTCAAGAGACCGGCTCCCCTTACCCTCAGGGGCTCAAGCCACCAGTTCCCAGCCCTGATGGTGTCGAAGGGAGGACATGCTGGATCCCCAGGGAGGAGGGTGAAGGCCACCTGGGTGTGAGCAGCAGGAGCCTGAGGCCTGCCCCTTGCCCAGCCCAGCCCTCTTCTCCTCCTCCATTCACACCCTTAACCCGGCGGTCAGCAACCTTCGGCTCACAAGCCTCGGTTTGCTGCTCTGTTGACTAATGAGTTTGCCGATCGCCACCTTAACCAAAGAGAATATTTTGAAGGTGTAAATACACACAAGACCCGTACTTTCTAATCCTCACTCCCTGCTTGGAGCTGTTTGTCTGTCTGTCACTTAGGGGTGGTTGGGCCTGCCTTCTGTGGCTGTTGGAGGATTGCAGGTGGAGGGAGAAGGTGCGGGGCATAGGAGAGCTGGTGGAACAGGACTGGCTAGAGAGCCCCACGGCCCTGTGTCAGTGCCTGCTGTGCCCACAGGGCGTCTGCTGCACAGCCCTGCTGGTGGCCGTGGTGGCTCGGAAGCTGGAGTTCAATAAGGCGGAGAAGCATGTGCACAACTTCATGATGGACATCCAGTATGCCAAGGAGGTGAGGGCGGGCCCCACGGGAGTCCCAACCCCAGCTCCCTCCTCCCTCCTCCCTCAGACCCAGGCCCTCAGCTCCTCCTTCCTCAGACCCAGGAGTCCAGGCCCCTAGCCCCTCCTGCCTCTGACCCAGGCCCCCAGACCCCCAACCCCTCTTTCCTCAGACCCATGGGTCCAGGCCCCCAGCCCCGCCTCCCTCAGACCCAGGGGTCCAGGCCCCCAGCCCCTCCTCCCTCAGACCCAGGCCCCCAGTCTCTCCTCCCTCAGACCCAGGCCCCCAGGTCCCCAGCCCCCTCTTCCCAGAGCCAAGGGGTCAGTCTGCGCTGACACTGTGCCCCCCGCCCCCAGATGAGGGAGTCGGCTGCCCGAGTGCTGCAAGAGGCCTGGATGTTCTACAAACACACGCGCAGGAAGGACTCCGGAGCTGCCCGCAGGCACCAGCGCAAGCTGCTGGCTGCTATCAACACGTGAGGGCTGCTGTGTGTGTATGCGTGTGCGGGAGCCCACACCCATGTGCACCCATATGGGGGGAGGGGATTGGGGTGTGTGTGTGTGTGTGTGTGTGTGTGTGTGTGCAGCCGCATGCACTGTGTGTGACTGAACAGATATCGCCTGGCCCTCTTTGTGAGTCTGAGGTGGCTGACTTTGCATATCTCGGGGTGTCTGTGGACCCCCAGACCTGGGTCTCTCCCAGGGAGGTGGACTCATGGGTGCAGCGCCCACTTCAGCTTTCTAGCGGCTTTTCCTCTTTGTACGGTATCTGCGTGGGTCTCTCCTCCCCTCATCCCCCCCCGCCTTTCATTAGGACCACAACTGGGGACCGGGCTTATGGGAAAAC
This sequence comes from Pipistrellus nathusii, assembly GCA_963693515.1. Taxonomy (NCBI): domain Eukaryota; kingdom Metazoa; phylum Chordata; class Mammalia; order Chiroptera; family Vespertilionidae; genus Pipistrellus; species Pipistrellus nathusii. Next base: position 39,891,840 of record OY882872.1, on the reverse strand, counting down.
TGAACCCCCGCTTCTTCCCACAGGTTCCGCCAGGTGCGGCTGAAACACCGCAAGCTCCGGGAACAGGTGAACTCCATGGTGGACATCTCCAAGGTACAGGCCCTGCCGGAGCGGAGCGGGAGGCGGGGGCCGCGGGCAGGGAGACCTGGCTCCGGGCCGGGGAGAGCCGGCCAGGGCCGGGCACACAGGCGCTCAGTAAAGGCCTGTGGCTGACGGATGGATGAATGATGCAATCCCGAGTTTCTAAAAGTCACGTATGATACAGAGAGATCCTTTTTAAACTTAAAGGAGAAACAATGGCACAACGGACTCCAGTGTTTGGTTGTAAATGATCTTTACTGTCAACTTACTTACCTGTGAACGGATATAGAATTCCTTCAAACTCTCACTCTTACGCAACGATAAAACCAAAGCAAATATACAAACCAAGCCCAAGCACACACGGCAAAGCCAATAAAACGCGCACGCTGGCCCTGGCACGGGGAAGGGAGGCTGCGGCGGTGAAAATCTCTGCTGCTCCTGGGAGGAGGGGGCCCGGGACCAGGGTGCCTCGCCTGCCTGGACAAGCTCGCCACTCGGGGCGGGGCCCTCACACCCCTTGGCTGGGCTCACGCGGCCTTTGCTCACCCGGTGGCCTTTGCCTTTCCTCGTTAGTCTGTGACAGTTCAGACGGTGGCCCCCGGCGCCCCTGCCAGGGTAAACACAGCCCCGGATACAGGCCTCAGCGAGGAGGTCGTGGCCTCGGTCTGCCGGGTCTGACAGGCGATAATTTCCCAAGATTATCTTGCCATCCAGCACAGAATTAAAGACTTCTCAGAGAAAGCTCCCGTGCCCTCACGGACGAAGCTGTGAGGCCCGGTCTGAAAAGGCAGAGGAAGGGGGGTAGGTGGATTTTTAAAGTCAGGCATTCGTCAGTCCCACAAGTATTTTAAAAAATATATATTTTATTGCCGAAACAGGTTTGGATCAATGGGTAGAGCATTGGCCTGCGGACTCAAGGGCCCCGGGTTCGATTCTGGTCAAGGGCATGTACCTTGGTTGCGGGCACATCCCCGGTGGGGGGTGTGCAGGAGGCAGCTGGTTGATGTTCCTCTCTCATCGATGTTTCTAACTCTCTATCCCTCTCTCTTCCTCTCTGTAAAAAAAATTAATAATATATATATAATATATATAATAATAAAAAAAATCATATCAATTTATAGGGTCAGCAGTCCCATGAGTATTAGTGAGAACCTACAAGGTCCTAGGCCCTGTGGTAGGGGCTGCTTCGGGCCTGTCCCTGAACTGCCCAGGCCTGTTTCCTCAGCTGTAAATATGGGGACGGGATTCTCACTCCCCATGACTTTCAGGATTTTGCCAAGTAGTGGGGGAGGAGGGGGATGATAGAGGTCAATACTTTGTACCTGTTACAATTGAGGATAAACCTTGAGGGCCCGTCGCTAAATGTTCGTTCCACTGCCTTCCTCCGAGGGACAGGGAGGCTGTGCCTCAGTCCTGACGCCTCCGTCCCTCTCTCTGCCCAGATGCACATGATCCTGTGTGACCTGCAGCTGGGTCTGAGCAGCTCGCACCAGGCCCTGGAGAAGCGGATTGACACCCTGGCAGGGAAGCTGGACACCCTGACGGAGCTGCTCAGCACGGCCCTGAAGCAGCTCCCGGAACCCAGCCAGGAGGCCACATAGCGGGTACGGAGCGGGGACGTGGGCAGGAAAGCGTCTGGGGGAAAGGGGTCCGGTCTGCACCCTGGAGGGTGACGGGGGGGCAGGGGATGGCCCGAGACAGCACTGGCTGTGCTGGGGAGAAAGGACTCCGAGCCTGGGACAGGATGCAGGGGCGGAAGGCCACATTTCTTCTCCCCTGTGCTGGCCCTCAGTGCCCTCCCCTTTATTGCTAGGAATCTGTCTGTCCCTCTCTCTGCCTGTCCCTGGGCCCGTTCTCTGGCTCTGCCCAAATGCCGGCTGCTCCTGATCTCTTGGTGCTGGGTACACCCACTCTTTACTTCCTCCTCTGCCCACTGGTTTCTGTCTGCCTTCACTTCCATGTCCCAGCTCTAGCTCCTCCTCTTGTGTCTGGTCTGATGTCCATCCATCTCCCTTTGTCTCCCCAGGACCCATGAAGGAAGAACCAGGCTACTTTCCCCAGGATTGAGGTCAAGGACATTCTCTCTCATGGCCCAGCCCTATGACTAAAACACCTCAAATGCAAGGCCTCCAGGGGCCCCACCTCGGGGTGGGTTGACTCACTGAGGCTGCTGGAGGGACACCGGCTGAAGGAGGGAGGCCGTGCCCCATCCCGGAGGCCCCACATGGGAAAATGGTCACCACTACCCCACATACCCTTAACAAAACATCCTCACTGTGCTGCTACCGATGACCCCCAGCTTCTGCAGAAGTGGGGGTGCCTGGGGGCTGAGACAGCTGGGGCCCAGAGTCCAGGGTCCTGGGGCGCCTCAGTTACCGCTGGTCGGCAGAGCTGAAGGAGCCAGGCCTGAAGCTGGACGAGGAAGGAGGTGGCGCCCCCTGGTGGGAGAGCAGGAGGACACTATTTTTCTAGAGTTGCAGAGAATATGGTGGGAGAGGAGGTGGAGGGGGTGAAGGGATTCACCGGTGTCTGTTCTTACACTTTGTAATAAATTTTACACAAAGACAGAAGTCGCTGTTTCTTTCTAAACATACCCCCACTTCACACAGGCAGCTCATCCAATGGAAGGCCCTTATCCTGCCCTATCTGCACCTCAGTTTCCCCGTCTGTAAAACAGAGGCCCTTCCTAAGCGCCCTCCCATGTCTGAAGGCTTCAGAGTCCTCAACCACCTCCCCGCCCAGCTCTGAGACTAAGAACAGATTCAGGCAGATTCCAGCTCCACCATCCACTGGCTGTGTGACTTGGACAAATGCTCCCATCGCCCTGAATATTTTATTTCACCTGTAAAATGGGCCACCCCCATGGAACTGGGCCAGAACAGAATGGCACAGAGGGTCAGGAATTCAGCGAGAACCAAATACAGAAGATAGTCAATCTTTGTATTATTCTAATGATTTTCAGACAATGCTCAGCTGCCCCTTTTCTCTCTCCTGCCCTTTTCCCCTCACTGGAACCTAGATGACAACTCACCCATCAGGAGACTAAACCACCCTAAACCACCCCCCTATACCCACATCTGCTAGGACTCAGTCAGGAAGAGGGAGGGGGCTGGCACTTCCGGAGATCCCACTGTGCTCCCATTTTATAGATCACCAAGATCACCCCCCACCCCACCCCGCCCCACCCCACCCCACCCCACCCCGCTGTACAGATACAGAAACTGAGGGTAAGTGGAGCCAGTCCTGACACCGAGAACCAGGGCTGCAGGGTCCAGATTCACACCCAGCCTGTCCCCCTGTGCCCTGCGGGAGATGAGTCAGAGGCACAGTGGCCACGGGGCTCGAACCCAGGTCTCACTTCCTACAAGTGGCTTCACTCCCCTTTGAGAGGCTGACTCATGCTCACTTCCCTGGAGCTTCGGGGAAGCCGGCCCCGAGTCACCCCCCTCTGCCGAGCTATCTTTGGATTTCCCTCCAAATCCGCAGCCAGCTGCACCCACCCACCCCTCAGCCCTGCTAAACTGGGGCCTGCACCGCCCACTGCCGGACTGCCCGCCCTCGCCACCAGCCCTCCTGGAGGGTAACGGAGACAGGAACCCGACGGAACCTCTGAAGACACTTCCAACAGCCTCCCCCCCCCCCCCCCCCCCGCCCCAGGCAGCCCTCCTCACAGTGTCGCCTGGTAACCTGCCAAACTCATTCATCTGGGACCACTCTTTCTCCGGCCCCCTCCCACCCCCTTCAGCCCTGAAGCTTCCATAGCCTAAGGTGACCAGATGTCCCGATTTTTAACAATTTGTCCCGCGTCCTGAGGTGTTTTTAAAAAGTCCTGATTGGACACGGGGACAAATTGTTAAAAAGCGGGACGTCTGGTCACCTTACCATAGCCCCGTGAGCCTGCTCACAATATTTACTGGACCCAGCACCATGCTAAGCCCTGTGTAGAACCCATCTTACAGATAGATCTCTACAAAAGGAGGCAAAGTGGGCACTGCTGGCCGCATTTTATAGATGAGAAAGCTGAGATGCAGAAACCTCAGAACCACAGCGAAGAGGTGGGTGAGCTGGGATTTGACCCAGGCAGCTGGCTCCAGAGCCCAGTGCTTAGCCAACTGGTCTTCTCAGATCATCTTACCATATTTTCATTTTTGTTCACATTGTGTCATCAATGCCATGTGCAGGGCCTCATGTGCACAGTAAATCTCTAATGTGGCCCAAAGCCCCTCACCTTCTGCCACATGTTGGCTTCCACTGAGACCAGGGAGGGACTGTTCAGAAGGGGCTTTATGATTTCTTGGATGTAAGCTGACAAGGTCCTTGCATTCGAGGGGGCTGGCAAGGCTGGCCCCTGCCCACACAGTTTTCCCAGGCTTGTTTGGATGGCGACTATCAGTAGAATGAGAGCAACCTTTCATGGCTTGCCAAGAAGTCTATACCTACCGTGTTTCCCCGAAAATAAGACCTAGCGCATGGAAAGATAAGACATCCCCTGAAAATAAGACCTAGCGCAACTTTGGGAGAAAAAAATTAATATAAGACACTGTCTTATTTTCAGGGAAACAGGGTATTTACTGAGATTTTCTATACCAAGAATTTGTCCTTCTGCTGTCTCTCCCTTAGAGATTAAGAGGAACAAAGAATACATTCCTCTTGACAGACCTCCTATTCAGTGTTTGTGTATAAAAAGCATTGCATAGTTAATATACTTGCTGCAGTCGGTCAATGGCTACCTATAGTCCTCCTGACCCCGCTTTCCTGTCTTTCTTCCTTTTCTCAATTCCCACCTCCCTACCTCAGCCCGGTTCCACCGTCAGGCTGGCCCTGGCAATGACTGAGAACTTAAGAACACGTGAGAGACCCCGTTCTGCATTATCTCGGTTCTGCCCCCACCTACATGCTCCTATTCTCTGCTGTGGGTATAGGTCCTGACCCCTGACCCCTATCTATCCCCTCTTCTGGCAGATTTTGCCCTCCTCACCGAACTAGCACTTCCTGAAGGCCCTGGCCGCCGGGCTGCAGGCATGAGTCAGAAGGCTCTGTCCTCGAGGGGCTCAGTCTCAGGGTAATTTTGGGCTACTTCCCCCTCCTACTTCTGTTCTGCCTGCACTCCCACGGAAGGGCTGGGTGGAAAAAGAGGGTCCAGAGAGGCGTGGACGCTCTCCAGGACCAGAGAACCAGTCAGGAGCTGAGGCGGGGGCCAAGCTCTGGCCCCTCTCCTTCCATGGACCCGCCCCCACGCACCCCTGAAGACCTCCCTAGTCATACCCAGGCCTGACTGGGCCCTGTCCCCGCTCAAAAACCTTCCATGGCTCCCTCCTGCCCTCTCTTGGTCTAGCTCCTAAGCCTAGCTCGTTTTTCCTTTTATGAAGATCCATTTTACATAAGCCACACAAATGTTAAATGCAGTCTCAGTGAATTTTTACAAATGCATTCACCAGAGTAGCTGTTACTCCTATTCGGCCAGGCGTTTCCGGACCCTTAAAAGCCCTCCTGTCCCAGCCAACACCTTCCTCCACCCTCAGTGTTTCCTTCTTGGTTCTCCAGTGGCTGTGAGACCCGTCCATCCACTCATTCTTTTTGCACTGCAGAATAGTATTCCGTTGTGTTAACGCATCCACAGGGGTGTTTAGATGCTGCCCCCCACTTTAGACACCCCCCCCCCCTTCCTGGCTGCTAACTATTATGCAGCCAGCTCCCACTTATGGATTTTCCTCACATCAAGCAATCCTCAGACACCAGCTGGGAGTCTTATGGGAATAAATAGCATAATGAGATCTTGTTGAATCGTGTGGACGAAAAAGGGGTCATATACTGCACCAGACAAGCTCTGAGGAGGCCAAAAATAACCACACGGGATGGCTTGAAATGAGAGCTTCCTAACTAGAAGTGAGTCATGGAGGGCAGTCATATCCTAAGCCTGTATTTTCCTGACGAAGGTCAATTTCTTCCTTAACTGAGCCTGTCTATTATCTCTGTGCATTTACGATAACCTGCCTTTGGGGGGGGGGGTCAAAACAATCCCTCTTTTTCTAGACCCCTCAAGGACAGAGCCCGCTGGCTGGCACTGGAGCCAGGAGCCCTTCATGCCATCGTGTTCCCTGCACACCGTCCCTACGTGCTGTAAAGGTTAATGGTTAACGGTCTGGTACCCGCCAATGTGAAAGAGGTATTTGTCTCCCCAGTTTACTCTTTACCCAATCTCAGAAACTTCCTCTTGCCTTGCTTTCTTTTTCCCACCTCCCTAATCTACCGCCAATGAATTTCCTGTAACCGTTCTTTCTCCTCCTCCTTTGATTGTAAAGTAAAACTGCCATTCTCAGGGGCATTTTCTCAACCCATTGCCATTTTGTCATATCCTAAGCCGGCAGTTATGGTCAGTTTGGCTCTTACCCACTCTCCACAGATCTGGACATTTCTTACACTTAGACATTTCTTAGAACATGAAACTGGAGAATAGAGCCAGATTCCACAGGATAAGGGCTCAGTCCCACAAGACTGTCCCCCTACGTTAGCCACCAGTTTCAAGTCCAGGTTGTCACCTGTGCTTCTGACTGGCTATGAATCAGAGGCTTCCAACAACCCGAACCCTTGGATTCCATTAATTTGCTAGAGTGGCTTATAGGAACAGTTTACTTACTGGAACATCAGCTTCTGATCACAGGATGTAAACCAGGAACAGCCAGGTGGAAGAGAGGCAAAGGGCAAGGTAAGGGAAAGGGCTTGGAGCGTCCCTACTCTGAGCATGCCCCTCTCCTGGCAGCTCCATGTAGTAACCTACCGGAAGCTCTCTTTACCCCACTTTTCATTAAAAAAAAAAAAAAATATATATATATATATATATATATATATATATATATATATTATTGATTTTTTACAGAGAGGAAGGGAGAGAGATAGTCAGAAATATCGATAAGAGAGAATCATCGATCAGCTGCCTCCTGCACATCCCCCACTGGGGATGTGCCCGCAACCAAGGTACATGCCCTTGACCAGAATCGAATCTGGGACCTTTCAGTCCACAGGCTGATGCTCTATCCACTGAGCCAAACCGGTTTCGGCTTGATTTTTTTAATGCAGGTTTCATTACTTAGCCATAGTTGATTAAGTGATTGGCCATTTAGCAATTGATTGGACCACTAGCCCTTCTTCCCTCCCAGGAGATGGGGTGGAGGGATTGTGGACCTAAAAATTCCAAGATTGTAATCATATGATTGGGTCTCCGGGCCACCAGCACCCCTTCTTCGCTTACACAGGGGCTTTCCAAAAGTCACCTTTTTCACTCTCATCTCCAAAAATGCCAAGGGTCTGAAGGGTTTGAAGGGTTCTGTGCAGGGGAACAGGAGGAAGAGCAAATGCCTGTTTATTGTAAATCACAGAATCGCACCTGTGGCTGCCATGTGGCTCCTCTTGCTTCCCAAACGTTCTTTGCAGTAACTGCCCACCATGCTCCTCTTCCTCTCGCCCCGCCCACTTAGAACAACCATCACCAGTATTTGTCCAGCTTTTTACTCAGATCCGTAAAAAGAGCCGTATTATCTGCATCAACATCGGATTGGAAGTCCAAAGACCTGTTTTGAGCTTTTATACCGTGTGGAATAGCTGCCAACATATAAAAACCACGGGAGTTTTTACAATTTGGAGGGGATGTCAAAGAGTAAGACTTTCCTTTCTTTTACCAGGATGAGCTGGCCCTCCTTTAATTCCAGCCCCTCTTTCCACCCTGTCGCACCTCCCCCCCCCCCCCTTCACCTATATGAGGAGCTGGTTCCCACGTCTCTTCCTCTATCACTCCCATCAGCATACCAACAAGCTGTGATTTCTCCCATCTTAAAAACATCCCACTATAGCTTTAAGCACTGTAGAGCCTCCACTATCCTTAAAGTTCACTATGTACTCACCAAACTGCAAAACATCTGGCCTTGAAATTCTGTCTTTACTTTAGATGTTGTAAAATAACCAGCATGAAAAATAACTGGTAGGAAATCAGTTCTGGTAGAGCCAAGTCCTATTGCATGCATGGGGGAAGACTTCCACAGCCAGAGAGCTAAAGAAGCCAGAGCACAGAAGACCTGCTCTAAGGTTTCATTTCTATGAAGTTCAAGAGCAGGCACAGCTCATCTGGAGTGACTGGCATCCGCTCAGTGGTTGCTTCTGGAGTGGGGGAATGGACAGGGAAATGCACACAGGGCAATTTTTGAGTATTTGGAAATGTTAGTGGTTATATGACTATATTTATTTATAAAAAATTCAATGACTGCCCTGACTGGTTTGGCTCAGTGGATAGAGCGTTGGCTTATGGACTGAAGGGTCCCAGGTTCGATTCCGGTCAGGGGCATGTGCCTTGGTTGCGGGGACATCCCCTGGGCTGGAGGCAGCTGATCGATGTTTCTCTCTCATTGATGTTTCTGACTCTCTCTCTCCCTTCCTCTCTGTAAAAGATCAATAAAATATATATATATATATATATATATATATATATATATATATATTTTAAAAATTGAATGACCTATACCCAAATCTGTGCTCTTTATGCACTTTACATTTAAGTTACACTTCATTGAAAAAAAAGTAATAGAAAAGCTGAAACCAGTTTGGCTCAGTGGATAGAGCATTAGCCTGTGGACTGAAAGGTCCCAGGTTCGATTCCAGTCAAGGGCATGTACCTGGGTTGCAGGCACATCCCCGGTAGGAGGTGTGCAGGAGGTGGCTGATCGATGATTCTCTCTTATCGATGTTTCTAACTCTCTATCCCTCTTCTTTCCTATCTGTAAAAAATCAATAAAATATATATTTTTAAAAAGTAAAAGAAAAGTAAGTACTTAGAAACTTCTTCTAGAACCTGTATCACGTTATTGAGACGTTTCCATAACATAGTTAGACGGAGGGATAAGAAGGCTGTGCTTTTTCATTGTGGTCCCCACAGCCACCTGCAGCCACTGCCCTATTCCTCTGGCTCTTGAGTGGAGCACCTTTTCTTTGGACCCTCTGTTCCCTTGGCACCAGATTATCACTTTTTTTTTTTTTAACTGAAAGATGGACTCACAGGTTTTTGTTTTTGTTTTGTTTTTGTTTTTGTTTTTTTATATATTTTATTGATTTTTTACAGAGAGGAGGAGAGAGCGATAGAGAGCTAGAAACATCAATGAGAGAGAAACATCGACCAGCTGCCTCTTGCATACCCCCTACTGGGGATGTGCCTGCAACCAATGTATATGCCCTTGACCGGAATCAAACCTGGGACCTTTCAGTCCGCAGAACGACGCTCTACCACTGAGCCAAACCCGTTTCTGCTATCACCTCTTTTGATGTTCCTGCTTCCTCTCTAGGATGCTGGTCCTTTCCCTGTCCCCAAATGTGGGAGGTCCGATGGCCCGATCCCTCTATCCCCTCAATTTCGATGGCTTCAGAAAAACCCAGGGCTTTAAATATCATCTCTATATTAACAGCTCCAAAATTTAGCATACTGTAGTTATTGGTAAAATGATGAGCTATGTGAAATCCGCTTTAAGAGAAAAACTGCAGGAAAGAGTATGCCTTTATGTGGGTGGGGGAAATGGAAGAAAAAAGACAAGAAAGATATAGATGACTGTCAATACTCAGTGATGGATGTTCTTTATCACAATACCTTTGTGTGTGTTTTTAAAAAGTCAGTAAAAATTCTGAATCTTGCCAAAACCGGTTTGGCTTAGTGGACAGAGCATAGGCCCGTGGACTCAAAGGTCCCAGGTTTGATTCTGATCAAGGGCATGTACTAGGCACATCCCCAGGAGGAGGTGTGCAAGAGGCAGCTCATCCATGTTTCTCTCATTGATGTTTCTAACTCTCTATCCTTCTCTCTTCCTCTCTGTAAAAAAATCAACAAAATATATTTTTTTTTAAATTCTGAATCTACAAACCCTGGTTTCTCTCCCAAACTGTGACCACTTACTTGATGTCCAATGTGCATCTCAAAGTTAAGAAGTTCAAAGGCTGCCGGTTTCCCATCAAGACTACTTCCCATCTTGATAAAAAGCATCACTTTCCATCCAGTCAGTCAGTCAGTTCCAAAACCTTTAGGACAATTTATAAGTCATCCCTGATTCATGCTTCCTCTCACACAGCCCTCTTCCTGAGTCACCATCGTCTCTTGCCCAGGCAGGGACATCGGCTTCCTCATCTCCTGTTTCCACCCTGCCCAGCTGCAGGCCATTTTCCTCAAAGCCACCGGCATTTTTACTTAACTTTTTAAAAATAGATAATAATCACATGGTTCAAAAACATAAAAGTCTTAACAGGTCTTCCTCATAGCCCTGATCCACATCTGTCTGTAACCCTCACCTCCACCGGCAACCACCATTATTTTTAAAAATATATTTTATTGATTTTTTACAGAGAGGAAGAGAGAGGGATAGAGAACCAGAAACATTGATGAGAGAGAAACACCGATCAGCTGCCTTCTGCACACCCCCCCTACTGGGGATGTGCCCGCAACCAAGGTACATGCCCTTGATCGGAATCAAACCTGGGACCTTTCAGTTCGCAGGCTGACACTCTATCCACTGAGCCAAACCGGTTTCGGTGCAACCGCCATTATTGATTTTTGGCGTTCGCTAGAGAAATCTTTACAAAACATACAAAACACACTGGTCCTTGCTCACAGCCCTCCCATGGCTTTCTATTACACTTAGAAGTTAATTCCAAAGCCCTTAATGTGGTCTGCAAAGTTTTACATCTGTACCTCCATCCCTAACAGATCCTGCCTCTCTTCCCCTGGCTCTGCTCGTCACTCTGGTCACCCTGACAATCCTTACATAGCCAGGCCCACGCCACCTCCTCGGGTCTTTCCCCTCCCTGCTCTTCAGCATCTCTCTATGGGCTCATTTCCTCACCTTCCGCTCCGAAGTCACCTCCTCCGAGCAGCCTTCCCTGACCACCTGCCATTCGCAGTTCCCTTACCCTGATTTTCCTTTCTTCCAAGCATCTTTTACCTGACATCGCCTACCCCACTAGAACATCTGCTCCCAAAGACCAGATGCTCTGTCCTATTCACTATAGGATTTCCAAACTACAGCCATGTCCAGCAGAGGACTAGAGTTCCATAATTCATTCAATCTACGAACGCATAAAATGAACAGGGAAATTAAGAAGTGAATAGGTAATTTGGCAATGACTCTCAACATTCCCCAAACATCTGTCCTTTGTACCAGCAACTCTATTTCAAACAAAAGATATTCTCCTGATAATACTTATCAGATAGACAAGCACATAAATCACAGCAGACGTTTGTCGGAGCAAAAGTTCGAATACAAGCACTCTCTGGATACTTGGCTGACTCACCACTAGGCAGCCTGCCCAGTGCCAGGGGAAGAAAAAATTTGGTTTGCCCAGCATAAGACAAGCTTGCTGCTGCCTGGCTTTGGTCCTTCGGTAAGGCCCTGCTTCTCTTTCAGACTCCTTTTCCGCATCTGTAAAATAGGGTAGGGAGGAAGGTGGCAGTGATATATTGCGGGGGGCTGTTTCTCTTTTCCGTGACCCACATGGAAAACGACAGGTTCCTGAGTGGAGGAGCTGGGGATTAAGAAATTAAAAAAAAAAAGAAAGAGACCAAGAGGCAGAAATAGATTCAAGCTGGGATCCAGGTTGGGGGCTGCCACTCTGATGGAGAGATGGTCAACACCCACCACAGAGAATACAGCGCATGTACTGATTTCCAGAGGGGGCTTTAAGGTCAAAGGAGTTTTGGGTGTGCCCAGGTCCTATTCATTCCCTCATTCCTGGGATTTAGCATATCAAGGCCTGGGTAAGTCAAGGTCCTATTCGTTCTTCATTCCAAACTCATGGATAAAGATAAGAAATAGGAGCTGATAACGGTCTCCGACATTTTGGGAGGTTGTTTCTGGGGGACGGCCATGCCAGTCACCGTGACTCAGCTGACATTAATTTAAAGGTCATTCATGTGCATTCCCAAGGGGCCCTCTACAATATGTTAGTATATAAAATAGAGCCTGGTACACAGTGGGCCCATGGTCAGTGCCAGGCTCCTTATTTTCCCGTAAGTCATAGCCACCTCGGAGGGTTGCCATGTGTGGAAGTGGCATGGAGGGTTAGCTGGGGTTGAGAAATTCAGATAAGAAAAACAGATATAGCTGGATGAAGATGCTAAAAAGGGACACTGACAGATATAATACGAAGATGGCCTGTCATGTGTATCTCCCCTAAACACCCCCAACCTCCTGAAGAATCCATAAACAACAGTACTCTCAACTCTGTGTGACAGGTGTTTTCACCCAGCCCGTTCCACCAGACACCAGTGCTGAGAACATGGCAGCAGGGAAGAGGCACAGAGGGGAGAGGCTGACTCAGAATCAATCACTAGCATTATTATGAACCACAAAATAAGGACAACATATACTAGCAGTGCAACTATGTACCAGGCACTGTTCTGGGCACTTTCACCCATTTAACGCTGCCAATGACCTCGTATGAGCTGCTGTCACCTCCATTTCAGAAATGGGGGACATAGAAGGCAGAGCAGGTTAAGGAATCTAGCTAAGGTCAGCAGCCTTATATGTGAACCCAGATCCAAGCTCTCACTACAATGCTTTGCTCTAACCGTAGCTCCAGATGGAAACTGGGAACCGGTGCTTTAGGAATGGAATACCAGGGCAGAAGACTTACTTGTGTTTTACTGGCTGCTTGAATTTTGCCAGAATGTATGCGTTCTCTGTTCAGGTGTAATTTTTAAAAAAATTTTAAATAAAATTTCAAATGAAAAATTATATTTTCCCCACTCACCTATCATACACATTACATATGAATACACCATACACATTTCTTCTCTTGAACAATCTCTCATTCCCTTGGGGAACCAACCACCCTAGCCAACTTGGTCTGCGCATGCGCACTCCACAGGCTGCAAACTGGGCGCGCACAGGACTCTCTGCCTGCAGGCTTTTGCATTTTCCACTCCTGATTGGACCCCTCTTATGTCCGAGGCCCTTGTGGGATTTAATAAGCGGTCCTGTCCCTCCACTCCACGTCTCTCTGGATCCCCTTAGGGTTCCGTCCTGTCCATCCCAATTGCCATCTCGGGGGAACTCCAAGTCTAAGCCAGTCTGGACCTTTATTGGGGGGACCGAGGAGGAGGTTACATCCTTGCTTCAAGGTCCAACCGGCCCTGCACCCTTTACTAAGTGCCTTGAACCTCTAGCTGTCTCCCTGCACAGAATGGGAGCACACTCATGCGGCGCCACGCCAGACCGGACTCATTACTGTCTCAGCACATACTTGGTCCAGGACACTGAAATTCCTCCGGGCCGCCCCACCCCACCGCATCCCGCCAAAACCACTGAGGAGGCGGGACTCGAACCTCAATCTCCGGGGCCGCCCTCTCTCCCTCTTTTCCGCACACCCACTCCGGCCCCCCTTCCCACCCGACGCGCACGCGCACGCGCACGCGCACACGCACGCGCACTGAGGCGGAGCCGCCGCGCCGCCCGCCCGCCCTCCGGAACCCGCAGGCGCGCCGAGGCCAACCGCCTCCAACAGCGCATGCTCCGTCGGGCGCGCGCTCGCGGGACCTGCGTTCTGATTGGCCCCGCGGTAACCCCGCCTCCTCTTCCTCCTTCGGGCCGGTTTTCCTCGGGTGCCGCTTCCGGGATGCTCACGCCGGCTCCGGAGTGACCGGCACCTGCTTTTCTGTCTCACCCACGCTCCTGGCCCCTCAGACGCCATTGACGGGCGGTCGGCCGCTGCTGGGACCTCCCCTCCCCACCCCCGCCACGGAGAGGGCGCGCCGCGTCCCACGGACCAATCAGCAGCCGCCTTAGGTAAGGGGCCCGCGTGCCCGCGCGAGGCCGGCGCACCGGCGGGGGCGCCCCAGGGCCCGCCCCCTTCCTGACCGTTAAACCGTCGCTGGGGCGGACGTCCGCGGGTTTTGCGGGGTCGGGTTCTGAGCCAGGAGCAGCGCGCTGAACGCCGCCGGCTTGGCGGGCGGGGGTTGGGGAGGGGAGTGGACGTTAACCGGGAACTAGAAACTTCGGTTCTGGGAGGCGCTGGGACGGAGGGCCCGCCAGCTGGTTATAAAGCGCGCGGCGGTCCAAACGGAAACGTGTCGAGAGGAACTGAAGCCGTGGGGGTGCGCCTGCAAGCAGACCCTCCTCCAGGGCCAGGGAGCCACTCCAGATCCCTTCAGATGCGGTGTCAGTGTCACAGGGTCCGTCATGCCTGCAGGGGGAAGTCTCCTGAATAAAGACCCACCCGTTGTAGGGGCCTGTAAAGATGTTTGTGTGCCAGAGAGTCCGCAGAAGAAGCGTGCAGACCCGAGTGCTTCCTTAGGGTGGGCATAAATTCGGAGTTAGGAACTGGGAGTCTCCCCTCAAATAATTTGCAAGTAGACAACTTGGATTCTGGGAGATCCCCAAAAGGGGTGTGTGTGTGTGTGTGTGCGCGCGCGCGCAGAGATGTATACGTACTGAGGAGACCCCGGCCCCTTCCAAAGAAATGTGTAATTTGACTCCCGTTTCTGGGAGGTCACCATGGATCCTGTCAATAGACACTTAGAAATAAATGGGCTTTATACGTTTTGGGGGGAATCCCCAAAGGAGCTTGGAAACAACAGTGAAGGCCTCCAAGTTGCATGTAGGTGGACCCTTATTCTAGGTAACTGTCCACATGGGGCTGTTAAATAGACCTAAATACTGTGGAAGTTTCTGGAATAACACGCAAATGGGCACTTCTTTGCATGGGAAGGGGGCCTGTAGGTACGCAAACACCGTGGGGGACAGAATCCCCACTGAGGCTGTAAACAGACACTTAGGTACTGCAGACGTCAGAGAATGAGTCCACAGACGCTTAATTGCCAGGGAGGAAGCCCGGAGTCCCAAGTTCTGCAGGGAATCTCGTACTGAGATTGTAAACAGTCGTTTAAGTCTGAATCATTTCCATCAACATTTGTAATGCAGTGTCCTCCAGTCTTCAGGCCCATTTGTGGCTGGGGAAGGGGGTCACAGAACAGTGAGAGTAGCTAGGCAAGTCCCTACCTGGCGAGCAAAAGTACTCCTGCATCCTGTCAACAGACACTTCCGTTCTAGAAAAAGTCGCTCATGTTACCTTGTACTGGGATAGGATGGGAGGGGATTCACTGATTTCACAGGCACTTGAGAGCTCACTAAGCAAGAGTCAGCAGGCTTTTTCTGCAAAGGGCTGGGGAGGAATTCTTTTAGACTTGTAAGCCATACTGGCTCTGGCATTGAATCAAGAAGGCAGCCTTAGACAATTTGTGAACTGATGGCTGTGTTCCAATAAAACTTTACTTACCAAAACAAAAGGCAGAGCTGATTTGGTTCTTAGGTTGTGGTTTGCCAACTTGACCCATGAGCAGTAGCAGTTGGCCTTATAGCCCCGTAACCAGACAGACAAGCGCTCAGACTTCCCTGGAATGGTGCCTAAACACCCGGGAAAGTGCCCGGTGCCTGTAGACAGTCACTTAAGTGGTAGGGAGAGGGTCACACAGATGACATACGTTTTATAGCGCGAACACTGGTGAGACTTGGAGTGTAATGGATGGTGAACCACCAGGAAAGGAAGGTAACAACACTGGAATGTTGAGGCACACCAGATGAAAACAGGCCCTTGAATGTTGGAGTCCCGTCTCCAAAAGCCAGTAAGCGTTCATCAAAAGAGGAGTTGGCTCACGGAGGATCATGCTGCTGATTTGTAAGGGAATGCTTTACAAAGAGAATGTCCTATTTTTATGTGACCCTGCCTCTATGAATTATATATACGTTGGGACAAAGCAATTGATAGTTGGGAGTAGTTTTGGTTACAAGTAGAAGTGTATTTGTTTTCTTATGAATGTTGAGGTAGGCAATTCAAGGTTAATAGGGGATCCCTGAACCTTATATCTTGTTCTACCCGCCTTCCTCCCATTAAGTTGCCTCACAGTCCAAGATGGCGGCTTGAGCCCCCTCCTCCACATCCACATTCCTTCCAGCCAGGAGGAGGAAGGCGCAAAAGGCATGGGCGAGCGTCTGTGAAGGAAAGTTTCTGAGCTGCCATCACGCGTCCATTGTCATATCATTGACCAGAAAGAGCTTAGTCACAGGGACATCCTACCTGCAGAGGATGCTGATACCCAGCTCAGAACTGAGGGTTTTATTTTTTGGAAAAAGTGATATTGGGAGCCAGTTGGCAGTCACAGGCACAGCTACAGAGCTCTCTTGAAATATTTTCTTACGGTCCAGGGTGAACCAAATGGAGTGGTTCACCTTGGACTCAATCTCTTTCTCTCTGTAGGCGATCATGTCCGAGTCTGGTCACAGCCAGCCTGGGCCCTATGGCCTGGAGAGGCGGCGGCGGTGGAAGGAGCCTGGCGCCGGCGGCCCCCAGAACCTCTCTGGGCCTGGAGGTCGGGAGAGGGATTACATTGCACCATGGGAAAGAGAGAGACGGGTGAGTTTCTAGTCCCAAGCATAGCATTTCTGTAGCCACTCATTCCACAGATGTTTACTGAGCACCTGCCACGTGCCAGGCACTAATCTGGATGCTGGGGATATTGTGAACATAACCGACTGCCCTCAGCCAGTAAGAAGGTAGAGGGTGAAAAAGGGAGCTGTCTTAGATGGGGTGGTCAGAGAAGGCTTCTCTGAAGAGCAGAGACCTGATTGGGGTGAAAGAACAAGCACTGATAAAAACCTGAGTGAAGAGCATTCTAGACAGAACAGCAAAGACCCTGAGGCCTGTATCTGTGTGTTCAAGCCAGGAGGCCAGTGTGGTGCAGAGGATGAAGGAGGGAAAATGATCGGAGGATGAGGTCAGAGAGGTAACTGGGACCAGATCATGTAGGACCTGGTAGGCCATGGGAAGCCATGGAAACGGTTTTGGATTTCAAGGGATGAAATGGGCATTGGAGAGTTGGAGACAATAACAATAACTGTTTCTATTTATTGAGCAGCAGGTAGTGTATTGACACTGTGCAAAGTGCTTTCCATCCTTCGGGTCTTCCTGAACTCTACAGCTACCAATAATGCGATTTTCACTAAGGAGGAAGTTGAGCTTCAGAGGGGAAGGGACTTGCCCTAAGTCTTGGCCAGTAAGCTCTAGGGCCAGGACTCGAACCCAAATCCAGCTAAGCCTTAAGCAGAGCACCACCTGCCTGTCCAGAGTGTCCTGGACTGGGAATCAGGGCCTTGGTGTGGCCCAGGCCCTTCCTTGCTCTTCTCTGGTGCTTAGATGACTTCCTGCCAGGATCTACCCCTGGGTTTTTCCTCTGGTGGCCTGCCCACCTCTGAAAGCTGTTTGGTGGGGTGGAAGAAGGTAACAATTGGGACCAGTTTCTGAGTCATAAAACTGCAAAGATGAAGAATAAATTATCTCACCGGTAACCCTGGCTGGTTTGGCTCAGTGGATAGAGCATCGGCCTGCCGACTGAAGGGTCCCAGATTCAATTCTGGTCAAGGGCACATGCCTGGGTTGCAGGCTCGATCCCCAGGTGGGGACATGTAGGAGGCAGCCAATCAATGATTCTATCTCATCATTGGTGTTTCCCACTCCCTTCCTGAATTCAATAAAAAATATTTTTTAAAAAGAATAACTTATTCACAGGGAGTTAGTGTCTTGCTTGTTTCTTCCCTTGGGTCTAACGCAGTCTTTCTTCCAAACACATCTTCTGGGGAATGTTGCCATCTTCCTATACCTTCAGACCCTAAACAAAACTCCCAAATCTTTGCTTTGTCTCTGACTTGACTACGGAGCCCTGACAGCCTCCTAATTGGCCAATGGACTCCTCACAACCTTCATGTCTCCTGCTGACCTCAGCATCTTCCTTCTGCCATTTTTCCTCCTAGTATCAATGACAACCTGTTGGGCCACATCCTGGACACTGCCTCCCAATCCTACGCCAGTCAGGCACCAGTGCTGCACATCGTGCCTCCTGGATTTATATCCTATCCATCATCTTCTGTCCACCCTCACTGCCTCAGTCCCAGTATCATCTACTCCTTCCTACACCTCCTCCCCTGTCACCCTGGCCACCTGGAAGCCCACAGCCTTCCCTCCAACAGTTCTCTTGCCGCTGTCTTTTCCAGAGCACTTGCATATCACCCTTTTGTTCTTTTCTTCACCAGAGGCCAGTGAAGAGAGCTTTGAGGGAGCTTAAATAATCTTCACTATGTGGGAGAAGAAACAGACCCAGTGAGAGGTCAAGATTCTCCCAAGTTTAATCAAGAAACCAGAGAAAGAATAGCACTCAAACTCACAGCTCCCTTTCCTCAAGCAGATTGGGGTGAGTCAGAAGAGGCTCAGAGAGGGCAAGGTATGGGAATCAGTCCATGGGCTTGGCCAGCACAAGAGCAGGGCTGAGGAGAAGAGGGTCAGAATAGCAGGTGCTACCAGCAGCTCTCAGATGGTGAGCACCTGCCATGTGTCAGATATGCCACATGGGCAGATGATGAATTCTGTCTTCTTTCAGACTCATAATAGCCTCACCAGGAGGAAACAGGCCTAAGTGAGGGTATTCCTCATCCATATTCATACAGCTCACAAGTGGCAGGGCTGGGTCTGAACCAAGATCTGTCTAGCTCCAGTCCTTGCTCCTTCCCCCTGGGCTTGTCTAGCAGAGGTAGCTGCACAGAGCTGTTGGGTTCTGGAGTCAGGCTGCCAGGGTTCAGTTTTGCCTCCATTGCTTATAAGGCTGTGTGACTAGCCAGTTAACCTATCTGCCTCAATTGCTTATTTGTACATTGGAGATAATAATAGTATGTATCTGCCAGACCAGCGTGGTTGAGCATCAGCCTATGAACCAGAAGGTCACGGTTCGATTCCTGGCCAGAGTACATGCCTGGGTTGCAGGCTCGATCCCCAGTGTGGGGTGTGCAGGAGGCAGCCAATAAATGATTCTCTCTCATCATTCATGTTTCTGTCTCTTCCTCTCTTTTCCTCTCTGAAATAAATTAAAAAATACTTTTAAAAAATGATAGTATGTATCTCACAGGATTGTTGGTAGGACTGAGGAAGTTAATGTATAAAAGCATGTACTAAAAGAATAGTACCTGGCACATAAAGGCTTTCAGAGTGGTGTCTAGGAGAGCCAGTGGAGTAACTGCCCTCCCTCATCACAGGATGGCAGCGAAGAGACAGGTGCCTCCATCATGCAGAAAACCCCCATCATCCTCTCCAAACCTCCGGCAGAGCGGGTGAGCAGGGAAGAATCTTGGGGGGGAGGGGGGAGGTTGGGAGTAATGGGTCAAGGATCTCTCCCACTAATTGGAAACTCCTCACTCACAGTCAAAGCAGCCACCACCTCCAGCGGCCCCTGCTGCCCCACCTGCCCCAGCCCCTCTTGAGAAGCCCATCGTCCTGATGAAACCACGGGAGGAGGGCAAAGGGCCTGCAGCTGCAACAAATGCCTCAGCCCCCGAGGGCACCACCCCCCCGCCCCCTGCAGCCCCCGTGCTACCTAAGGGGGAGAAGGAGGGGCAGAGACCCACGCAGCCTGTGTACCAGATCCAGAACCGGGGCATGGGCACTGCCGCGCCAGCTGTTATGGACCGTGAGTTGGGACTGAAGAGAATCTGGTTGGGAACTGGAACCCCCGCACAGACCCTCACCGCCTCCTCTGTCTCCTGCTTTGTTTGTTTCCAGCTGTCGTGGGCCAGGCCAAACTGCTGCCTCCCGAGCGCATGAAGCACAGCATCAAGTTGGTGGATGACCAGATGAACTGGTGCGACAGTGCCATTGAGGTATGGGGGGAATGGGTCTCTCGTGCTTGAACTTCCCCAGGTCCCACAGCCTCACCCCCACCACCCCATACCTCCAGCCTCTTGGTGGGCTACACCAGACAAGCTTTCAGGCAGTTGCAGCGATGAGAGGAAACGGATCCGGAAGCTCTCACCGGCCAGGGCTGAATTTCAGTAGCTTCACTAGCTCAGCTGTACTGGTTGGTAAGGTACTGACCTTTCATACTGGTTGGCTGAGAGGTGCTCCCACTGCCTCCTAGATGCCTGGGGGTCTCCTCCGCCCTCCCACAGCAGGGTGGCCTCCTGGACCCTGCTTCAGTCTCCCTCCCAATTGGTGGAAGCACTTGTACCAGTGTTAACTGGTTTGAATATCACTCCCCAGAGGTTCCCCCTCCATCCCAGTGCCCTGCTCTGGTTCAGATTTCCCTTTCCTGGGCTGACATACTTACCTCCAGTCTCCAACTCTTCACTTCGCCTCTTGCTGCTCTCCCCCCATCGCCAGACTTGTCAGATCAGGCTCCTAGTCAATTCACCTGGTGTGCCGCCTCCTTCCCCAGCAGCTTGGACTTATTGGGACAACATGCCAGGCCCACCTGTTACCTGGCTCTGCTGCCTCTGTGTGTCCTCTCTCACATTGATATCACCTGGGGAGTGTTTTTTGTTTTGTTTTGTTTTGTTTTGTTTTTTAAGGAGGCAGTCCTAGCCGATTTGGCTCAGAGGACAGCGTGTCGGCCTACAGACTAAAGGGTCCTGGGTTCAATTTCAATCAAGGGCACATACCTACCTTAATTGCAGGCTCAATCCCTGACCCTGATTGGGGGTCATGTGGAGGCAATCAATCAATGTGTTTCTCTCTCGCTATCTCTCTTCCTCCTGTCCACTCTAAAAAAATAAAAAGGAGCCAGTGTCCAGGCCCTGCTTTAGCACTGTAAAGATGCTCTGTATTTGTGGTATCTAGTGTGGTAGCCGTTATCCTTGTATGTGACTATTGAGCACTGATCCACATGTCCCAATAAGTGGCTAGTACAGCTGAGGAATTGGATTTTTAATTTTGTTTAATTTTTTTAAAATATATATTTTATTTTTTACAGAGAGGAAGAGAGAGAGATAGAGAGCTAGAAACATCGATGAGAGAGAATCATCAATCAGCTGCCTCCTGCACACCCCCCACTGGGGATGTGCCCGAAACCAAGGGACATGCCCTTGACCGGAATCGAACCTGGGACCCTTCAGTCACAGGCCGACGCTCTATCCACTGAGCCAAACCGGTTTTGGCTAATTTTGTTTAATTTTAATTTAAATAGCCACATGTGGTCAGTGGCAGGGCTAGCCCTAGATGTGCTGCTTTCATGTGTTCAGAGTTAGGCCCAGGATTAGCTGCCTTTTTTAAAAAAAAAAAAAAAAAAAAAAAAAAAAAAAAAAAGCTCTCCAGGTGATTCTAAGGAGCAGCAGCCACAGTTGAGAACATAGAGTGAATCCTCATTTAACATAAGGTCTTGGAAACTGCGACTTTAAGCATAATGAGGTATAATGAAACCGATTTTACCCTAGGGCAGTGTTTCCCAAACTCCTCTCATGATGAGAATCACCGGTGGAGTTGTTAAAATTCAGATTCCTGAATCCCAACTAAGAAGTGCTAAACTAGAATTTTTGGGAACATATAGGTAAAATTGTACACTTAACTAGTGCTCTAAGCTTAGATTGTATACTTAACCAGGGCACAGATGATTCTCATCAGAAGAGAAGTTTGGGAAACACTGCCCTAGGGCCTAGGTTAATTGATATGAACAAGAGTTAAGGTCTTATGGCTTATTTCTGGTCACAGAAACATCACCAAATTTCTAAATAACTTTTAACATTAAAAACACTTTTAACATTAAACATTGAAATAAATGCTTTTATTAATTTTAAGAAACCTAAATGATGAATAAAAACAAGTCAGGTGTTTATTTTCCAACCCCCTTATTCCATTTGGTTCAAGGTCACAGGTGAGCCTATTCCTACAGCTCAGGCTCAAGGTGAGAACCCACCCAGGACAGTTCTGCCATCGAAGGGCCAGTCTCTCTCTCTCTCTCTCTCTCTCTCTCTCTCTCTCTCTCTCTCTCTCTCTCTCACACACACACACACACACACACACACACACACACTCACACTCTACTGGGACAATTTAGACACACCAGTTCACCTAAACTGCATATCCCTGGGAGGTGGGAGGAAACCGGATTCCCAACAGAAAACCCATGCAGACATGCAGAAAACATACAAACTCCACACAGTTAGTGACCCTTGCTGGGAATTTTTTTTTCTTTCTCATTAACCTTATAAAAAAATTATGCTTCTCAAGGACCTGCTCTATTCCTTTTCCTTGAGTAATGTCTCTTATGCCCCCTGGTGGTGAAAATCAGCAGAGTTGGCCCAGAGGTGAAGGTCTCACAAATTTCCAGGACTGGAATCCCATAGAAAGAGCCAGGATGGACTGACCTCCCGTTTCTGCACACTGCTCCCTCTCTCATGCTTCCTTCCCATGCTGTCCCAGCCTGACTGAGCAGAGAGCCTCCTGGAGTCAGCTCTGATAGCCTCAGTTACCTTGAACCTGTCCTTCGTTCCTGTGCTTCCCCTTCTCTTCCCAGAGGCCACGCTCCCCTTTTTCCCACTGAGTTCCTATTAGCTTCGTGACCAGCCAGGCTCTTTTCTACTCTGGAATTCTCACATATGCTGTTCTTTGTGCCCCAAATATTCTATGTGTCCCACCACACACACACACACACACACACACACACACACACACACATTGAGGGCAAGAATTTTCTTCTTCGTACCTGATGAGACAGGTGGGCAAGCCATGGAAGTCTGGAGCCCCTTCATCTCATTCCCACTGTAGCAGCTGACAGATTCGTAAGGGCTGTATTCCTGCATCTTCCCACAGTACCTGCTGGATCAGACTGATGTGTTGGTGGTTGGTGTCCTGGGCCTTCAGGGGACAGGCAAGTCCATGGTCATGTCATTGTTGTCAGCCAACACTCCTGAGGAGGACCAGAGGTGAGGGGACATCAGGTAGGAGTGTGGGGGGGCCAGGAGGGAAGTGGGCACCCACCTGAAACGGGAGGGCAGGGCTGGGTGTTCCTAGTGCTGTCACTAAAGATCTTTGAGGATTTGCTTTCCCTCTCTTAGCCTCAATGCCTTCATCAGATGAGGACTAATCGGGCTGTCTAAATTTTTGTGTAGTTCCAAGGTAACCAATCCTGGTCCTCCCTCCCTTTCTACTTCCCCGGGAAAATGTACAGAGCACAGCCAGGAACTGGGATGGTGTACTCATTTGTCTCTGGGAAAGGGACCTCAGTCTCAGCCCTGCTGCTCACCAACTGATTGACCTTGGACAGGTTACTTCACGTCCCGCATCTCCCTTCCTCATCTGTAAAGTGGGTTTTTGAAGTAAAATCAGGAAGGCCAACACTAACGAGAGCCTGGTACAGAGCAAATGCTCACAGATGTGGCTGATTCGGCCTGCGAAGTAGAATGTGAGATGTGGATGGAAGGCATGGGTTCTAGACCAGCCTCAGTCCTACATTCTTGAGTAAGGATGAGGTGTGATCATGAAGATAAAGGATGAAGTCTCAGGAGAGGACTTGGTGGAGGAGGAGCTTAAGATCTAGGATCCAAAACTGAGGGCAGAGAAGGAAAGGGAGAAAGGCAGGTGTTAAAGAGTAGGAAGACTCAAAATGGGGGAAGAGAACGGGTGGTAGCCACTTGGGTTATCTCAAAACAATAGTTTTGTTTCTTTAATAAAGCAGGTGATAGCACCCTGCACTCCCCAGATGGGCATCAGGGATCCACGGGGAACCCCTAATGACAAACGCAGAATTTTACACACATCTGAAGTCTGGGGTTTCACCCAGGCAGAGGATCCATAGTTTCCACCGGATCCGGGGTGGGGGGCTGATGCAGACCCAGAACAGGTTAAGGCCCATCGCGGTGAGAACACATACCCACTAGCGCTGGAGTTTGAGTTCCCTGCCTCCCAGTCGCCCCGTCCCCCTTCTCACTCATGACTTCAGCTCGACTCGGCTCCGCTTTGGAACAGCTCCAAAAGCTGAGGCTTAGTCCTCAGCCTTAGCTTTCAACCCCACCTAGCAGAATGTCCTGTGACTCTCCTTTCAGATTCCTGAGCCAGAATTCTATTGGCCTAGCTCCGTGGTCGGCAAACTGCGGCTCGCGAGCCACATGCGGCTCTTTGGCCCCTTGAGTGAGGCTCTTCCACAAAATACCATGGCCTGGGCGAGTCTATTTTGAAGAAGTGGCGTTAGAAGAAGTTTAAGTTTAAAAAATTTGGCTCTCAAAAGAAATTTTAATCATTGTACTGTTGATATTTGGCTCTGTTGACTAGTGAGTTTGCTGACCACTGGGCTAGCTTGTCTTTTTGACCCCTGTCAGCCTGTGGCAAGGTAGACTTTGGTACCAACTTTTGTCATCAGGTCTCATAAGTTTTACCTCCTAATTACCTTTAGAATTCATCTGCTTCTCTTCTCCACTCCCACCTCCCGAGTTTAAGCTACTGACATCTCCCCTGGAGGATGCCAAGAAGTCTCCTAACTGGTCTCCCTGCTTTAGTTCAATTCAGCAAGTATTTATGGAGTGCTTACTGTGAGGCAGGCACTGTTCTGGGTTCTGGGATGTGAGATTAAACAGAACTAGCAAAAATACTTGTCCTTGCAGGACTTATATTTGTAATGGAGGAGACAGTAACCTAACTACATAAACACACTTTTGGGCGTGTTAGGAGGTGATGACACAGTGGGAAAGGACTCAGGGAGGCAGCGTGAGGGCTACTTTACAGTCTTCAGGTGGGTGGTTAGGGAAGGGTCCGCTAAGGGGCATTGGAGAAAAAGCAGACTTGGAGGAGGGAAAGCATTCCAGCCGGAGGGAGGCAGTGCGGACCTTTGGGGTGGGAGAGTGCCTGGCGTGTGTGCAGAGTGGCATGGAGGCCCCACAGCTGGGGCAGGGTGAACAAAAAGGGGAGTTGGGCCGAAGCCGGTTTGGCTCAGTGGTAGAGCATTGGTCTGCGGACTGAAAGGTCCCAGGTTTGATTCCGGTCAAGGGCATGTACATTGGTTGTGGGCACATCCCCAGTAGGGGGTGTGCAAGAGGCAGCTGGTCGATGTTTCTCTCTCATCGACGTTTCTAGCTCTCTATCTCTCTCCCTTCCTCTCTGTAAAAAATCAATAAAATATATTTAAAAAGAAAAAAAAAAGAAGGGGAGTTGGGCATCAGGT
This sequence comes from Pipistrellus nathusii, assembly GCA_963693515.1. Classification (NCBI taxonomy): domain Eukaryota; kingdom Metazoa; phylum Chordata; class Mammalia; order Chiroptera; family Vespertilionidae; genus Pipistrellus; species Pipistrellus nathusii. Next base: position 39,866,774 of record OY882872.1, on the reverse strand, counting down.
TAAAGACAGGGAGGCCCCGAGTGCAGGGCTTGTCATTATTCACTCTTCTAAAACCCACATCCAGTCCCGTCACTCCTCTGCCAAATTTCTTCAGGGCTTCCCCAGGTTCATGGCCAAAGCCCCAGCTCCTCACTGTGCCCCTCCAGGGCCTGTGTACCTCTTCCAACTCGCAACCCCCGTTGTCCTCTGTGCCCTCCCCACTCTGCTTTGATCCTGCACAGACCATGCCTTCAGCCTGGACTAGTTTTCCGTCCTCCATCCCCCCACCCATGTCCCCCTTTAGGTTAATTAAGTTGCTTAGTTTCCTCTCTCACCCTCAGCAGCAGCATTTGCCTCTTAGGGCAATCCTTCCTTCCTCCATAGACAGACTCACTCCCTCTTCTTCCTAACCCCTGCACTTACTGACTTATGCTGATCCTAAGCTAGACCAGAAGCTCCTCGGAAGCAGAGACTTTGTCTTTCTTGTTCACTGCTACGTCCTGTGTCTGGCACATAGGAGGTCTGCGGCAAGGTGCTAAGTGGGAAGATACCTGCTCTGTGTCAGAGGACATACTGAGCATCTCAGGAAGGGGTAGGGTGTCGTGATTTTATAACTCAAAAGAGACAGAATCACTCTAAGTCACGGTGACCAAGTTGAACTCGGTGGTTTAGGACAAGGCCCAGCTCTGCCAGCTCTGATGTCATACCCGCAGCATCCAGCACAGGCGGAAGTGAGAGCCCCGCCTGATGGGGGAGAACTAGGACCAAGACACCAAACAACCTCTCTGTGGTGGAGAGGTATCGGGGCTGGCTTCCAGTGCCTGGCAGAGAGCAGGTACCCTTGGTAATTAATGACTAGCAATCACAAATCAGGTTTATCTGACACTTTCTTCTAAGGGCCTTACATATATTAGGCTCACAGTAACCAAGAGGTTTGAGACTGTTATCCCCATTTTACACATGAGGAAACCAAGAAAAAAGGAATCTGCTGAGGCCACACAGACAGGAAGAGGCAGAGCTGGGATTTGAATCCAAGCAGTCAGGCCTAGTCCCTGCTCTTCACTGCAGTCTATTAACTTTGTTAAATGAATTAACAGATATACTTATGGGAGTGGGTGGAGTCACGTGGCATAAAATATAGCTCCCCTCCGTCCCCAGACTGCAGGGCGGTGGGGGGAAGGCTTTGTGGGCAGGCAGGGAACCACAGTCCACATGCTGATTTCACTGGAGGGTCTAAGGCCGAGAACCAGACTCCAGTGCTCCCCACCTGCTCCTCCACAGGGCGTACGTTTTCCGGGCCCAGAGCGCTGAAATGAAGGAACGAGGGGGCAACCAGACCAGTGGAATCGACTTCTTCATTACCCAAGAGCGGATCGTCTTCCTGGACACTCAGGTGCCGACCTCCACTTGCCCCACCCTGCTGCATGCACCCTCAGCTCCATCCCACAATAGTTTAAGCCAGTGCCCTGTTTGGATTGCAGTTTTTAAAGACAAGTTATGTCTTTTTGGCCCTTAGCTTCTTAACAGTTTTGCCCTCCCTCTTCTCCCTTCATGTGTACAGAGTAGCCTAAAAACTCTTCCAGCATGCCAATTTAAAGTGTGGCCCTGGAATCAGTCTGTCCGGATTCTGCCTTTCAGTCTTACCAGCTGGGTGACTATAAGTAACCAACACCCTCCCCCACTCCCAACCTCAGTTTTTTCATCTGTAAACGGGTGCTAAGCATCCCAGCCTCAGGATTGTGGCAAGGATCCCATGGAACCATCCAGGCACAGTGCGTGGCACAGGATCTGCCACATGCGGAGCATCCAGGCTCATCGCTACCTTTCATAGAGGCCTGTCCTGCATTTAACTGGCAGCTTTCCCTACCTTGTCCCTTGCTCTTAGCCTGGCCTATGTGATTGCCTCCTCCAGACCCTCCAGCCTTCCCTCTCTGCTGTAGTCCCCAGCCCTGCCACGCCCATCACAAGGCTCACCATAGTCTGTGAACACTGCAGTGCTGGGGGTCTGGAGAGACCCTGTGGGCTTTCTTTTCTTAAGTGGGAAACAACATTGCCTACCTTTAGGGTTTTTGTGGGATTTCAGTGAGTTAACACAAGTGCACCTGCCATAAAGTAGGTAGTCAGTGCTCCTGTCCCTCACTGCCTTTGTCCTTAGAGCACTCTTCCTGCCCTCCCTCCCCCACGTTGCTTGGCTAATGCCCTCTCCCTGAATATTTCACTGGGATGTTACCTGCTCTCGGAAGCCTTCCCCTCCTCTGAGAGCCCACTAGTGCCTGTGCTCTCCTCTCATCGCAGCACGTAATTTATCAGTTTGGTTCTTTAAAAAAAAAACAAAACTTTTTTTTTTCTTTTTATTGATTTCAGAGAGGAAGGAAGAGGGGGAAAGAGAGAGAAACATCAGTGATGAAAGAGAATCATTGATTGGCTGCCTTCTGCAGCCCGGGCGTATACTCTGACTGGGAATCAAACTGATCTGATTCATAGACCGATGATCAGTTTGGTTCCTGTGTGCTGTTCCCCCGCCCCACCTGCCTGGAGCGCTCCGGGAGCCTGTCCCATAGGTGGTGCTGACGTTGGGCATTGGTGACATGGAGAGTGGGAAACCTACCAATGTGGCCGAGACCTGTGTGCCAGGCTCTGTGCAGGGACCATGGGCCCTGGAAGTGAACCGAACTGCATGTAAGCTGGGTCAGGGGCAGAACGGAAGTTAGCAAACAAGACAGGACAGAACACTGCAGTGCTTGGAGTTTTAGATAGTGAGCAGTTGGAAAAGCATATTTCCTAATCCCACTCACTGCAAGAAGGCCGTGGATTATCAAGCTAATTTAGCTCTTTAAGTTTTTTAATGAAATAGTCCTTTACAAAAAGTTTCATGTGTGCACCGCTGATTCTTTTACACTCACTGGTACAATTTTAAAAAAATATATATTTTATTGATTTTTTTTTGCAGAGAGGCAGGGAGAGGGATAGAAAGCTAGAAACATCGATCAGCTGCCTCCTGGCACCCCTCCCCCTTGGGATGTGCCCGCAGCCACAGTGCATGCTCCAGACCAGAATCAAACTGGGACCCTTCAGTCTGCAGGCCGACGCTCTATCCACTGAGCCACACCGGCTGATGTGAGAAAAACATCAGTTGGTTGCCTCCTGTACGCACTTTGACTAGGAATCAAACCCGCAATCTTTTTATGTACAGGATGATGATGCTCCAACCAACTAAGCCACCCAGCCAGGTCGCACTGATCATTTTCTACCGAAGTAATTATCTTAGCGAAGTTTTGAAAGTGTTTGGAACAACAGAAGGGTGTTAGAGGGGCATGACTCATTCAAGTAGATGTTCCACTTGTTAGCGCCAGGAGTTCTCTCCTGTCAGGCATGAGGCACTTGCGAGCCGTGTGATTTGTAAGAGAGCTGGGGAAAGAGGCTGCTTCGAAACTTTCCTTCCGCCTCTAGCTGACTAGCACTAACTAGAAGCTGCCCGCTTGTGTTTCTGACCTTATTTTGTCCTGAGAGAGGTGAGGCGATGTTTCTGCCTTTAGCGTGAGAGACTTAATAGCCGTGACCCTTAGGATCCGCCCCACAGTCCTTTCCCTGACCCGTTTTTCTCTTTCTTGCTGCAGCCCATCCTGAGCCCCTCCATCTTGGACCATCTCATCAACAATGACCGCAAGCTGCCTCCAGAGTACAACCTGCCCCACACCTATGTTGAGATGCAGGTGAGGGGCCGAGCTAGGCCCAGGAGGCCCTACCCTTCCTTGCAAGATCGGTAATGGTGGGGGAGAGGCTGGGCATGGGTTGTCCTTGTTTCTGCTTCATCAGAGCCCGGCTGTAGAAAGAGGACAACTCAGAGTCAGACCTGGTGCTGCCTCTCAAAGTCATGCCCCCCCCCCCTCCCAGCCTCAGTGTCTTCCTCTGAAAATGGGGGGGATTGTTCCAACTTTGTCCGATTTAGGAATGGCCCATGAGAGAGTGCCAGCACAGTCTGGGCACACAGGGCGTGCCTCAAAGCTCTGAGGCCCTTCCCCTGCTGCCGCCTCAGCTGAGTCTGGGGCCAGGGACCCCTCTCTGGGCAGAGGAGACGTTCAGCTCTGTTGTCTCTTCCCCCCACCGCAGTCACTCCAGATTGCCGCCTTCCTCTTCACCGTCTGCCACGTGGTGATCGTCGTCCAGGACTGGTTCACAGACCTCAGTCTATACAGGTGAGAGGCTGGTAGGAGTGGGGACTGGCCATGAGACAGGGCCCAGAGTCCCAGCCACATTCCCAGTCTCCCAAGCTCCACTCGCAGCCACAGGGCCCTCTCAGAACGTGTGTGGAGTTGGAGTGGGTCACTCCCACCTAACCCTCCTGTCACCTCAGGGCTCTCCCACCACTTTCCCTCCCCCTGCATTAAAGCCACAGTGCCCTCAGCTCTGTTCCATGTGGAGCTCAGACTCTGCACTCCTCACCCCTCAGCCAGAAACATTCTGCCCTCAGATCTTAGAGACAGAAAAGCATCCATCAGACCATCAAACTCAAAGGGAGGTAGGGGGGGGGGGGTAAGGGGAGGACTTGTGTGCATGCATATAAGCCTAACCAATGGACACAGACACAGGGGGGTGAGGGCATGAGTGTGTGTGTGTGTGGGGGGGGCAATGGGGACACGTATGTAATACCTTAATCAATAAGGACATGTATGTAATACCTTAATCAATAAAGAAAAGAAACAAAGAATCCCTCCCGCATGGCCTTCAGGTCAGCCTCGGGCCCTCCCTGACCTCCTCACTAGCACTCTCTGCCCCTCCCCCCTTGCCCTGCTGTGTTTCCTTCGTTGCACTTTTCACCGCTGACAGGATAGTGTAGATCTCTTTATGGTCTGTCTCCCCATTAGAATGGAAGCTCCATGGTTGCCAGGGGATTAGGAAGATGGAGGGATGACTAGGAGGACAGAATCCCCAGTGCCTCACTCAGTGCCTGGCACAGGGTAGATATTTAATACAGATTTGTTGAATAAATAGCAGGAGCTGGCTAGTCTGGTCCTTAGAGTCTTATCCATCTCCTGCAGGCATGTGTACCATCCGCTGGTATCCTGCAGGCAGGAAAAGGGAGGGAGTTGGGATCTGGCAGGAGTCCTGGCTCAAGCAGCTGGAAGTTCCAGAAATGCCCCCAGACAGAGCTGGCTCAGAACCTAGGGCCACAGGGTTCTTCTTGGCCTCGGCCCCAGCAGGTAGCTGAGGGGAGGCAAACGGCCCTGGGCACAGGGCCAGGCTGAGGAGGGGGGTGCTGAGCTAAAGGCAGCAGATGTCTCCAGAACCAGGCAGCCCCAGGTTTGACTCCTAGCTCCCACTGAAGTGGCTTCTTTCCCCACAGTTCCCCGCATGCAAGGCTTTTACACAGATCGAGTTAAAAGAATTTAAAGCATTCAGCATAGTGCCTGGTACATAGTGAGCAACTGATGTTTACAAGGTGTGTTTTTTAAAATTTACTTATTGATTTTAGAGAGAGACAGAGAAACAGGGATTTGTTTTTGTATTTTCTTATGCATTCATTGGTTGATTCTTGTCTATACCTGACCAGGAATAGAACCCACAACCCTGGCATATCAGGACAACTCTAACCGCCTGGGGCTAAATGGGGCTTTGTGTTTGTGTTGGTAACCCTGGGTGCTGCGGGAGTTTGGGTCTGGTCAGAGGAGGTTTGCTGGGGAGCCAGCTTTGTGACCAGGTCCAAGTTACCTAATTGTGAAACCTCCGCTCCTGCGCCATTGTTCATTGGAATTCATTCACGTGACAGATAACATGGAGCATTAATGCATGCCATTCACTGTTCTTGGCACCGGGGTCAGCTGTGAACACAACGTTAAACAGACTGCCCTGTGGCGTGTACTTTCTGGGGGACTGTGGGCTCAGGTGCTGGCAGGTGGGAGAGCCTTGCTTTTAAGCCGGAGTTTACCAGTGGGCTTAGAGTAGGTGAACCCCTTAAATTGTGGAGACCATGGTGTTTGGGTGTGTGTGTGTGAGGAAAACGGCCATCATTTCATCATATCCCATCATTTCTTACCTCATAACAGCTTAATGGTATTTACTTTCACATGTTTGGAAACACCTAAAAGTAGCATAAACTGAAAACTTACGTGCACACAGATGTTTGCAGCAGTTTTATTCATAACTGTCAAACTTTAGAGGCAACCAAGATGTCCTTCCATGGGTGATGGATCGGTAAACTGGTCCATGCTGACATGGGGATATTACTCAGGGCTAAAAAGAAATGAGCTGTCAGGCCATGGGAAGACACGGAGGAATTTCTAATGCATATTACTAAGTAAAGGAGGCCAACCTGGCGGTGCCATTCAGCATGGTCCCAGCTCTTTGGCGTTCTGAACAAGGCGGAACTGTGGGGACGGTAGAAGGATCCATGGTCGGGCTGAGGGAAGGAGAGGTGAGTAGGCGGAGCACAGAGGACGGTTAGGGCAGCAAAAGTACCGTGATCACCGTGGAACATGGCGTGTTTGTCCAACCCCGAAGAGTAAGCCGCACCCAGTGATCCCCGATGTGAACCGTGGCCTTGGGTGATAATGGCGTGTCGGTGTAGATTCATGGAATGTTGATAGCAAGGAGGCTGGGGACGGGGGCAGGGGCCTTTGGGAAATGTGTGTACTTTCCACTCAGTTTTGCTATGAACTTAAACTGCTCTTAAATATAATAGCATAAACTCATAAAAAATTTATACAGTTGATATAAATCCATAGATTTGTGTCTGAATTCCCTACAATTGTGTGAGAAATCTGGTGTGTATGCAACATCCCCCAGGTTCCTCCAGACAGCAGAGATGGTGAAGCCCTCCACCCCATCCCCCAGCCATGAGTCCAGCAGCTCCTCCGGCTCTGATGAGGGCACCGAGTACTACCCCCACCTGGGTGAGAGGCTTTCGGGGGCCCGAGGAATGGGAAGTGGGGAGCTGGGCGGAGGGAAGTAAGAAAGAATGAGCCACTAGTTTTTCTGCGGGTCCCACGCTGGCCTCTGAGGGCATGACCCTGAGTCTGGGTCTGGCTCCTTGGTCAGAATGGAGACGCTGGGGGACAGGACCTACGTCTGCCTGTTTCTGGGTCTGGCATCTACACGAACGGGCTCAGTGGGTGTTGGAGGGATCCGAGTGCCCCTGTGCTCCCTCTGGCCCTGTGTGGCCTCCCACCTGCCGCTCCTCTGCCTGCTCGGTTCCTGCTCTGCTCTGTGGGTGCCCTGCTTTTCTGCAGAGACCCAGCTCCTTTAGGGCACCAGGCAGGGTCTTGCCCACTTCTCTGGCCTTGCCGAGCCCCTCGTGCTTTTCTGAAATACTCCTAATCATGTGACCATCCTCCTCTCTGTCTTTACATCTTTGCTGGCAGAAACCAGATCTGACTCATCCTCCGGGTCCCCGGCATCGCCCAGGGCCTGGTGCTCAAGTGCAGTTCCATGTCACATAAATATTTACAAGTGGTCTTGGGGGTAAGACAGATCCTTGGGGTGGGAAGGAGAGTGCACAGCCTCACAGGCCCCTCTCCCCTTTACCACAGTGTTCCTACAGAACAAAGCTCGCCGGGAGGACTTCTGTCCCCGAAAGCTGCGGCAGATGCACCTGATGATCGACCAGCTCATGGCTCACTCCCACTTGCGTTACAAGGGTGAGGGTCCCCGTCACTCCCAAGTTGGCCACTGGCCTCCTAACTCCTGGTGCAGCCTCACAGCCCAGATCCCAGACTAGTCTGATCCCAGCTTGGCCATCTTACATGTGCCTCCCGCCCCTCCCCTGCAGCATGGCGCCAGCAGGCTCACAAGCTCTCTCCTCCAGGTACTCTGTCCATGTTACAGTGCAACATCTTCCCCGGGCTCCCCCCGGACTTCCTGGACTCCGAGGTCAACTTGTTCCTGATGCCCTTCATGGACAGCGAAGCGGAGAGTGAAAACCCACCAAGAGCGGGTATAGCTCCCCCTCAAGGGAATGGGCCACGGGAGACAGTGCTTCCTTGGTCTGGAGGTTGACATGGGTCCACCTTTAGGGGGCGACACGGTCCGCCCTGGCCTGGGGGACAGGAACCCACCTGGTGTGAGGAGAGACTGACCTGCCCCTGAGGTGCTGGGACCCTTTTTCAGGAGCGTTTCAGAGTGGTGGGCGGATAGGAAGAGCCAGGCTCGGGTGAGCCCCGGTGGCTTCTGGAAGCCCCTTATCTTCCTACCTCCACTTAGCAGGTCCCAGCTCCAGCCCACTCTTCTCCCTGCTCCCGGGGTACCGCGGCCACCCCAGCTTCCAGTCCTTGGTGAGCAAACTCCGGAGCCAAGTGATGTCCATGGCCCGGCCGCAGCTGTCGCACACGATTCTCACCGAGAAGAACTGGTAAGAGCTTTTGGCAGAGGAGGGCTGCCCCATCCCTACCTCCTCCCTCCCACCCGCCCAGAATATGTTCTCAGAGTTCTCTCTACATTGTTTCCTTTCCTGGAACATTGGTAATTACTTCCATCTTGTAAGGGCCTCTTCCATGCCAGGCAATGTGCTGTTTCATGTGGTGATTTTTATTTAAAAATTGTATGGATAGACAAAACCGGTTTGGCTCAGTGGATAGAGCGTCGGTCTGCGGACTGAAAGGTCCCGGGTTCGATTCTGGTCAAGGGCATGTACCTTGGTTGTGGGCACAAGCCCAGTAGGAGGTGTGCAAGAGGCAGCTGATGTTTCTCTCTCATTGATGTTTCTAACTCTCTATCCCTCTCTCTTCCTCTCTGTAAAAAATCAGTAAAATATATTTTAAAAAATTGTATGGATAAAATTATTAGGGTCAGGATTAGGGTTTAGGGCAGAGTTTAAGGTTAGGTTTAGCAGTTAGATTAGAGTTAGGTATAGAGATAGCAGTAGGGTTATTGTTGAGGATTTAGGTCAAGCATGTCAAACTCAAAGGCTAACACGGGCCAAATAAACAAGGTGTAAGCTTATGTGGGCTGCAAAAAAAAAACAAAAGCTTCAATTTTCATAGAAACGTGGGTTTATTTTGATAGAGACATGCTAAATACAAAGGGCTGAAATCAATGAGTAATCATTAACATAAATAGAACATTTTAATAAAAACTAATATTTTTTCTTGAACATGAACTTACCAGACACTGAATAACTATGCAAATTAAAAATCATAAAACAAGCCTATTTCTCTTGTTCTCCGAAAGCAAAATATTTTCTGTTGCACACCAAACAAGTCAGTTCAAGACTATTGATGTGGCCTTCAGCTGCTAAAATATTTGCTGCTGGTATTAGTGAGAGAAATGGTGCACCTGCGTGTAAGGCGTGTAAGGGAAATGAATGCAACATGATTATAGTAATTAGTCATTAACGTACGTTGTAGTTCGGAATTAATCTTTACGAATAAAGGAGTAATATGCTAATTAGACCGGGAGACTTTCTGGACAAAGCTGGGGGCGTGGCTGGCCTGCAAACCACCCCCAAACGGCCCTCAGCCCCTCGCCCAGGCCGGCCACGTCCCCCAGTGGGAACCCTCACTCAGATTGGGGGCGTGGCAAGCCTGCAAACAGCCATCAGCCCCTCCCTCAGGCCAGCCATAACCCCCCAGAAAGGGGCGCCCCCCCCCACCCCAAAGGGTGTGTGACCAGCCTGAAAATGGCCCCAGCCCCTCGCCCAGACCAGCCCCACCCCCCAATAGGAGCCCTACCCTGATCTGAGACCCCCTTCAGGGCAGACCAGCTGGCCCGCACCTGTGTACCAGGCCTATATACCAATATCTATTCTATTAAAAGGGCAACATGCTAATTAGAGATCTTCCGGACATCCTTCCAGACAAAGCCATGGTGGCAGGGCCAAAACAGAAGCAGTTAGGGGCGATCAGGCCAGGAGGGGAGGGCAGTTGGGGGCAAGCAGGCCAGCAGGCAGAGTGGTTAAGGGTGATCAGGCAGGCAGATGAGCAGTTAGGAGCCAGCGGTCCTAGAATGCAAGGTGGATGTCCCCCAAGGGGTCCCAGATTGGAGAGGGTGCATGCTGGGCTGAGGGACAACCCCCTCCCCCCCATGCACGAATTTTGTGCACTGGGTCATTAGTTATATATAACAGGATATTATAAAATTAAGTTACAAAATTTTTATTAAAACATTTTTTACATACTGTTATATTGGCTGGACTGCAAAAATGTTCATTGTGGGCTGTAAAACCTGAGCCTCGAGTTTGACATGCTTGATTTAGGACTTAGGTTTGGGGTTATGTGTAGGGTAAAGGCTTAAAGTTTAGGGTTTAGGATTAGAGTAAGTATTAGGGTTAGGCTGTTAGGGTTAATGTTAGGTTTAGTGTTAAATGGTTGAGGTTAGTTGTATAGTTAGAGAGTTAGGTTAAGAGTGTTAGGGTTAGGGTTATTTTTTTATTTAATTAAACTTAATGGGGTAACTTTGGTTAATAGCATTATCTAAGTTTTATAAGTGTATAATTCTATGGTACACTTACGATCAACTCTGGTCAGCTATATCTTGCATTGTGTGCTCACCACCCAAGTCCAGACTCCTGTCCCCAGATATTTTGGCCCCTTCACTTTCCCCATCCTCCTCCACACCCTTTACTACTGGCCATCCCCATACTGCTGTCAGTGCCTATGGGTTTGTTTTGTTCATTTGTTGCTTTAAATTTATATTCCACACTAGAGGCTCGGTGCACGAGATTTGTGCATTTGAGTAGGGGGGTCCCCTCAGCCCGGTCTGCACCCTCTTGCAGTCTGGGAGCCGACGGGGGATGTCTGACTGGCGGCTGAGGTTGGGGGAGCAGGCCTAAGCCATCAGTTAGACTTCCTTAGTGCTGCCACAGAGCACCACCACTGTGCTCGCCAGCTGTGAGCCTGGCTTCTGGCTGAGAGACACACGGATCACCAGGGACGGCTCCTGCATTGAGCATCTGCCCCCTGGTGGTCAGCACATGTCATAGCCATCTGCTCTTTGGTCGATTTGCATATTAGCCTTTAATTCTATAGACTAGAGGCCCAAAGCACTAAGATTCATGCAAGGATGGGCCTTCCTTCCCCTGGCTGCTAGCACCACCTTCATTCTGGCCAGAGCCACCTTTCTGCCTTCCCATGATGCCCAGAGGCCTGAAGCGGCTGGGGTGGTGCAGAATGCCTGTGTTGTTGCCATGGCAATGACAAAGCGCCCTACCCATCCCTGGCCACTCGGTGCCTGCATGTATAAATTAACCCGCCATCTTTGTTGGGTCAATTTGCATAGCACTCCTGATTGGCTGGTGGGCATCACAAAGATATGGTCAATTTTTATCCTACTCTTTTATTAGTGTAGAATGTGTAGATAGGATTGTTTCATGTGATTTCATGTCCTCCTAATTAACCATCGGAGTGTACCTTTCCTCCCTGGTTTTACTGGTGGGAAATTTAGGCTCAGAGAGAAGTGTCACATAGCTAGGTCACACACCTGCGGTTAGGTTTGATTGTGAAGAGCAGGACAGTAAGCTTAAAGAAGATTCACACTAAGGCCCTCAGTGCAGAAAGCAGCCTCACAGGAGAAGAAACTAGAAGCCGCCAGGAACCACCGGACTGCATTTCCCAGCTTCACCAGGTGTTCTCATTGCCGCCCCCTCGCCCCGTGTTCTCCCTCCTCTGCCCTGGTTTAGAGCCTGCACCCCTCCCCAGCCCCACGTTTAAGTGACTTTATATCCAGAGCCCACAGCAGGCTTGCCTCCTCCAATTTCTAAGAGAAACAAACCAGAAAAAGCAAGAGCTTGGCTTGGTGCAGCCTGTGCCTTGGTTCCCTGGATCTGTTTGCCTTCGGCTGTGGGAAGGGGCAGGATGAGGTGGGCTGGAGCTCTCCTCCCATTGGTCTGAACCAAACCAGTGGGGAGGGAGATTTGGGGCAGAAGGGTAGGCAGCTGGTCATCACAAGCCAGCACCGGGTAGAGTGGAGGGAGGTTTGGACTCGGAGGTGGGGGCTGAGGTTTTAGTCCAGGTCCCGGATCTGCAGCTTCACTTACCATGGCAGTTAGGGAGTCAGGGTTGGCATCTTCCCTGTCGCCCAGTTGAGCAGGCCCACATCACAGGTCATAGATGGGCCCAAGGCGGGGGTGGGCCCAGCCAGGGCAGCTCTGACTGTCGGCTCATCCACAGGTTCCACTATGCTGCCCGGATCTGGGACGGGGTGAAAAAGTCCTCGGCCCTGGCAGAGTACAGCCGTCTGCTGGCCTGAGACCGAGGGGCGCAGTGTCGGGCAGCAGCCCTCTCTGGGCCCCACTGGGCGGCAGTGGAGCACGTGCGGCCTCGACCCTCCGGCAAGGTGGATGTGCAGAGGCCTGGTGGGTGCGGAACCGTGCCTTCCTCGCCCGGAGACGTGAGGCGGGCAGGGCCAGGCCCTGACCCGCAGTGGAGCATTCTTCAGGGACGACTTTGAGATCCTACCCCAGCCTGGGACCGGACAGCCATCCTTAGTCCCCCACAGGGATGGGTGGTGGGAGGAGGTGAACACGGGCTCCATCCTGACTCTGCAGGGACAGGAGCACAGGCCCCTCCTCCCTGACGCCAGCCCTTTCCGAGAAGGGGAGGCCCAGTGGTGGGGGCTCTTTACTGGAGCAGACCTGGTGGTGCGAATAAAGACCGTCATGCAAGCTTATGCTGTGCCCCTCCTCTTTTCTCCCGGCATGCCACCCTGGAGCAGGGCACGCTTGGGTCCCAACCCCGCGGGCAGATTATCCTTGGCCACCCCGGCCACCCCCTGTAGCCTGAAGGAACTTCCTCTGCCTGATCCGGTGTCGGTCACAGACTCGCTGGGAGGGAAGACCTTTCAGTTAGGGAGGAAGCCCCTCGGTACGGGGGTTCTGTTTCCCTCAGGCCTCGGTTCGTGTTGTGGGTAGGAAAAGTCACTGACTGCCCTTGTACCGTCTGCTCTCACTTGAAGGTAGTGCCTGCCTTTGGTGAAATGCCTAAATACAACGCCTAGCTTATCACCTGGTTAGCAATAGAGTATGTTCCTAGTTAGGTGCAGTTGGTTAAATATAGTGCTTCCCCGTGGCTGAAGCCAGTCTGGCTGTGTTCAAATACTCAGACCGGACCCTGGCACATGATTAACCTGTTGTTGATTAAATATGGTGGCTTCCTTTCCCTAAAAAACCTCATCTGCTCTTTAAAAAATGGTCCTTCAGATATGTTCCCATTTAAAAAAAAAATTTTTTTTAATTTTTTTAAATGGTCCCTACTTTTCATTTAAATCCAGACCTACCCCCAGTTAAATACACCATACAGTTCAGTTAGTACCCTCTCAATTGCTCAGCTAAATACAGTATATAATCTCAGTATTTCACAAAGTATGTCTCTGAATTGGTCTGGTCACCCCACCCACATCCCAAATTAGTCCTGTCAAATCATGCTACTCCACCCTTCCATAAAGCAGTCAGTAGTAGTCTACCCAGCTAGTCTCATCTGTCTACCACCGCACTATGCCCCTCTTAATCTCCCTGCTTCCCCCACCCTCGGGCGGACCCAGAGAGTCCTGATGTCCGTGTCAAGAAAAAGCACAGCTGAAGAAAGCACCGAGGCCAGCAAGGTCTGGCCGGAAGTGGGGACTCTGCCGCTCTCGGGAGGGCTGCAGTCTGGGAGGTGTGACGCCCAGACCAGGCTCTGGCCTTGCCACTTGCTGACCTTCCTTAATGAGCCCTGGGATCCTTCAGAGGATCCTGTGACATCCGCTGCCCTCTTACAGAAATGCTTTTGCATCCTTTGCCACCCCCCATCCTGCCCAGGCGCTCCTAACAGCCTCTCCAGGCAGACAGCTGAGCTCTTGTCCATGGCCCCATCCCCTCCCCCTTCCCAGGGGGACTGCTGGTTGAAGGGTTGCAGAGTGGGGAAGTGGGCAGGCGGCAATGGCTCCAGAGGGCACAAGACCAGAGCACAAGAACACGAGACAGCACACGGCTGAGTCAGGAGAGTCGGACCTTGATTTCCTTCTCATCCCCACACCTCCCAGCCGGAGACGGACTGAGCCCTTCCTTCCCCCCCAGCCGGCCTGGGCGGGGGCTGGTTATTGGTTGCTGTTCTCTGAGAGCCTGTGCTCACTGGAGTTTTGGAAGATCTTGATCAGCGTGTGGGCATCCTCGGCCGCCGCATCCAGGGACATGCGGAGCATCTGGTAGACGGTGGCAAAGGAGATGCCGCAGGTTGCCAGGGCGCCCAGGATGGGCACATGGAGGAGCTCCTGGGTGAACATGGAGGCGTCCCTGGAGGCCTGGCCGAGCAGGTCCACCACCAGCTCCCTGGTGACCGTGGCCCTCGGGCCCTGTATTGCCTCCAGGAATCGGTGCAGGGGCTGGCCCGTCTGCTCGGCCAGCTTCACGAGGGAGTCCTCGTCCAGGCCAAAGCTGTGGTGGTAGCCTTCCAGGGCGTGCGTGAGCCGGTCGAGGTCACACGCCACGTCCTGTACTCCGGGCACAGGACTCGGGTTGATGCCACAGGCCACCGCGGCCACCAGCCAGACGTGCTTCCGCAGCGAGGCCTCCTTCTTCTCCAGGATGGCCTTGCAGATGGCGGGCAGGGCCACCACGAGTGCATGCTGCTTGTGGCTCTCCACTCCCTCCACCAACGATTCCTCCAGCAGGCAGAAGTCGTACTTGGCCAGCTCAAACATGGACAGCAGGAAGATCTTGGGGCTGTTCAGGCCCTCCGCTGCAGGAGGCAAGAGCACCACCGTTCAGTGATCTCCACGTCAGAGCAGCCGCGGGCCTGACAGCTACCTGGGCTCAAGCGCGAGCCAGGAGTCCGCGCGGCCTGTGGCTGAGGAGTGTGGACCCTGGAGCCAGGCTGCCTGGGTTCAGGCAGGAGCCTTGCTACCTGTGTGGCCTTGAGCAAGTTGCCAAACCCCGGTGGTCTGTAAAATTAAGGTGATCGTTTTACCTACTTGGTAAGGATGTTATGGTCGTGAACTGAGTTGTGTGACCTGTGCTGAGCCCTCAGTGAACGTTGGTGCCACCAGCCATAGGCGCCAGCATCTGCATAGCCTGGCAACTAGCACACAAGCCAATACATACTATTTCCTTCCTTGATGCACGTGATCGGCCCTCTGTCGCCGTGACTGAGGAGGTGCCAACGCCCAGGAAATGGAGTGTGAGGCCTGACGTTGGCTTTTTTGTAACACACGCGCCTGACTTAAGCTTTGACTGAGGAGGAGGCATCCGTGTCAAAGAGGGCTGCCTGGAATAGACAGGCTGGCCAGCCCCGAGGACCACGCTGCCTCCTCCCCGCCCTGTGTCAGAGAACGTGGTGGATTTCAGTATCTCACCCCCTGGGCTACTTGTTTTCTCCTCCTGCGCCTTACGTTCCTGCTCTTACATTTAACACCGGAACCCGAGGCCCAGTGAAAGCAGCACCCAGGCCCACTGTTCTCTGCGACCTCGCTGCGTGGCCCCAGGGGTGCTGTGTGAGTCCAGGTCCTGTGAGTAGTAGACCTGCATCTTTTCAGTGTTCCCGATGGCTGCTGCTGAAGGGCAAGCACCTGCCATCCTAAGAACCGGGAGGGCTTGTCCGCCCCAGTGTAGGTCATGGATGGGCCGAGCTGGCAGCGTGGCCCTGGGAGGCCTCGTTCAGCCTCCCCGTGTGACCTTAGGTGGCCCGTTCCCCACTCTTGAGTCTCAGCTGGAAGACAAAGGGGGCGAGGCGGGTAGCCCCCCCCCCCAAGGATCCATCCACCCCCAGGACCCCCGGAGAGGGCACCTCACCTTTCAGCCGCTGCCAGCAGTCCTCCCGGATCTGGCTGAGCACCCTCGCCTCGGAGAAGGTCCTGGGGCGGCGGCGGGACGAGGCCGCCACGTCCACGTCCACCTTGGAGCGGACGAGGTGGAAGGCCTTGCCCCGCTGCAGGAGCCCGCGGGCCAGCTGGCCGTGGCCGGCCGTGAAGAGGTCCGAGGTGATGATGACGAAGAAGTCGTAGCGGTCCGCCAGCACCCGCTGCAGGTACTCGTCGGCCTGGAAGGTGGGCGTGTCGATGCCCGGCAGGTCCCAGATGTTGATGTTGCGGAACTTGGGGTGCGGGTATGGCGTGGGCTCCACCGTCATTTCCACCACGCCCGTGCCGGCCGAGTTGGGGTCCTCGTCTCCCAGCCCCCGGATGGCGTTGACAAAGGTGGACTTGCCCGAGCCTGTTCTCCCGGTGACGCCGATGTCCAGCTTGACGCTGTCCAGCGCGTGGAGTGTGGCCTGCAGCTTGGCGGCCACCGCTGGCAGGTTCCCCGCCTCAAAGGTCTCCTTGAGAGCCCCCGAGTCCATGGAGAGCTGCGATATCCTGGACTGGAAAAGTTGGCTGTCCATGGCCTGCCTGACCCCGTGCCACGTCTCTGGGACTTGATGACCTTTGGCAGGACAGGCAAGGGAGTGTTTTCACCCCGAGTTGCCCGCTCTCCTCTCCAGCCCTCAGCAAGCCCAAGACATGGGCAGTAACGGCGTCAGCAGTAATGGTACTGAGCGTGACCGTATCCCAGCCCGGTGCCAAGTGCTTTACTGTCCCTGCCCTGCTGCAGGGCATCATCAGGTCCTCAAGAGCCAAAAAAGATCAGTCCCCTTACGATCCACATTCAGCAGTGAGCGGAGAGCGCGCTTGCCCGAGGCCTCCAGCTAGTGTGTGCGGGTGGGACTGGGACTTCGGTCTCCAGATCCTAGAATCCCAATTCTTATAATAAATAACCCTGCACCAGGCACTGCGGTCAACAGAGGTCAGTGATTAAGAGCTGGAACCCTCATCATCGCTAACAGCATATTTACTGTTTGCTCTGGGCCAGCCTCTGTCCAAACACATGCATCATTTCGTGAAGTCCCCGTTTTACAGAGGGGGAGACAGGCTCCGGGAGGTGGAAGTCCCAGCTTATACCAGAGCCGGGACATGGACCGCCCCCCTGACACTTTCCCTGGGTGTGCCCCCCGATTCAGCGCCTCGTGTGCCAGGACCTCTGGGTGCTGCAGTTCCAACGCCAGGAAGAGAGACCCAGGGGACCTGGTGCGTTTGTGGAAACATTGCCCACCTCGCGGCCTGGCTTCTATGGGCCCGTCTGCTCCGGAGCCTCGGTGCACCTAGCACCTCGGATCTGCCTCTGGGCTTGGAGTCCTCAGTCATGGGATGGACGGGCTGCCAGCGCTGACGTGGAACTTCACGACTGCGTCTAGTCCCTGCCGCGCCAGGGACTTGCCAGGCGACGCTAAGCAAGCCATGTCCCCTCTGCCGCCTTTGTTTCCTACACCCACGAGGGTGGGTGCCGCCTCCTCACCTGCGGGTGGAGAGAGGACTCCTCGCAGCCTCCCAGCTCTGCTGGTTCAGGAAGGCCCCGGTCTTACTGCTGACGGGGCTCAGGCAGGGCCAGCGGGGGCAGGGCTCGGGTTGCGGGCTGAGCTTGATCTTTATCTGTGGGAGCCATGGGAAGGGTTTGAGCCGTGAGGGAGCAGTCTGCTGTGAGTCCTCCTGTGGCCTCATGGGGAGGGAGTCCAGAGCCTGGGAGATGAGGCGAGGAAGGGGCTGGAGCAGGAACTGGGTGGAGGGGCGAGACCTGAGCTGAGCAGGGGCTCCGGGCGTGTAAGTGGGAGATGGGGAGTGGAGAGATGAGGAAGGAGGGCCAGGACATGCGACTGGCTGGAGACAGAAGCGACCCTTCAGCCCAATGTGGTGCGAGCACTCCCTACTCACACCCCCTCTGCATCCTGGGGCCAGAGAGTCCTGTGTTAGGGTGATGTCTGAGGGCCCACAGGTATCTAGAAGGAGTGAGCTGTGGTGTGAGAGTGGATTTGGAAAGGATTATGTCTTACACAACTGGGATTTCCCCACCATGATCCCCACACACTTTTTGGTGCAGAAAGACCCATGTGGGCCCCCGTAGTCCCGGCAAGGCAGTGAATGTGAGGCCTCTGGGAAAAGGGACCCTCTGGCAAAGCCAAGAGCGTCAGCGCCCCTTTAATGGTCCAGGTGAAAGCGGACCCTCGGAGTCAGCTGTGTCCTGGGGTTAGGGATCATTTGAGGCCCCCAGATGAGGCAAGAACCATCTCCAGCTCCTGGGAACCCACAGGGACTGTGTGTGAGCACCTGGGTGAAGCTGGCTTCCTGCACCACAGTCCCCGCTTTGCCACCGGCCTCGTACCCGCCTGAGCACTCTGAGTTCCTGGGAACTCTGCAGCTAAGCCTGACCCTGTCCAAGCCCACAGAAGCCCAGGCAAGCCACCCTGTCCAGAACCTCCAGAACCCCAGCCTGGGAGTCCTTCAATTTCAATCATGTGATCCTTGAACCAGCCAAGGAGTTTGGTTTCACTGGGTGCCCGGTCCAGACCCAGAGATGCTCAGCCACGTGTGTGCACGTTTCCTGTCATAGCCACATGCAGCTTTCAGATCCCAACACGGTCGCCATCATTCACACTCAGGGCCTTTCAGCACAATCCCAGTGTTCTCACATGCACACGCACACACACACAGGTAACCCCATTTCAGCAAACTACTCTCTACCTTAGACTCATGGCGTCAATATCATGGAGACTTGCCAGGATTCCTCCCAGCCAGCACACAGCACGCTCATCAGCACACAGTCACACACACACACGCGCCATCTTTCCGAAACAACCATTCTCTCTGCTTTGATGCTCAGAGAAACCGCCTGCCCCACCCCCTCCCACCACCTCTGCACCAAGGCCAGCCCAGGGGCCATGGGGCGCCCTCGGCCGGCCTCCCGGCCCACCATCACTCACAGGCCCAGGATGTCCATCTGCCCACCTCTGCTTAACCGGTTGGTTGCTAGGCTCCATTGTGTCAATCCTGGGCACCGATTGGCTGCCCCTCCCCCCTCCAGAGGCAGCCTCAGGACGCGGGGTTCTCAGAAAGGGATGTGAATGACCTTGCAGCTAAAATAAGCACCTCGGCGGGCACTGACCCCGCTCAGCCACCCTTGTAGGTCCACGCTTGTCTTTGTCTTACATCCAGGCTGGGTTGCCCTGTCACCCCACACATCCCCCGGGGCCACTTAGGGGCTAGGGAGAGAGACCACCAATGAGCCCTGGGCCCATCACCCATCCCTTAAACCTTCCCCCCCCCCCCCCGCCCCCAGAATCAATTCCTGTCCCAGTTGAGTGAATCCTTCTTCCACTCGGGGGACCCCCCCTGCTTCCCATCTGGCCCTCCCACCCCCTTCTCCCCTGGCCCCCTCTCCTCCGAGGGCCGGCCCTGTCCCCCCCTCTGCCCTGCACCACCCTCAGCCCCGCGGCGCGCAATCACCACCACAGGGGCCTTTGGCGTTTGGCTGGCTGGCTTTGTTTTAAGGTTCGTGGGGCGAGGCAGGGGGGTCGGGGGGCTGCGCTCTCACTTCTCCTCCAGGTCGCGCCTCTTCCAGCTGTCCAGGATGTACTTGAGCAGGAGGCCCAGCTTGCGGCGGGTGGACAGCGGGGCGTCCTCGCCGCCGCCCTCCCCGGGGGCCCCGCCCTTCTCCGCGCCGCCGTCGCCCGCGGCCTCCAGGCTGAGCCCGCCGCCGCCGCCGCTGCCTCCAGGCGCCGCCGCCGCCTCCTCGTCCTCCTCCTCCTCGTCCTCCAGCGCCTTGATGCGCACGCGCTGCGCGTCCTCCGCCATCTCGTTGAGGCAGCCCTGCAGCATGGTGTAGACGGTGCCGAAGCTGATGCCGCCGGCCACCAGCGTGCCGAACACGGGGATGCCCCGCTCGAAGGCGCGCGCCACGCGCATGGCGCCGTCCGACGACTGCGAGTAGAGCCGCAGCACGGCCTCGGGGGACACCTCGCTGGCCAGCGGCGAGCGGATGACGGAGCGCAGGTCGCCCGCCTGCTTGCCCACCTGCTCGGCCAGCTTGGCCAGCGAGTCCTCGTCCAGGCCGAAGCTGCGGTGGTAGCCGCGCAGCGAGCGGATGAGCAGCGCGTCGTCGTAGGCGGCGGCCAGGCCGGGCACGGGCAGCGCCTGGATGACGCCGGACACCAGCGCCGTCTTGAGCACCTGCTCCTGCAGCATGTCCTTCTTGCGCTGCAGCGCCTCCAGCGAGATGTCCGGCAGCGACAGCAGCCCCGCGTGGCGCCGGTGCGCCGGCAGGTCGCGCTCCCAGGTGGCCAGCAGCAGCGGGAAGTCGAAGCGGCCCGGCCACAGGTTGGACACGAGGAAGATGCGCGGCTCGGCCAGGCCCGCGGCGGCGCGCAGCCGCTCGGCGCAGTGCTCGCGGATCTCCTGCAGCACCGCCGCCTCGCTGAAGCCCGACGGCCGCTGGCTGCGCGTGGCCGCCAGGTCCTCGTCCACCTTGGTGCGCACGAAGTAGAACTTCTTGCCCTGGCGCAGGATCTCGGTGGCCAGGCGCGTCTCCACGGCGCCGCAGCGGCGCGGCGACACCAGCAGGAAGAAGTCGTAGCGGCCGAAGTCCACCTGCTTCAGGTACTTGTCGGCGGGGCAGCCCGGGCAGCCGGCGCCCGGCAGGTCCCACAGCGTCACGTCGGGGAACTGCGGGTGCGGGTAGGACGACGGCTGCATCGTGGTCTCCACGACGCCCGTGAGCGCGGCGCCCGGGTCCTCGGCGCTCAGGCCCCGCAGCGCGTTGATGAGCGACGACTTGCCGGCGCCCGACTCGCCCGTCACGCCCACCTCCAGGCGGGAGCTCTCCGTCGTGGCCAGCAGCTCCCGCAGGCGGGACGCGGCCTGCGGGATGTCCCCGGACTCGAACGCGCTGCGCAGGGCCTCCAGCTCTTCCTTGGCCATGAGGATGGTGGTCTCCTCCTCCCCGCCGGGGCACTTGGAGGCGGCCATGACGACTGGTGGTGGTTCAGAGGGCCGATGGGCGAGGCTCGGACCGGCTGGTCCTGACTTCTCGGGGAGAAGGGAGCCTTTTCGCCTTCCGGGCCTGGGGCGGGGTGGGGGGTGGGGGAGAGAGAGAGAGAGAGAGAGAGAGAAAGGGAGAGAGACACAGAGGATGTGAGGAGGGCCTTTCAGGTTCCCCACAGCCCTTTCCTTCCCACACTCCCTGGGGGACATTCTGGGAAGGAACCAGAGGGGCCTTGGAGTCCCGCAGGCCCAGTCTCACATCCCATCTCTGCCCCTAGCGAGGCGGAACGGGGCACCTCTCTGAGCCTGCTTGCTTCTCCGGCCCAGACACAGGGGCTGGCCTGCCTCCCAAGGAGTCTTGGGGTAACCCCCGGGGGAAAGGGGCAGTTTCGTGGGCCCTGTGACCTGCCGAGTCACATGAGGCCCCGCACCTAAGAGGCCCGGCTCTTGGCCTGATGCTTAGCTGTCAGCACGGTTGGAAGCCTTAACACCGCTTGATCTAGCCACCCCGCCTCTCTCTTCCGGGCTGGGCCTTCCAGTGAGGCCCAGTGAGGCAGCCAGGCCGGCCAGGGAGAGGGCTTCCGTCCGGCTCCCGCCCAGCTCCCGGGCCAGGCAAGGACAGTGGCCCCTTGGAGTGAGGGTGAAGCACCCCCAATCCCGGGGTCAGGTCCTGGCTCTGCCACAGGCTCCTGAGCGATTGGGGGCAGATTCCTCAACACTCTGCCCCCCTTTTCTCCTCTGCAGGCGCCACCGCCTCAGGTTGTTGAGAATCCCACCAGTCAGTCGCACAGAGCACTCGGAGTGGCGCCGGGCCCGGAGCAGGCGGCCTGTGCTATTGTCAATATTAATATTTCTAGCTGCGTGGCCTTGAGCGCGCCCCTGCCCTCTCTGAGCCTCGGCTGCCTGTCCGCCCGGGTGCGGGGACCCTGCCTGCCTCCGGGGTCTGTCTCTAGGCTCACTGTGAGGACTGCCTGGGCCCAGCGGGCGGGAGAAGCCCCCACACCGGGGTCCCCCTCAGCGGACGCCCAGCCCTGCGTGGCCTCGCCAGGCCCAGTCCCCCCGACGCCCTGGAGCCCGCACAGGGCCTCTGGGATCTGTCCTCCTCACCTGGGAGCTGCCCTGGCCCTCCCTCTTCCCAGTCACACTGTCTTCGGGGCCATCGCCTCTAAGATACACTTCCTCACTGACTAAGACTCTTCAGAGAACCTTGGGAGAGACAACCACATTCCCGTCACTGCCCCCATCGGATGGAGAGGGACTGAGGCTCAGCCTCTGCTCCGAGCCACCACCAGGCCTCACTCCCAGGTCCCGGCTCCTTGCCCCTCTGAGGAGCGGCTCTGCCTCTGGCAGCCGTCTTTGCCCCCCACCCCACCCCACCCCCCCTTTCCACCTTGTTTCCTTGGCTTCCCCCGTCTCCACCTCCATCCCCCGATCCACAGAGATGTGTCCTTATTGCATTGTTCCACCAGGTCTGACCCCATCCCAGGTCGGCCCAGTCCCCGAAACCCTAGGCCCACTTCTCCCCCGCCCCCCGGCCTCCCCATCTCAGGTGTGGAGCCTGGGCCGCCCGCGGCCAGGGGCAGACAGACCCAGGGCCCCGGGGTGGCGTTGGGAGGGGAAGCTGCACCCACAGGCCCCAGCGACCGCCCTGGGGACGCTCACCTGCCCTGTAGGCTCTCCTCCTCCCCTCACACGCTCCCCACTGACAGGCTCTCCTCCCCTGTTAGCCCGAGGGCAGACCCCGTTGCTAGGACCCACCATAGCCAGCCGCAGCTTATTGGTCAGCCAGCCCACGTGCAATAATGGGACAGTGATGTCAGGGGGTGAGGTCCCACCCTGGGGCAGGGACCCCACCCCCCAGCTACGCATGGGGCCAATGTCAGTCACTCTGGGCCCTGGCCCCCTTAAGGGGCCCAGCCAGAGATCTTCCTAACACCCAGATTGGTTCCAGACCTGCCCGTGGTCGCCATGACACCCAGGACAGCGTCCCGGTGTCTGAGGGCCTGGCCCCGCTCAGCACCCACCCTCTGCCTCTCCTCTGTCAGGGACACAGTTCCTGAAACAAACCGTTCCTTTTCCCTCTCCGAGCCATCTACTCACCCGCCCCTGTGGGGAGGGAGGGGATTTAGCTGAGCCAGCACTGCTGGGACCACAGGAAGCGCAGGGGAGAGGCCGGCTCAGAAACCCCACGTGGCCACTGGAGCAGCCCTGCCTAGTCCTGCAGGACTCGTGCCCATGGGGTCAGCTGGGCAGCATCCACGCCCAGTTCAGCAGCTGCTGTCCAGGCCCCATGACTCTGGCCTCCTTACCCCCTGAGTTTTCACATCCTCTCCTACCCCCTCTCCCCTCCCCATCACCACCATCACCAACCTGTCCTTCCAAGTCCCAGCTCAGTGCTGATTCTTCCGGATGCCTTTCTCCATGCTCTCTCCTCTCATCGCTATAAGTGGCAGCAGTGAGACAAAGAGGGAGATGGGAGTAGGGAGAGACGTGAAAGAAAAGAGGCAAAGCCCCCGCCCCACCCCCGAGAAAGGGGGAGTGGGGTGGGAAGAAAGACTCCCCAAGGGAAAAGCAGGGGGGAACCAGGCAGGACGTTACAATGGACGAGAGACCACGCCAGAAGGAACCAGAGCAAAATAGCGTCAGAGGCACCGGTCACGGAGGAGTGGAGAGATACGGAGCTGAGATGGGGTCAAAGGGTGGGGACCAACCTGCACCGGGAAGGAGCTGAAGGTCTAGGGACCAACAGTCAGGAACCGAGGTCCCTGCGGGGACACCAGCTCCCCTCATTGAAGCCTCTGTCTCCACAGCTCCTCAGAGTCTCGAGCTACCACGGAGAGAGATCCCACTCCCCGGCTGGAGAGACCCTGGGGAGAGGCAGGCCACAGGGAGGGGAGCCTGAAGCCATCTAGACATGCCAGCCCCCGAGGTGCTCCAGCTGAATGCAGCCGCAAGAGTGGTCCCAGCCAACACCACCTGGGAGCAGAAGAACCGTCCAGCGGAGCCCAACCACCCCACAGGCTTTGGAGAAATAATAAATCATGGCTGCAGCCACTGAATAGCCAGATGATTCGGGGGAGGGAGTGCATTGCGTCTGAATGTTCTGGGAGGAGCCACATGAGAAGGGGACATTCTATTTGAGCAGGGAGCTGCAGGAAGTGAGGAAATAAGCCATGTGGACACGAGGGGAAAGCAGTCCGGGCAGACGGCACGGGAGGGCAAAGGCCCCGAGGCAGAGCGGGCCTGTGTGTCTGGGAGAAGCGTGGTGGCCGGTGTGGCTGGAGCAGTGTGATGGGGGAGAGAGTTCTAGAAGGATTTACTCACATGGTACCTGGGAGAGAACCGAAGGCCTCTGAGGAGTGTCATGAGAGGGGGCCAGGAGTGAGGTGGGGATCGGGGGTACAACTTGATTAGAGCAGGGGCCAGGGCTGGGGCCAACAAGTGAGACACTGCCCTGGTGCAAAATGAAAGGGGACCAGAAGCTCAATAAAGAATAGATTCATGGGGAGGATCCAAGATGGCTGCTCGGGTAGACATCTAGCCGCGGCAGCACACAACAATTTCAATGGAATACAACTAAAATGTAGAGTGGACATTGCCCAGAGCTACAGGTAGTCGACTGACTGAAAATTCTACAACAAGAAGGAAAGAGAAAAGCAAAAGGAAAATCAGAGGAGCTGAAAAAAAGCCTAAGGTACGGAGACATGCTGCGCGCCCGCCCGCACGCGCGCACGGAGAGGTCGCAGCCGGAGAGGAGGAGAGGGCGGGGAGCTGCCTGGCGTTCCCTAGCAGGAAGGAAATAAAACCCCCAGCCTGGGCTGAACCCCCGAACTGGCAGTGCTGAGCCCCCCGAACCGGCAGCGCTGAGCCCCAGTTATGGGCCAGACCCTGGGGACCCAGGCTCCGGCAGGAGGAGACGGGGCCGTGAGGCGGAAAAACGGCGAAAGGCAGGGCCCCCGGAGTCGCGCGCAATGCGAGCGCAGAGGACTGAATGTTGACTCTGATGCTGGGTTGCCCTAGCCGGAAGAAACAAGGCCTCCGGCGGCGCTGGGCCTCAGTCCAGACTGCTCCGAACCCCAGTTCTGGGCTAATCCCTGGGGACCCAGGCTCAGGCAGAGGGAGACGGGGCTGTGAGGTGGAGTCTGGGGAGAGCGGCGAAAGGCCGGGCCCCCGGGACTCTCGCAAACTGCGCGCAGAGGACAGTCTGTTGACTCTGATGCTGGACTCCCCTAGCGGGAAGGAGAAAAAAAGCTCCGGGCTGGGGGAACGCAGAGGGGAGTGGAAGCCCCTGCCGGACTCCAGCCAACCGGGCACCACCAAGGAGGCGGGCCACGGGGCCCCTGGGGGCGTGGGTGCCCCTGAGCCTTTGACCACTGAGCTCGGGCAATGGAGCCAAGGCCGGGGGCTGCTTCCTGGGCGGCGCCATCCCCGGCAACAGGCTGAAGCAGCGCAGGAGCCTGCGGAGAACAAAGGGGTGCCACAGGCCAACCTGCTGAGCTCCCAGAACAAGGAGGAAGAAACCAAAGAAGTTCTCAATGTGAAGAAATCAAGTGAGAGCAAAAAATAGTAAAATTACTTAAGAAAGAATACAAAGAAGATCTTGAAAAATCAAAGACTAAGTCAGAACTCAACTCACCAGCCAACATTGCAACATAAATGCGTTTAAAAAAAAAAAAAGAAAAAAAAAAGGACAGAATGTTGGAACAGCGGCGGCCAGGCCTAGAGTGGCCAGGCACAAGGCAGTGGCAGCCAGGCCCAGAGCAGCAACGGCCAGGCCCCAGTACAACAGCAGCCAGAACCAGAACATCAACAGCCAGCACTGGAGCAGCCAGACCTGGGGCAGTGGCAGCCAGGCATGAGGCAGAGGCGGCCAAGCCCAGGGTGGCCAGTCCAGGAACACCCAGACCTGGAGTGGCCGGGCCCGGAGAAGCCAGGCCCAGAGCAGCCGGGGTGGGAGCAGCCAGACCCAGAACAGCAGTAGCCAAGCCCAGAGCATCCAGGTCGGGAGTGGCCAGGCTCGGAGCGGCTGGGCCCGGGGCAGCCGGGCCCAGAGCAGCCTGGTCGGGTGCGGCCAGACCCGGAGCAGCGGCTGCCAGGCTGGGAGCGGCCAGGCCCGGGGGAGCAGCCGGGTCGGGTGTGGCCAGGCCCGGAGCAGCGGCTGCCAGGCTGGGAGCGGCCAGGCCCGGGGGAGCAGGCGGGTCGGGTGTGGCCAGGCCCGGAGCAGCAGCTGCCAGGCTGGGAGCGGCCAGGCCCGGAGCAGCAGCAGCCAAGTCCAGAGCAACTAGGTCGGGAGCGGCAGTGACCAGACCTGGAGCAGCTGGTTGTGGAATGAACCAGAGCAACAGAGGCCCGGCCCTGAGCAGCCAGGCCCAGAACAGCTCGCTCCTTGCCTGCCCCTGCCCCACAGCTGCTTCTCAGACATGGCTGGAAACTTTCGTGGGAACTTGAGGGTCTGCTGAATCAAGTGATGAAGGCTTAGATCTGGATGTGTTGAGTTAGTTTAGGACTGGGGTGTTGATCTGTGAGTGCCTTGGGTGGGGCCTGGATGAGGCTGGTGGACCTATTGGGAAATGTCTTTTGTGTGAAGTGTATCATCGGGCATGTGGAGGTATTACTGATATGAGAAAATGCTAAGTAACTGATTTACTATCTGAAAAGGGATTTACTATCGGGGAAAGGGAGGGAAGAAGAGACTGAACATAAACTGCACCTATGGATGAGGACAATGGGGGATGGGGAGGGGGCAGAGAGTGGGGTGGGAACCTGGTGGAGGGGGGAAGAAATGAGGAACCTTTGTAATAATATGAACAATAAAGATTGATTTAAAAAAAATAAAAAGAAAAAGAATAGATTCATGTGCCCTAATCGGTTTGGCTTAGTGGATAAAGAATTGGCTTGGGGACTGAAGGGTCCCGGGTTTGATTCTGGTCAAGGGCATGTACCTTGGTTGCGGGCATATCCCCAGTAGGGGGTGTGCAGAAGGCAGCTGATTGATGTTTCTCTCTCATCAATGTTTCTAACTCTCTATCCCTCTCTCTTCCTCTCTGTAAAAAAAAAAAAAATCAATAAAATATATTTTAAAAAATAAAATAAATAAAGGCATGACATCATATTCTTTAAAAAAATATTTGAAGAAGAAGAACTACTAAAGGCCAATCTGGCCTTACCTCTTTCTTTTTTATTTTAATTTTATTGATTTTTTTTTTTTTTTTTTTTTTTTACAGAAAGGAAGGGAGAGGGATAGAGAGCCAGAAACATCGATGAGAAACACCAGTCAGCTGCCTTCTGTACGCACCATACTGGGGATATGTCTGCAACTAAGGCACATGCCCTTAACTGGAATCGAACCTGGGACCCTTCCGTCTGCAGGCCGACCCTCTATCCACTGAGCCAAACTGGTCAGGGCTGGCCTTACCTCTTAATCAATGAACTGCATTGGGTTCCTTCACCCCAGCATCCTTCCACCAACAAGTTCAAGGACTGAAGTAATTGCACTGACTTCTCCATGGAACCTGCAGGGGAGAGGGGATGTGCGGAGGCTCTGGCCTGGGGAAGGATGATGAGAGTCAGGGGGAAGGGAGTAGAAGCTGGTCCTTGAACCCCAACTCACCATTTCTTTTTTTATATAACTTTTATTAATTAATTTTTTAAGAGAGACGGAGGGAGAGGGAGAGAGAAATATGATGTGAGAATGGGCTGCCTCCTGCATGCCTCCCACTGGAGATGGTGGATTCCTGTGCCCTGACCCGGAATCAAACTGGCAACTTTCTCCAAACATAGGATGATGCCCTGAACCACACTGGCCAGGCCAGCTCACCATTTCTCACCTTTTGTTTTCAGTTTTCACATTTTATTGGGGCCACAAGGAGGGGGCCTCCTCCCTGTCAGTGGAGGGGGCGGGGGAAGGGGGAGTTTCACAGTTTCTTCAGCCACTCCAGGCTTCGGCCCTGGAGGTCCTGGGGGTGGCTGGGCACATGGGGCATGTTCCCCTCATCTCCGACAGTTGTGGGGTGTGACTTGGGCACTGGGCAGCTAATGGGTGTGAGCTCGGGCACTGGGCAGCTGTGGGGTGTGAGCTCGGGCACCGGGCAGTGTGGGGTTTGACTTTGGGCACTGGGCAGCTGTGGGGTGTGACTTGGGCACTGGGCAGCTGTGGGGTGTGAGCTCGGGCACTGGGCAGCTGTGGGGTGTGAGCTTGGGCACTGGGCAGCTATGGGGTGTGAGCCCGGGCACTGGGGAGCTGTGGGGTGTGAGCTCGGGCACTGGGCAGCTAATGGGTGTGAGCTCGGGCACTGGGTAGCTGTGTGGTGTGACTTTGGGCACTGGGCAGCTAATGGGTGTGAGCTCGGGCACTGGGCAGCTAATGGGTGTGAGTTTGGGCACTGGGCAGCTAATGGGTGTGAGCTCGGGCACTGGGCAGCTGTAGGGTGTGACTTGGGCACTGGGCAGCTGTGGGGTGTGAGCTTGGGCACTGGGCAGCTGTGGTGTGTGACTTTGGGCACTGGGCAGCTGTGGGGTGTGACTTGGTCACTGGGCAGCTGTGGGGTGTAACTTGGACACTGGGCAGCTGTGGGGTGTGAGCTCGGGCACTGGGCAGCTGTGGGGTGTGAGCTCGGGCACTGGGCAGCTGTGGGGTGTGACTTTGGGCACTGGGCAGCTGTGGGGTGTGAGCTCGGGCACTGGGCAGCTGTGGGGTGTGACTTTGGGCACTGGGCAGCTGTGGGGTGTGACTTTGGGCACTGGGCAACTGTGGGGTGTGACTTTGGGCACTGGGCAGCTGTGGGGTGTGAGCTCAGGCACTGGGCAGCTGTGGGGTGTGAGCTTGGGCACTGGGCAGCTGTGGGGTGTGAGCTCAGGCACTGGGCAGCTGTGGGGTGTGAGCTCAGGCACTGGGCAGCTGTGGGGTGTGACTTGGGCACTGGGCAGCTGTGGGGTGTGAGCTCAGGCACTGGGCAGCTGTGGGGTGTGAGCTCAGGCACTGGGCAGCTGTGGGGTGTGAGCTCAGGCACTGGGCAGCTGTGGGGTGTGAGCTCGGGAACTGGGCAGCTGTGGGGTGTGAGCTCAGGCACTGGGGAGCTGTGGGGTGTGAGCTCGGGCACTGGGCAGCTGTGGGGTGTGAGCTCAGGCACTGGGCAGCTGTGGGGTGTGAGCTCAGGCACTGGGCAGCTGTGGGGTGTGAGCTCGGGCACTGGGCAGCTAATGGGTGTGAGCTCGGGCACTGGGCAGCTGTGGGGTGTGAGCTCGGGCACTGGGTAGCTGTGGGGTGTGACCTCGTTGATCGTGACGGCGTACGTGGTGTGGGGCCGAAGAGGGCAGAAGCGGAGCAGCTCTCGATGGTATAGGACGCGCCCAGCACCGGCTCCTGGGCACCGGCTCCTGGCTGAAGGTGGCGGTCTCCATTTCTCACTTTTAATGTGTGTGTCCCTTTTGATCCCGGGTCATTATACATGTTAGAATTTCGTTTAAATGTATGAAAGGGCACTATCGTCCAGGCTTAGGACCTCTGAGACGCGAAGCACAGGACAATGAGCACTCCTGCTGCTGCCCCGCTCACGGCCGGAAGGAGGGAAGGAAGCAAAGGGGATCCCGCAACCAGGCCCCGGCAGCCATTCAGGGGGGAATCAAATGGCCTGGGGGTTCCCCAGAGGTGCTGCTGGGAACAGCAAGATGCAGAGAGCTGTGGCTAACATTTAGAGGCCCCAACACCCTATCTACTTACATGACAGAGACATGACACAAACATGTCAACATGCTACAGCTATGGCAGGTGTGTTTATAATATAGTCATGGCATATGCATGTAGACATATATATTGATATCAATACATCTATATAGCTATATCTACACATCTATGTGGGATTACTGGGCAAATAACGGAAGGAGATATAGGAGGCTGACAAGCCATTCCTGGGCGGGGGAGGTCCCTGGGAGAGTTTATGGGGACAAAAGAGGAAGAGAAAAGTAAAAGGAGGAGGATCCAAGATGGCTGCTCGGGTAGACACCTAACCGCAGCAGCACACAACAATTTCAATGGAATACAACTAAAATGCAGAGTGGACATTGCCCAGAGCTACAGGTAGTCGACTGACTGAAAATTCTACAAGAAAGAAAGAGAAAACCAGAAGGAAAATCAGAGGAGCTGAAAAAGCCTAAGGTACGGAGACATGCTGTGCGCGCACGCGTGCCCACGGAGAGGACGCAGCCGGAGAGGAGGAGAAGGCTGGGTGCCTGCCTGGCATTCCCTAGCAGGAAGGAAATAAAACCCCCAGCCTGGGCTGAACCCCCGAACCGACAGCGCTGAGCCCCAGTTCTGGGCCAGACCCTGGGGACCCAGGCTCGGGCAGGGGGAGACGGGGCTGTGAGGTGGAATCCCAGGGGAGCGGCGAAAAGCAGAGCCCCCAGAGACACGCACATTGCGCGCAGAGGACGGAATGTTGACTCTGATGTTGTATTGCCCTGGCGGGAAGGAGAATAAAAGCTCCAGACTGGAGGAATGCGACGAGGAGCAGGAGCCCCTGCTGGACACCGGCCAGCTGGACACCAGCAAGGAGCCGGGCAACGGAGCCCCCAGAGGGGAGGAGGGGTGCCCCTGGGCCCTCGATCGCTGAGCGCGGGCCACGGAGCCAAGGCGGGGGGCTGCTTCCTGGGCGGCGCCGTCCCCGGCAACAGGCTGAAGCAGCGCAGGAGCCTGCGGAGAACAAAGGGGTGCCACAGGCCAACCTGCTGAGCTCCCAGGATAAGGAGGAAGAAACCAAAGAAGTTTTCAATGTGAAGAAATCAAGTGAGAGCAAAAGATAGTAAAATTACTTAAGAAAGAATACAAAGAAGATCTTGAAAAATCGAAGACTAAGTCAGAACTCAACTCAGCAGCCAACATTGCAACATAAATGCGTTTAAAAAAAAAAAAAAAAAAAAGGACAGAACGTTGGAACGGCAACAGCCAGGCCCAGAGTGGCCAGGCACAAGGCAGTGGCAGCTGGGCCTGGAGCACCAACAGCCAGGCCCAGAGCAGCAGCAGCCAGAACCAGAGCAGCAACAGCCAGGCCTGGAGCAGCCAGACCTGGGGCAGTGGCAGCCAGGCCTGAGGCGGAGGCGGCCAAGCCCAGGATGGCCAGTCCAGGAACACCCAGGCCCGGAGTGGCTGGGCCCGTAGAAGCCAGGCCCAAAGCAGCCAGGTCGGGAGCAGCCAGACCCAGAACATCAGCAGCCAAGCCTGGAGCATCCAGGCCGGGAGTTGACAGGTTCGGAGCGGCCGGGCCCGGGGCAGCCGGGTCGGGAGCAGCCAGGCCCAGAGCAGCAGCAGCCAAGGCCGGAACAGCCAGGTCGGGAGCTGCCAGGCCTGGAGCAGCCTGGCCCAGAGCAGTTGGGCCCAGAGCAGCCAGGCCCGGAGCAGCAGCTGCCAGGCTGGGAGTGGCCAGGGCCTGAGTGGCGGGGCCCAGAACAACCAGGCCCAGAGCAGCCGGGTCAGGAGCGGCAGTGGCCAGACCCGGAGCAGCTGGTTGTGGAACGAACCAGAGCAACAGAGGCCAGGCCCGAAGCAGCCAGGCCCAGAACAGCTCGGTCCTCGCCTGCCCCTGCCCCATGGCTGCCTCTCAGACATGGCTGGAAACCTTGGGGGGAACTTGAGGGTCTGCTGAATCAAGTGAAGAAGGCTTAGATCTGGATGTGTTGAGTTAGTATAGCGCTGAGGTGTTGATCTGTGAGTGCCTTGTGTGGAGCTTGGATGAGGTTGGTTGATCTATTTGGAAATGTCTTTTGGGCGATATGGGAGGGGAGTGGACTGACTGTTCTGGGGGGTGGGGAAGGGAGAGAGGAAGAGACTGAACATAAACTGTGCACCTATGTATGAGGACAATGGGGGGTGGGGAGGGGGCGGAGGGTGGGGTGGGAACCTGGTGGAGGGGGGAAGAAATGAGGAACCTTTGTAATAATATGAACAATAAAGATTGATTTAAAAAAATAAAATAAAATAAATAAAGCAGATAAAGAAGATCCAATTTTAAAAGGGGAAAAGAAATGAAACAGGAATTTTAGGGGGATATAGGCAGATTTAGAGAATTTTTAGAATTGGGGTCCATGGGGAAAAAAAAACAGGGCTACAGCCTGGGAGAAGTTACATCTCCACAAGACAAGGGAACTGGGAGAAGGTACATGTTTACAGAAGAGAAGGAAATTGGGAGTAGCCAAGAGGTCTATATTTACAAAATAAAGAAGGAGGAAGAAAGCCCAGAGGAAACAGGAAGACAATGAAGGAAGCTGGCATTACTATAGTAAGCAATTTGAAAGGGAATATTGACCAATCAGAGGGGATATCAGGACACAGGAACTCAGCCTTTATAAATCATGGAAACAGGAAGTTGGTGAGAGCCTGTCCCCCTTCCCATGTGGGAGCCTGTTCTTTGGAACTCTTTCCCCTCCTGAGAGTCTGCGCTGTGAGATACTTTCCCCTTCTCCACATGAGAGTCTGTACTTGATCTTCAATAAATTTCCATTTTTGCTATAAAAAAAAAAAGAAAAGAAAAGGAAAAGGAAAAAGATGTGATTTAAAAACGTCCAAGCTCGTGGGTGTGTAGACTAGGAATCTGTGTTTAGAGAGAGGTTATCTCAGGGGAGGGCCAGGGCGGGGAGAGGGGGTCAGGCAGGGGCCCTGGGGACTCCCTCTGTCCCGATGTCTCCCGTCCTGCCGAGGGCGCTGAGAGGCACTGCTTGATCCTTGTTTGTTTCTGTTTGTGTAAATAATGGAACTGTTTAACTTGGAAACTGTGCTCACCTTTTATGCTCTCACAGAAAATTAGAAACGTGCAATAACATTAAATCCTCTGCCTGAGCCGAAGCCTGTTTGGCTCAGTGGTAGAGCGTCGGTCTGCGGACTGAAAGGTCCCAGGTTCGATTCCGGCCAGGGGCATGTACATTGATTGCGGGCACATCCCCGGTGGTCGCCGATTCTAGCTCTCTATCTCTCTCCTTTCCTCTCTGTGGAAAATCAATTAAAAATAAATAAATAAATAAACAAACAAATAAATAATAAATAAATCATCTGCCCGAGTTCGCTGCACCCCGCCCCACAGTCCCCTTCTCTCCCTTGGACTCCGGGTCACTCCCTTAAATCAGCTTCCGCTGCAAGCATTTCCTGAGCACCCGCCTGCCCAGTGGGGAGCACAGCCTGTCCTGTCTTGGGGGCCTCCAGTCTCCCAGAAACAGCGCCTGCCTTTGTTACGAAGCGAGTCCCCAAGAGATGAACCACCAGAGCCAATTTGATCAAGCATGCCAGAATTTATTACAGATTCGAATCCGGGCTCAAACCTTGGCTGACGCAGCAGCCGGCAAACACCCAGGCAAGAGCCCCGATGGAGGGACAGTCCCTCCTCTTATACCTCTTTTCCCATCCCATCCCACTGTTGGTCTGTCCCTCTCTGATTGGCCCCTCAGGACAAAGAACTGGCCGTCCTTAGCTGTTCCTTAGGTGATTTACACAACCTGGTCTGTTTTGCTTCAAACAGAATGTCTGTTCTGGCTCCCAACGGGAGTGCAGGATGCTGCGGTTTTTATGACCCCAATCTCTCCCAGCACTGAGTTACGACTGACTTTATTTTTTTAAACTTTTTCTCCCCTGGCCTGGTCTGTTTCCAGAGCCCTTATCTCTTGGGCAGACGGGGCCGACTGTCACAGCCTTCCCACCCCTCACAGCCCCAGGGCCGACATCCTCCACCCAGGCCTTCCGGTGGCAGTGGGGCTTTTGGGGTCATGTCCTGCCAGTGGGACCCAGGGCGCCCCTCCCAGGGACACAAGGAGAGGCTGCTGTTACTGGCAAGGCCCCTCCATGGTGCCCTCCGATTGCTGTGCCCGCATCAGCTCTTCCCCCAGCTCTGTCCGCAGAAACCAAGAGAAAGGTGAGGCAGAGGCCGGAGAGCAGGTCACGGGCTTTATTGGAGGGGAGGGACCTGCCGGGCTGGCTGCCTCCCAAAGGAAGCGAGCACACCTGCAGGGGCGAAGGCACCTTTTGAGGAGGGGGGGGGGCGGGAAGGGGGGAGCTTAGGGCACTCTGATTGGCGGTTTCCTGTAAGGCACATGATTAGGGACTTAGGGATGGGGGCTTGGGGTACTTGGCAGGTGCTGATGGGCGGTTCATGTACAGTCCATGGAAGGCGCCTGGTGAGGCGTCAGGAATGTCCAGCTGCAGGTGCAGGTTACGTCATGTCCATCCGTTGGGAAGGAGGATCTGTCACCAGCCTGGGGAGGAGGCTCGCCCCCTGGCTGTCTCCCCAGCTCTGGGCCCCTGGCGAGGCCCAGCAGAGGGGCGCCGGGTGCCACCAGCGCCCAGCGGAACAGGGTTGCTGGGGGGGGGGGGGGTGCTAGGCCAGGGCCAGGGCGGCCAGCGCCACCAGCGCCCCCAGCGCGGGCAGGGCGAGGCGGGGGCCCGGCGCCGCCCCGGACCCCGACCCCGACCCGGACCCCGACCCCCAGGAGCAGGTGTAGGCGAGGACGGCGCGCCTCCGGGAGCTGCAGTTGGGCGGGCGGGCCAGCCGCAGGCCGGGCGGCAGCGCCGCGGTCCCGTTGCACAGGTCGCGGGAGCCGCAGCCCCGTGCGCTCAGGTTCCGGCCGCCTGCGGGGAGGGGGACGGGGCCGCGGGGCGGGGTGAGGGCGCGGCCCGGGCCAGCCGCAGCCTCCACCCCAGGTCTCAGCATCCTCCAAGGCAGCAAAGGGGCCCCGGCACTCCCGCCCGCCCGCCCGCCCTCCGAGGGCCTGTCCGCCAGGCCAGAGCCTGGCTGAGGTTTTGGGGAAACAAAACTGTCACCCCAAATAGGAAGCATGGGCTCTGGCCGGTGTTGCTCAGTGGATAGAGCATCAGACTGAAGGGTACCGGGTTTCGATGCGCTCCATCCCCAGTAGGGGGCGTGCAAGAGGCAGCCCATCAATGATTCTCTCTCATCCTTGATGTTTTTCTCTTTCACCTTTTCCCTTCCTCTCTGAAACCAATAAGAATATTTTTTTTAAAGATTAGTGTTTTTTTTTAAAGGACCTTGCCATACTAGCAGTCAGCAGCTGTGCGTCGCTGCAGGTTGCCCAGGACCAAACCAGAGAGGGTTGGACCTGCATTGCCACTATTTGCCCACCATCATTGCTGACATGTACACATTAGGAATTGTTTGACATTGAAATTGGGTCTCATGCTGAAACCGGTTTGGCTCAGTGGATAGAGCGTCAGCTTGGGGACTGAAGGGTCCAGGATTCAATTCCGGTCAAGGGCATGTACCTTGGTTGTGGGCATATCCCCAGTAGGGGGTGTGCAAGAGGCAGTTGATCATAGATGTTTCTCTCTCATAGATATTTCTAACTCTCTCTCCCTCTCTCTTCCTCTCTGTAAAAAAATCAATAAAATATAGTAAAAAAAAAAATGGAAGAAAGAAATTGTGTCTCAAAAGAACTGTTGGGCAGAAACCGGTTTGGCTCAATGGATAGAGCGTCGGCTTGGGGACTGAAGAGTCCAGGATTCGATTCCAGTCAAGGGCATGTGCCTTGGTTGCGGGCATATCCCCGGTGGGGGGTGTGCAAGAAGCAGCTGATAGATGACTCTGTCTCATCGATGTTTCTAACTCTCTGTCTCTCTCCCTTCCTCTCTGTACAAAATCAACAAAATATATAAAAAAAAAAAAAAAAAGAACTGTTGGCTCAGAAAGAAACTCACTACAGACTGATTCATATGCCTCTTAGCATAACCATTATTGCTTGTCTCATTTTCGGTTCTTATAAGTGTATTCCCAGTAGGACATGATCTCACTCATCTAGGAAAAATGGTGAACAACACAGACGGATGAACAAGAACAGACCCAGAGACAAGGAGCCCCAGGTCAGACTGTCAGACCTCAGAGGGAGGGTAGAGGAGGGTGGACATAAAGGGGAGAGATCGACCAAAGGACTTATGTGCACACGTATGAGCCTAACCAGTGGTCAAGGACAACAGGGAGGTTGGGGCATGAGTGGGGAAGGGTGGGGGATGGGAATGGGGGGATGAGGACAAATATGTGATACCTTAATCAATAAAGAAATTTTTTTAAAGGAAACATGGGAGGGAATGGCAGACCCCCGATTCCATGCCTTTGGGAAGCTCACTCGCGTTGTTCTGGCCCTTGAGGGGGCCTGGCACAGCCGCTCCTCCTGGCACTGGGCGCCTGACCTGTGTGCTCCAGGCACTCCTCTCCTGTGCCCAAAATTAATAAAAACCCACACCGGGAGGCCACTGTTCCACAGGCCGCTCCTGTACAGCTTCCCTTGAATTCCTAGGCTTCTTCAGAGCCGTCCGGTACAGTACAGTGTTATACCTCCATACAAGTACAAATATACAAATGCAGCCCGTTTACTGAGGTCTTGATGGGAGAGAGGAACGTGAAATGGTCTTATTTTACCAACAGAAAACGCCTCACCACAATGGTGGCTTATTTTTCAGTCCCTCTCGTCCAGGGATGTGGCTGGAATCCTCTCGGCTGACGTGATAAGATACCTGAGTTGTGCTCAAAGGAACACCGGTGCAACGGGCCTGGCCACGGATGCGTGGTTTCTGGAGTTGGGTGGGGAGTGTAGGGGGTTTTCTGAACTGTTCCCTCGTGTTCGTCTCTGAATGTCTCCGTAACGCGAAGGCTAAGAGGACATGTAAGCCTCGCAGCCCGGTGCGTCTGTGTCTCATTCTGCCCTGAGCTGGAACAGACTTCTTCCAAGAGCCGTGCCTGTGAGGCCTGTCCCTCACCCACCCTCAGGCCCAGCCACTCGCGGGTGCCCACGTGCACACACACCTCAGTCACACGCAGCTCCTCTGCGGTCCCCAGAGGCCCACACACCATCCACACAAACACACCTGTGCCCCGGGACACACAGGTACACACACACACACACACACACACACACACAGAGAGGCACACACAAGCACACACGCACACACAGGCACACACAAGCACACACGCACACACAGGCACACACAGGCACACACACACACAGGCACACACAGGCACACACAGGCACAGGCACACACACAGACACACGCACACAGGCACAGGCACACAGGCACAGGCACACGCACACAGGCACAGGCACACAGGCACACACACAGGCACACACAGGCACACACACACAAAGGTACACACACAGGCACACACACAGCACTGTGCTTACACCCAGGCGCCCCGCACACTGGTCCCTGAGCAATGCTGAGGGAAGGCCTGCCCGCCTCACGGAAGGAAGCCTTGCCCACACATAACACCACTGACCGCTGACCTTGAATCGCGTCAGTTCTGAGAGGCACACCCCCCTTAAACCCACACGTTTCGACATTTCTGAGTAGAGCTGACTTCCTGTCTCCCCACTAATATAAGGTGACCAGACATCCCGATTTCTAACAATTTGTCCCACGTTCCGTGGCGTTTTAAAGCAGTCCCGATTTTTTCCAGGGTGTGTGTGTGTGTGTGTGTGTGTGTGTGTATAGTCGTGCATGGGTGGGGTCTCACCAGCCTGTCTATGGGGAGGGGACATGGGCAGTTGGCCAGCCTGCCTGCTGGTCAAACTGGTTGAGGGGACAATTTGCATATTAGCCTTTTATTATATAGGATATACAGAGTGGCCAGATTAGTATACGTTCAGAGATCATAATAATCTAGCCTCTCTCTCTCTCTCTCTCTCTCTCTCTCTCTCTCTCTCTCTCTCTATATATATATATATATATATATATTACTAAATATATCTAATATATATATATATTACTAAATATATCTAATATATATTACTAAATTAATTTAATCTGTTACTTTGTACTTTTTGAATGTGGCCGCTACAAAAGTTTAACTTATACATGCGGCTCACACTATATTTCTTTTGGGCATCACCCATCTGGAAGTTGTATGAATTATCTTACCGGATTTCCACAACAGCCTTAGGAGTCAGGGACTACAGTTATCCTCTCTCTCGGATGGGAAATTGAGGCACCGAGAGGCGGAGTCACCAGCCCAAGACCGCCCAGCTCATCGGTGGCAGATCTGGGGTTGGACCCCAGGCAGCCTGGCCCCCGGCCTGCTGTATGCCCTCTGCTTTCCCCCCTCTCTCATGGACTCGCTTCTTCCTCACGAAACCCTGTGGGGCGTGTTCCCAGTTCTCCCATTTACCGGATGGGAAAACTGAGGCTCCAGGGGACGAAGCCACTCATCTCTGGTCACACAGCGGAAACGACAGGCCCGCCCCGTGCCAAAGCCGTGCGCGCGGGCTCGCTCACACACATGTGCTCACACCAGACACGCACGTTACCTCCTTCAGACACCAGGTCCAGCTGGACACACGTGATCTCCCCACGGGGGCACTGCACGTACAGGGAGGAGTCGCAGGGCCCTGGGAGGCCGCTGGCACAGCTGGGACACAGGAACCTGCTCAGGGGGCGGGCGGCGGGCGGCGCTGCGGAGGAGGAGGGCAGGGTCAGCGGGCGGACCGGGCCCCTCAGGGCCCACCCTGCAGCGTGGGCTTCGCCCCAGGGAGCCCTGCCCTGGGCTTGCCCACGGAGCGGGGTCAGTGCCTTTGGGGCAAAGAGGTTACCTGATGCTCCCGCCCGCCCGCCCACCTTCTTCAACCAGGACTAACTCTCCTCCAGGCTCCCCCGCAGCCCCCCATCTGGCCGCTGGCTTCCTGGGTGGCGTACCCGGAGGCGTGGGCTCCTGGCAGCTGCCTTGGCAGCAGGTGGTGTTGACCCAGTAGCCCAGACTGGCGCCGAGGGTCAGGCCAGAGACACCGGGGTGGTCCGATCTGCAGTCCTCGGCGGCCACGCAGGAGCCGTTTCTCCAGGAGACAGGGTCCCCGCCCCCTAAGGCTGGAGAGATTTGGAAGCGGGTTTGGAAGAAGAGCAATCACAAGCCGCCAGCCCCCAGGAGGTCATCGCTGGCATTCAGACTGCCTGAGGTCACCCTGATGCACACAGACCTGTCCTTGTGCACCCAGACGCAGCTCAGAGCCGTCCTCCCGCCTCCGCCCCTAGGGTTCCAGTCAGCAGGTGGCTCTGGTTCTGAGGTGGCTCAGCAGCCTGCCTGTGAGCACCCCGTCCCCTTAGCCAGGGCTTCTCGGGGACCCCGTGCCCGCCTGGTCCGCTGTCCTTACTATTCCCATCCATGCTGCTGGCATTCCTGTTTATACTATTTCTGTGTCTCCTGAAATGTGGATCAAAGACAGACTGGTTTCTGGTTCAACTCTTCCCTCAGCAGGAAGGTCCGGCTTTCCCTAACTGGGCGAAAGGACAGGCCACGCAGGGGCTGCCTGCCCGGGGTGCTGCAGTGACTTCAAGACGGCCCCACTGTGTCTCCCATCCCACAAGGTTTGGGTTTTTTGCAGCATGACCTTACCCCTGCTGCATCAAGAGGTGCAATCTCTTTCCTCATTCCTGAACGCTGAGCTGGCCTCATGACTGCCTCTGACCCGCAGACCGTGGCGGTTCCGGCTTCATCTTAAAAGCAGCCGGTAGCCCTGGCCGGTGTGGATGGAGCATCAGCCCACTCCCCGAAGGGTCTCAGGTTTGATTCCTGGTCAAGGGCACATGCCTGAGTTACAGGTTCAAGACCTGGCTCTGGAATGGGCATGTTCAAGTAGGCAACCAGTTGATGTATATATTCCTCTCTCCTTTCCCCCTCTCTCTCTTCCCCATCCCTCCCTCCCTGTCTTCCACTTTTTCTAAAAATAAATGGAAAGCCAGTTTGGCTCAGTAGATAGAGCATCAGCCTGGGAACTGAAGAGTCCCAGGTTCGATTCCGGTTAAGGGCATGTATGTACCTTGGTTGCGGGCACATCCCCAGTGGGATGTTTCTCTCTTGTCGATGTTTCTAACTCTCTATCCCTCTCCCTTCCTCTGTAAAAATCAATAAAATATATTTTAAATAAATAAATAAACAAATAGATTGATAAAATCAATGGAAAAAATACCCTTGGGTGAGGATTAAAAAATGAAATAAAGGCTGATTTTCACTTCTTCCTTCTTGGAAGCCGGACACCACACTGAAAGGAAGCTCAGCCAGGCTACAGACTCGTGGGGGGCCACGTGGAGAGAGGGGGTGGGAGGTGGGAGGTGAGAGTGAACGCTCCAGCCCCAGTGAGCTCCCAGCTGACTGCAGCCACCTGGGTGGCTCAGCCTTCATTCCCGCCAGGAGCGGAGCGGCCCGCCGAGCTCGGGCAGCCCACAGAATGCTGGGAAATAATAAACCGTTGTTTTATGCCATGAAGGTTTTTATAAAATTATGGTTAAACACACACACACACACACACACACACACACACATAATATGAAATGTTTAGAGTCTTAACCTCTTTAAGTGTAGAGTTTAGCAGTGTTAACTGCATTAATATTGTGAAACCGGTCTCTAGAACAGCTTCATTTGGCAAAACAAAAGCACTTTACGCATCCAATAGCAACGCCCCATCCCCTCTCCCCCCAGCATCTACTTCCTGTTTCCGTGATCTCGTCTAGATCCTCATATAAGCGAAATCATGTAGTATTTGTCCTTTTACACTATATATATAAAAGCCACTACTCTGTTGT
Organism: Pipistrellus nathusii; assembly: GCA_963693515.1. Lineage (NCBI taxonomy): Eukaryota > Metazoa > Chordata > Mammalia > Chiroptera > Vespertilionidae > Pipistrellus > Pipistrellus nathusii. Next base: position 39,826,498 of record OY882872.1, on the reverse strand, counting down.
TTCTTTCCTTTTTTTTTTTTTTTTTTTTTTTTGTGCCGAAACTGAGCACCGAACTATTTTTCTATTACATTATGTCCTTTCAGGTGCACAACATGGTGATGAGACGTTTACATGCCTTACAAGGCGATCACCTCAGGGAGTCCAGTGCCCACCCGGCACCGCACAGCGTCATTACAGTGAGAGTGGCCCTGTTCCCTGAGCTGCACTCACACCCCACGGCTATTTTAATGACTGGGGTTGGCACTTCCTGATCCCGTCGCCTTTCACCCCAGCCCCAGCCTCCCTCCCACCTGACAGCCACAATGTGCTCTGTGTCCGCGGGTTTGTTTCTGCTCTGTTCGTCGAGCCCCTGTGTTAGGAGTTGACGTATTATTCAGCAGTAAATAGTAAACAACTGTGGCATCGGATGTTAACTCACATCCTCCCCTGCCACCAGCCTCTGTCCTCCGCGGGCAGGAGGCCGCTGTGGGTCCGTAAGGCAGCAGCCCGGGGGGCGGGGAGAGGCCTGGCTGTGCCCAGCCCCGCCCTGCCCCCCTCCCGGCCCCGTCCCGGGGGGACGCTCACCCAGGACGCCCCGGGGGGACGCTCACCCAGGACGCCCGCCGTCTGGAGGCAGTAGCTCCTCTCAGCGGGGCAGGAGAGCGGGTGGCAGTGGCCGCTGTCTGAGCAGGTGAAGCAGGTGGTGGTGGCCTTGGCCTTGCTGCGGGTGGAAGTTGCTTGGGAAACTGGAAAGAGAGGAAGGTGAGCTGCTGGAGGACAACGTGAGTGTGTGTGTGCGCGCGCACGCGCGTGCACGTGTGCACGCGTGTAGGACGTGTGTGGGGACATGTGTGTCTCTCTGTGTGTGTGCACGCACACGCGTGTAGGACGTGGGGGCGTGTGTGTATGTGTGTGTCTCTCTGTGTGTGTAGGACCTGTGTGTCTGTGTGTGTATGTGTGGGGGTGTGGGGGTGGGGGTGTGTGTATGTGTGTGTGTGTATATAAGTGTGTGTGAGTGTGTGTGTCTGTGTATGTGTGAGTGTGTGTCTGTGTGCGTGTGTGAGTGTGTGTGTGTGTGTGAGTGTGTGTGTGAGTGTGTCTGTGTATGTGAGTGTGTGTCTGTGTGTGTGTCTGTGTGTGTGTGTGAGTGAGTGTGTGTGTGTGTGTGTGTGTGTGTGTCTATGTTTCCAGCAAGGGCGTGGGGTGCTTGGATATAGGCTGGCACATAGACATGAACGTCTGTGGATGTTAGCCTATTTCAGTGTATCTGTGGATATTTTGTGCTTTTATTTTATCTTTTTAAAATGTTTTTATTGATTTCAGAGAGGAAGGGAGAGGGAGAGATAGGAACATCAGTGATGAAAGAGAATCATTGATTGGCTGCCTCCTGCACGCTCCCTACTGGGGATAGAGCCCACAATGTGTCCCGACTTGAATGGAACCTGGGACCCTTCAGTCCCTTGGCCAATGCTCCATCCACTGAGCCAAACCGGCTAGGGCTGTTTTGTGCATGTTTGTCCCGTCTCTTTCCCAGTCCGCATGTGTGGGTCTGGATCCGACAACCGATGTGTCCTCGCACGGATATACGTCCAGAGGAACTGCGTATGCAGAAGTCCCACAGTCCACGTTCCAGTGTGGCAATCCTATCTTCCCCTTTTCCTTTCCAGATTTACCTCACCCGCCCCATTGCGATCAGTAATTTAATTCACTGCTTGGTTTTGAAAAGTAAAACTCCAGCCGAAACCGGTTTGGCTCAATGGATAGAGCGTCGGCTTGGGGACTGAAGGGTCCCAGGTTCGATTCTGGTCAAGGGCATGTACCTTGGTTGCGGGCACATCCCCAGTGCGGGATGCGCAGGAGGCAGCTGATTGATGTTTCTCTCTTGTCGATGTTTCTAACTCTCTATCCCTCTCCCTTCCTCTCTATAAAAAAATCAATAAAAGCTTAAACCGGTTTGGCTCAGTGGATAGAGCATTGGCCTGCGGACTGAAAGGTCCCAGGTTCGATTCTGGTCAAGGGCATGTACCTTGGTTGCGGGAACATCTCCAGTCGGGGGTGTGCAGGGGGCAGCTGGTCGATGTTTCTCTCTTATCGATCTTTCTAACTCTCTCTCCCTCTCTAAAAAAATCAATAAAATGTGTACTTTTAAAAATCAGTAAAAACATATATTTAAAAAAGAAAGGAAGACAAGTAGAACGCCTAGCAGCTGGAATCTGAGGAAGCGAAAGCAGGAATGTTCCCTTTTCGCTGCAGATCCAGCAGAGAGAGCGTCTGCCCCGCAGACCGGCCCTGCCCTGTGGTTTCCAGCCAAAGCGCTGAGGAAAGGGGCCGCCCGAGGCTGGCAGGGTCCTCCCTCCCTCTGGGAGGCCCGCGTTCGGATCAGGTGCCCCTTGGAGAGCCAGCGCCCCGGGAGCTGACCTCAGGGACACCCCTCTTTCCTGGGAGACAGATCACTGCCGGCGTCTGCCTTAGCCGAGGGGAGCCAGCAGCCGGCGTCTGCCTTCACAGGCAGGAGCGTGAAAAAGGAAGGAAGAGACCCGGTTCCTTCTTCACAGCGAGTTAGGTCTCAGCTCTTACAGGACAGGGCGTTCCTGGCGAGGCGTGTGTGCTCCTCTCTAGGCCTGCTCTGAGTGCCAGGATATAGACGTGGGTGTTTGCCCTACCCGCTGTGGCTCAGTGGATAGAGCTTTGGCCTGTGGACTCGGGGGTCCCAGATTCTTCTCATCGATGTTTCTACTCTCTATCCCTCTCCCTTCCTCTTCCTCTCTGTAAAAGATCAATAAAATATATATCTTTAAAAAAAATAATTGCCGAAACCGGTTTGGCTCAGTGGATAGAGCGTCGGCCTACGGACTGAAAGGTCCCAGGTTCGATTCCGGTCAAGGGCATGTACCTTGGTTGCAGGCACATCCCTGGTGTGGGGTGGGCAGGAGGCAGCTGGTTGATGTCTCTCTCTCATCAATGTTTCTAGCTCTCTATCTCTCTCCTCTCCCTTCCTCTCTGTAAAAAATCAATAAAATATATATTTTTTAAAATAAATAAAAACTAAAAAAATAATAAATGTGGGTATTTGAGGATGTGTGGCTATTGCCAATAGGATTTTCTCTTCTGGGTAAGTCAAGTGGTGTGTGTGTGTACGTGTGTGTATGTGGGTGAGTGGGTGTGTATGTGTGTGTGTGTGTGTGTGGGTGTGGGTGCGTGTGTGTGGGAGGGAGGTGGGGTGTATATATGGGTGTGAGTGTGTGTATGTGTATGTGTGTGTGTGTGTGTGTGTGTGTGTTTGTGTATGAGGGGGGTGTGGGTGTGGGTGTATGGGTATGAGTGTGTGTTTATGTGTGTGCGTGTGTGCGTGTGTGAGGGGTGTGTGTGTGTGTGTGTATGGGTGTGTGTATGTGTGTGTGTGTGAGTGTGTGTGTATATGTGTGTGTGTGCGTATGTGGGGGTGGGTGGGGGTGGGTATGGGTGCATGTGTGTGTGTGAGGGGATGGGGTGTGAGTGGGTGTGGGGGTGTGTGTGTGTGTGTGTGTGTATGAGTGTGTATGTGTGTGTGTGTGTGAGTGTGTGTGTATATGTGTGTGTGTGCGTATGTGGGGGTGGGTGGGGGTGGGTATGGGTGCATGTGTGTGTGTGAGGGGATGGGGTGTGAGTGGGTGTGGGTGTGTGTGTGTGAGTGTGTGTGTATGAGTGTGTATGTGTGTGTGTGTGTGTGTGAGTGTGTGTGTATGAGTGTGTATATGTGTGTGTGTGTGTGTGAGTGTGTGTGTATATGTGTGTGTGTGCGTATGTGGGGGTGGGTGGGGGTGGGTATGGGTGCATGTGTGTGTGAGGGGATGGGGTGTGAGTGTGTGTGTGTGTGTGTGTGTGAGTGTGTGTGTATGAGTGTGTATATGTGTGTGTGTGTGTGTGCACATTCATGCACACATGAGTGGTTACACTCGCTGGGAACATTGTGGTAGGAGGAGGGGAGCCGCGGGAAGAGGATCGGGAAGGACAGTGGGGAGGGGAGGGTCCCCGGAGTCGGGCTCACAGCACCTGGCCGGGTGGTTCGGTCCTCGGAGTGGCACTCGGGCGGGCTCGTGAGGCGAAACCCGAACGCGTGGGGGCCCAGCGTGCTGTTCGCGGGCAGGTGGCACAGCGCCGGCGTGGCACAGCCCTGGAGCTCCGGGGGCCCCCCTGCGGGGACAGAGGGGGCGTCAGGGGACCCAGGGCCTGGGACGCCCTCCTTGAGGTCTGTCTGTCTCTATACGATTCACTCGCCAGCATCCCTGGTCACTCGTGCAGCCTCCTGGAGCTCCTGACGCTGTTCCTTCACACCCATCGCCTGCAGCTCTGTCCTGGGGCTGCTCGCCACGGGGCGGGGCCTCGGGGCCTCCCCGTGCTGTCCGTGGCCTGTGTGTGTGGCAAGAAGGCCCTTCGGGGGCCCCGGTCCACCGTGCTGTCAGGGGCAGGAGCCAGGCCACTCTGTCTGTCAGTTGGGTGGCTTCAGGGTTAGTGCATCCCCTGGTCCGTCTAGCCTAAGCCTTTTGCTCCAAAAGCCTCTGCTCCAACCATTTGCAGAAAGTGGGGGTTTTAAAACACCTCCAAGCCCTAGCCGGTTTGGCTCAGTGGATAGAGCGTCGGCCTGCAGACTCAAGGGTCCCGGGTTCAATTCCAGTCAAGGGCATGTACCTTAGTTGCGGGCACATCCCCAGTGGGGAGTGTGCAGGTGGGAGCTGATCGATGTTTCTCTCTCATCGATGTTTCTATCCCTCTCCCTTCTCGGTAAAAATCAATAAAATATATATTAAATTTAAAAAAAAGAGGTGAGGACCTATGCCTCCTCCTTTTAAACCAGATGGACCTTTGTGACCGGTCCAGCCAGGAAAGCCCGACAGACGGGACCTGGTGTGACTCCCAGAGCGAGGCTGCCAGAGGCCATGCTGCGGCCACTGGTTGGCTGGAATGCTTGTTCTCCACGTCTGCAGCCACCATGTAGAGAGGGCAGCAGCCATGACGGCAGGAAGCCCAAGCTCGCCAAGGTGGAGAGACACACAGGAAGCCCCCCAACCCTCGCTGTCCCACAGCTGCCCTCCGCCACCTCCTGACTGCAACCACCGAGAGGCCCAGAACGGTCCCGCTGGGCCCCTCATGAGCCCCCAGCCCACGGAGACCACACGGGCTCATGGAATGGCGGTGGTTGTGTTTAAGCCACTGCCCTGGCAGAGGATTTGCTCATGAGCCATAGTGACCCGCACACGCACGCAGATGGACCTCAGCCCTTCCTTGTGCAGCGGGAGGAGGGTGCGCCGTGCAGGACCCCCTGCAGGGAGCCTTACCTCTCGTCCATGTGCCCTGGAGGGTGGCACACACGGTCTGGGGGCCGGTGCAGCTCAGGACCGAGAGGGAGTCGCACGGGGCGGAGCCGATCCCAGAGCAATAGGGACACTTCACCCCGTTGGGCGGGGCCCCGCCTGGGGGGAGAGGGCTCAGTCAGGGCGGGATGGGGCTGAGGGACACGTCCACAGCCCTGTTCTTGCCGCCTCCGCCCGCCACAACCCACAGCATCCTCCTCCAGAGCGGGGCCAGCTGACCTCGGCCACCTCCTTCCGGCCCCTGAGGGCTTACTGAGGAGCAGGCCACAGAGCCTCCGCGGGGCTGGCCGCACCCGGTTCGCCTGCCGGAAAGGACCCTCAGGGCCCTTGGATTCATCCCACAAACATTTCTCCAGTGCCTCCCGTGGACCAGGCCCTGCTCTGGAGACACAGCACCGGCCTTCCCTTAAAGACCTCAAAAGGGATTAAGAAGGGATCCTGCTATTTTGGGTTTTAAGGTCTGTGGTATTCTGCAAAAGAGTGGACGGAACTGTGGCTTCAGCTTCTCCCCCGTCTGACTAATGCTGAGAGCTTTCTTAGACATTGAAGAGGAAGCTCTTGGAAGCATATTTCTCATGAGTCAAAACTAAGCCATGAGGCATTTTCATGTGGCCTTCTATTGAAATACCAGCCAGTACCAGGAAAGGAGACTAAAAAGGAACCACAGTCCTAACCGGTGTGGCTCAGTGGATAGAGCGTCGGCCTGCGGACTCAAGGGTCCCAGGTTCAATTCCGGTCAAGGTTGTGGGCACATCCGGGGGGGTGGGGGGGTGCAGGAGGCAGCTGATCCATGTTTCTCTCTCATCGATGTTTCTAACTATCCCTCTCCCTTCCTCTCTGTAAAAATCAACAAAATAAATGTTTTTAAAATAAATGAAAAAGAACCGTAACCGTGAACAGTGCCGCCCACCCCACGGCCACTGTCCACGTGTGGCCGTGGAGCATGTGAAAGGCGGCCTGTTCCTTTACAGATGTGCCGTGACTGTAAGACACGCCCTCATTTCAGAGGCTTAGTGTGAAAAAGAATGTGAAATTTTTCATGAGTAATATTGGGTTGACTACATATGTGTTGAAATGTTTTAGGTGTGGCACATTAAATAAAATACATTGTAAAAATTAATTTCACCTGTTTCTTTATAACCTTTTTTTTTTAAATCCTCCCTCGAGGACAAGCTTAGAGAGAGGAAGGGAGAGGGAGAAACATCGATGTGAGAGAAAAGCCACCACCAGCTGCTCTCGGTCTGGGCCTGACCAGAGATCGAACCACAACACAGGTGTCGGCCCCACCGGGGACAACGCTCAACCAACTGAGCCATCCCGGCCGGGCTCTTTGAGACTTTTTAATTTGGCTCCTGGAAAACCTTTCGTTACATCCTATATAATAAAGAGGTCATATGCAAATTGACCATCACTCCAACACGCAAGATGGCCACCCTATGTGGCCAAAGATGGCCACCACAAGATGGCCAGCAGGGAAGGGCAGTTGTGGGTGATCAGGCCAACAGGGGAGGGCAGTTGGGAAGGACCAGGTCTGCAGGGGAGGGCAGTTAGGGACAATCAGGCTGACAGGGGAGGAAAGTTGGGAGGGGGGGACCTGGACTACAGGGGAGGGCAGTTGGGGCAACCAAGCGGCAAGGGAGGGAAGTTGGGGGTGACCAGGCCAGCAGAGAAGGGCAATTGGGGGTGACCAGGCCTGCAGGGGAGGACAGTTAAGGGTAACCAGGCCAGCAGGGAAGGGCAGTTAGAGGCAATTGGGCTGTCAGGGGAGCAGTTAGGCACCAATCATGCTGGCAGGGGAGTGGTGAGGGGTTGATCAAGCTGGCAGGCAGAAGCAGTTAGGGGGTAGGCAATGTTAAAATATGTACACAGATAATAATTTAATAAAAAAATAAAATAATAATAAAAATTTTAAAAAAAGAAGAAGAAGCAGGCGCAATCAGGCAGGCAAGCAGGCAAGCAGTTGGAAGCCAGCAGTCCTGGATTGTGAAAGGAATGTCCGACTGCCCTCGAGGGGTCCCAGATTAGAGAGGGTGCAGGCTGGTCTGAGGGACACACACCACCCCTGTGCATGAATTTTGTTCACGGAGCCTCTAGTATACAGATAACTTTCTATTTCGCTGGACGGAGCTGCCGTTGATCCTCTGCCAGGAGACAGTTTCTCGAGCCCTGGCAGGCGGCTCAGTTGGTTGAGCGTCGTCTTGCGCACCGAAAGGCTGCGGTTTGATCCGGGCAGGGCACATGCCGAGGCTGCCAGTTTGACCCCCACTCCGGTGGGCACGGGAGGATCGATGTTTCTCTTTCATATCCATGTTTCTCTCTCCCCCTTCCTCTCTCTCAAAAATAAATAAAAACATATCCTCAGGTGAAGATGAAAAAAGACAATGACTTGAGTATTTCGAGGTAGTCCCTTTGATCCTTCTCTATTCATAGTAGTTTTATTCAAAGCAGTTTCAACCAAAACGGCCGTTTTAGCCCTAGCCGGTTTGGCTCAGTGGCTAGAGCGTTGGCCTGCAGACTGAAGGGTCACAGGTTTGATTCCAGTCAGGGCACGTGCCCAGGTTGTGTGTGCTTGATCCCCAGTAGGGGGCATGCAGGAGGCAGCCGATCAATGATTCTTTCTCATCATTGATGTTTCTATCTCTCTCTCTCTCTCTCTCTCCCTTCCTCTCTAAAATCAATTTAAAAAAAAAAATGCTTAAAGAAAACAACAAAAACCTAACATTTTATATTCTTTGTTGTTGTTCTTAATCCTCACCTGAGAGTTTTTTTCCATTGCTTTTTAGAGAGAGTAGAAAGGAGAAAGGGGGAAAGAGAAAGAGAGAGAGGAGAGAGAGGGGGGAGAGAGAGAGAGAGAGAGAGAGAGAGAGAGAGAGAGAGAGAGAGAGAGAGAGAGAAAGGAAAGAAGGAAGGAAGGAAGGAAGGAAGGAAGGAAGGAAGGAAGGAAGGAAGGAAGGAAGGAAGGAAGGAAGGAAGGAAGGAAGGAAGGAAGGAAGGAAGGAAGAAAGGAAGGAGGGAAGGAGGGAAGGAAGGAGGGAAGGAAGAAAAAAAAGAAAGAGAAAGAAACATCAATGTGAGAGACACATCAATTGGTTGCCTCCTGCGTGCTTCCTGACTGGGCCAGGGATCAAACCTGCCACCCAGGTACATCCCCTTGACCAGAAATCAAACCCCAGACCCTTCAGGGTGCAGGCCAACTCTCTAACCCCGCGACCTCCTGGTTCCCCGGCGAGGCACGGTGCGTTATATCCTGACCGCACGCCCACCTCTCGCCTTGGCCCCCGGTGTTGTTCGGTTGAGGTGCACCGTGTAGGCGGAGGGACACCCCAGGAGTTTGAAAGGATGGCTCGTCACCCCACGTGTGGAGCTCCCCGGCGGCCCCATGGCTGCCCCCGCCCAATGCCAATCCCTTCTTTGAGGAAACCACCGAGCCACGGAAGCAGTCTTTGTCGCCGCTCAGGGCAGGTCTAGAGTGAGGCCAGCTGGATGCTCACTGTCAAGGTCGTGGGAGGGCGCAGTCAGTGCGTGCGCGCGAGCACGTCCTTAACTCCTGCACCCGGGCA